>JASJET010000200.1:15365000-15965000 GCA_034092305.1 Diaprepes abbreviatus
ACATTAATATAGAACTCATTGAAGGTACCCCAAATACGATCAATCTACAACAAAACGCCTGAAACAAGGATGTTGCCTGTCCTCCACTTTGTTTAAGATCTATCTGAGTTATAAGTAAATGGAAGTTAAAATGTAGAGCAATGGGATTATCAATAGCAGGCTCCATGTTATATACACTTTGCTTTGCAGATGACCAAATGGCCCAAGATTACGATGACATAAATTATATGACATGAAAACTTATTGAAGAATACAATACTTGCAGTTTAGAAATAAATACAAATAAACCGGAATACATGTGTATTCTAGGATAAAAACAAAACTTGGTGTACAACGACGATAAAGCACTACTATGTATACAAGTACCTAGGCACAAATATCTCCCATGATGGAACATTAGACAAAGCGATAAAAGGCAGAAATGCGGCAGGATGAGAAGCCATACCTTTACTAAACAATATCTTATGGGATCAAACAAATAATAAAAACAACAAAAAGAGAATATATGAGACCATTATGAAGAGTATTCATTATATGACGGTGAAGTGGGGCCTTTGAAGGTAAGAAATCTCTCAACCTTGAAAACTATGCAAATGGATTTCTGGAGAAGAGCAGCTGGAAGATCGTGAAGAGACTGAATCACACATGAATGAATCAGGGAAATAATGAAGGTAGAACACATGAATGTAGATGATTTCCGTACATAGCAGCTCATCTGGTTTGGACACCTATAACGAATGGATGACCAACGAATTCCAAAACAAATATATAAATGGTAACCAGAAGAAAAGAAAAACCAGGCAGACCGAGAACAAGCTGAAGAAAAAGGATAAATAAAAATAAGCAACAACTAAAAGTAGAAGAGATGCTATGGAATGACTATATATATATATATATATATATATATATATATATATATATATATATATATACTTGGCGATAAAGCCTTGATATATTTAACAGAATTAGTTGTATCTCGACGATAAGTGAAATTCTACATTTTTGCCGATCCAGTAATAAAAGAAAATAATTTTTTATGCTTGTATTATTGGGGTTAAAAACCTGCTTAACTTTATTTGATTTCCACATTCAGCGACCTCAAATACCTCTGAGCACAAAGTTTCATTCACAAATTCTGGCTTTTCAAAAATTTTAGTCCGCTGTATTGAATGTACCACCTTTGAAAATGACAGTTTTGAAAACTATGTCTATTTTCACATACCTCGAAAATCTTAGTTCTGAGCTGCAATATTGAATTTTCCATGAGTTGTACGAAAAAACTGATACCACCAATTGAACGAGCGTCTCTTCAAATAGCGAGGGCAGCATACAGACAAGAAAGCATCAACTTCGCTAAAAAGGAAACCAATCTGTCGAAGATTTGACGGTTGGCCGTTAACATCTGATTATGCCAAACTAATAAATTTCTATTAACGATATTTTAGAGATGAAAAAATATATCGATATAAGTCTAAGTACTTGTTAAAGGAGAAAACTAGTTATTTCAACTATCATATATATTTTAGCCAAAAATTTTAAATTTGCCCTGTTACATAAACTCAAAAATAGCGAAAAACGGTGGTTTTCGTATTTTTAGGTTAAATTATTATGAAAATCTGAAGCAAGAGGTCAATTCTGATTAAGCACGTAGAAGACCTTCGGACTTTTTGACTGATAAATATGGCATCTAATCTTGAAAAATTGCCTTAGAAAATTATTCGAAATTTTAAATGCGGAAGGAACAGTCCATAGTACATCTTTATAGTTTCCAATGGATCCATTCAAAGTTTTTATATGTTGAATGAAAGTAAATTTATCAAGGTTTATTGATATTGAGTATTGACTACTTTGCATGCGCACTTTAGATATCATTAAATATGAAGGTATCAAGGACCTTTTTGTTCATATATTTTGAAAAGTTGCCTTATTCTTTACATTTAATAGAAAATACAGAATATAGAATTTATACTATCTTAGTTTTCATTATTTTATTGTTTAATTTGTACTATAATTTATAATTGAAAACCTTTCCAAAAAAATTAGAAAAATCTTACATTCTCTGTTTTGACATTTTTTGTTCTCACAATGACAAAACTTAAAGTTTAAAAGAGAAATAACACGATATGTTCTAATTAAATTATTAGTTCCTCAACTGTAGTAAGTCAGTAAGTAATGTTATAAACCTATGTATATATATAGATAGATAGATAGATAGATAGATAGATAGTTACAAAATTTGATATACCTTTATAGTAAAAAAACATTGACTGGTCATTTGGTTTAATCTAGAGCCATAAAACATACACAGACACACACATCCACACCAGTTGTACTATTTTGCTTCGCTTATCAAATTTACAACATACTTAAAAGTCGCATGGAATAAACAATTCTAATTATTTATTTTGACGAAAGCTGTTTAAATAAATTTTCGGAATATTAATTACTAATTACAAACTCTATCCGAGTTTCGAAAAATGTCCAGATTAACGTGATTTTTGTTTTAAAATGTTTTATGAGCTTGAAAAATCAACTTGTTTAAAACTTACCTTTAAATCTTTGCCCAAAAATTTTACACACTTTGTAACATCTAAACCTTTGTACGATCACCCATTCTTATCACCACTACATTAAATTTAAATTTTAAAAATTGCTTGCCTATGTTTATCTAAACAATGCGAATCGCACTATCACACAAAATTTAGATGATTTTTTTTTGCTGGAAACTTATTTTAAGTAAGATTAGAGAATTGTAAATATCTCATATAAAATGCGGCGACGTAAAACCTACGTAAAGAAATCGCTAACTGATAATAGTTTGCAGAAAGTAATTTTTTTAAATTGTGTGAGTTTGGATATTGTCCTAGGTTCAGAAAACTGATTTTGTTTTTTGTTTAAGACTTTGCTAAATTTATGATTGTTGTATTAATAATGTCATCATCAATTCCCCATTACAAAAAAAAACAATTATAGTATACGATCAAAAATACTTTTGAGACGTTAATATACTTACAGTAGGTAACATTTTATATCAGTGCTTCCAACCTTTTTCAGCATCGTTTATAAAAGTAAATTACGGAATGTCGAAGAGGCATTTAGTAGCCTAGAAAGAATATATTTTCATTTAAATTGAACATTCAGGACTTAATGCGACAAACGCACGTCCATAGCTTTAAGGTTACGGGTTTATATGTATATGAGTTCTATCCATTTCAATATAAGGTTTCATTTTAATGTACCCCTGATTTTTTTTCTACAAAGTAGAGACTGCCACAGTTTAGGTAACTCATCACAAAGTCTTCTAAAAATTTCATTATTCTTTTTGAGTAAGCTGCTTATATAAATTTTCTGTTTTTTTATTATTAGTTATTTATCCTAGGAGCACAGTGCCATATTCAGAAGTTTCCTCATTAATTTTAACCTCTAGGGCAGTGGTTTCCGATGGGTTGTTACCCACAAGGGGTTATCAATTTTAAAAACCAAATTTTAATTTAAAATTTAAAGGTATAGACTATAAGCTAGCCAGGTAATTCGCGGCGATCGCGATATTTCGTTGTCTCTCGAAAAAAAGTGTAAGATAGAGTTTTGAGACGAACAGCCCAACATTTCTTCGAGCTGATGATACTAGAAAAGAACTCCCAACTGATATATAAGCAACGAGCAAAGTCGTAAGGGACAGTCTTTAGATATTCAGATGAGAGTTTATACTTTCCAATAAGTGTACAGATAAATTATCGCGCTCAGTAAAGTCGTTACTGTGTTCTTTTTGTCGTTTGTTCATTGTCAGCTTTGTTTGGTATGAAAAACTTTACGATATTATTGAGAGTCCGTCCCTATGTGTCTTCGATAGGTACATCTGGAAATATAGGCTGTTCTATTATTTACTGTTTTGGTATATGTCAACGTCTTGGAGTAAAAAATAATATATTCGGAGAATTATTTAAAATTTGAATGCTGTTGTTAGTGCTGAATCTGTGAAACCTTCAAAGCTCAAACATCTTTTAGATACAAAGCTTTCTGAACATATTACAAAATTTGAATCTTTTTAAAAGACATTTTATGTTATTTATCCGTGTCACAAGTATCATACAACGTCTAGTATAAATACAACAATTTTATATAGGTACAATAACAATAAAATAAAATATACATATACATTTGTTAACCAAAATTTGGCTTCATCTAGCGCATTTGGCGTTGTTTATACCAAGTCCTCCATTGAGCATGTGGTTGGACATCTGAGACATTCCAAGAAATGCATTGTGGTCTGCTCTTCTCCACAGTCGCACCGGGTCGACAGACAAGAGAAGCCCTATTTCTGGCACTAGATCTTGTCATTAACCTACGAAGTCTATTGGGTGCTGTATATATTATCCATTCTTCTTTGTGTCCTGGTGGGAGATCTTTGGACGGCTGCTTTTTCTCGATTTGAGGCGTTGGTGAGTGGCTTGGTGTGTGTGAGTGTGCCTCAGAGATTGATGCTTTTTGTTTTTCGCTCCTTGCTGTTGTTTCATGATTCATATTAGATGGTGCTATGCCAGCTAAGCATTGTACTTTATGTATTGGGATTAGTCTTAGGCGGCCTGTGGTGATACCTCAAGTGTCATTAATGCTATATCAACTTGGTTGGCGTGGCATGATTTGTACTATACCGGGCTTGTAGATTCCGTTGCAGAGTAGCATAGAGCCATAGCACTAATTGTGAGTGTGTGCGGTTGCGCTTCCCAAGTGTTTTATATTATAGCAGTATTTTTTGTAGGTAAGAGCCTGGTCATACATATATCTTGGTGTGAAACAGTGTTCTCAGGGGGTTTCCTTCCACACAATCTGGAGTTTTCATGTTGCTTGCTAGTTTTTTTAGACGAAAAGCGCAGGTTTGTGTTTTGGTTTGATTTTGTGTTTCTCCTTGTAATAGAGACTAAGCTTTGTGAGGTTTTCGGATAGCTCTTGTTCGCCGGTTTTAAAATTGTTGGCCTGTGCTGTAATGGCACATTCATCGGCATATGTATGTGTATGTGCGTAGAGTTGGGGGTCTGTACACTGCGACGTGATAGATCTATTGTGCCCCCCTACTGTTGCCCAGTCGTAAGAGTTACCTTATCGGCTAGAGCAGGTTTTTTAGCCCTATTTCCCTCAGGAATCTCAGGATGTTGGACGGCTTCAAGGTGTGCTTTCAAGAACCGCATCGTAGGGTTTTCTAGAGTGCTGCACTCTGCAAGGATATGAATAGAGGTTTCGTCCTTCACAGAATTTTGCACTCTTCTCTTTCTCCCAGTCCGAGTTTCTTGAGGTGTCCCTTCAGGTGACAATGCCTCATTAGGACCCCTGTCAGAACTCTGAGTTGGTTTTTACTCCAGCTTATGCATTATTTGAATCTCTTCTGGTCGTAGTTCCCCAGAAGTATCTTCGCTTGTCTCAATCCTTGCAGCTCCGTCCAATAATTGAATCTTCTGCTTTCTTCTTCTATCTTTATTTCTTCCAGCATTACGTTGATCATCGGCATATATAAAACTTTGTGTGTCCACTGGTAAGGAGTAGTCGTTCGCATATATATTGAAGAGTGTCGGATCCAAAACGTTACCTGAAGCCAGTTCATTCCTCTATGTTCTCCAGAGACTTCTGTTTCACTGGAATTCGATGAAGAACCTGCGGTTTTGAAGGAGATTGTTGATTAGATGGGCAAAATTGAAGTCGTTGGTCATATTAAAGATTTTCTTAAGGAGCAGCCTATGTTTAACCATATTGTGGGCTGCTATTTGGTTGGTAGTTATTCTCAGTGTGTTGGGTTAGTTTCAGGACTTGGAAGGTGCTGCTCTTTCCTGGTCTTAACCCTGGTTGTCAGATAATAAGGTGGTGTTCGAAAGCCACTGTCAGTCTATCAAGAATTATTCGTTCCAAGACTTTGTACAAATGGCACAGTAGCGTTATTGGTCAGTAACCTTCGGGGCATCCTTGCTTTTCCCTGGTTTCAAACAAGCTATGACCTGCTTTCCTCCAGATTTTTGGTAGTTTGACAGATCTACAGCATTTCTCATTAGTTTTAGTAGACATTTTTCTCCTATTTTTTTTTATTTGTTTGGTTATTTGTTGAGTTCTTCCTGACTAAAGGGTCTCAACAGCTCTTTAGTCTTTCTATCGGGCTGTCGTTGGATTTTCTTTTTCCCGAGATTGTCAGGGTTTATAGTATTACTGTTTTTAAGTAATTGGTGGGCGATCTGATCAGCCTTATCTTGCGTTTCGGTTTTTGGGAGGTCGCAGGCAAGGCATCTTAAAAAGTGACCATGCTTTTGGCTATTTCCCCGAAGTTTCATTAGGGTTATCCAGAGTTTTTTTTTGGTTTCTGAAATTTGGGAGATTATGTTTTGTTCTTTGGTGATAGTCTCCTGGCCAAAAGGATTGTTTGATAGTTCGTAAAGATGTGCCAGTTTACTATTGTGTGGCATGTGTTAATGACACGTATTAAACGTCTTTGTATTTCTTTAGTCTTCGGTCGATTCTTGACTCTATTCATTTGATTGAATTATGAGGAAATTTATATTTTTCTTTTTCCAACATAGCCTCCATAATTTTTGTTGTATTACCTTTGTATGTCGATAAGATTTTGTCCCTTTAACGTCATCGCTTCTATCCCATAAATGGTTCTAGGAGGGTAGCGTTTTGTTTTCCAAAGTGGATTTCATGTTTTCTATTAGTTCGTCAAATTAGATTTGTGCCCATGATAGTAAATTGATAATAGTCTTTATAAAAATGGTTTCAGCTGGTTTGTTTTCTCTAATTTGCTTTGATGCTTCTTCACCAAAGAATATTTTTATTTCAATAATTGGTGCGCTACTGGTAGTCTATATTAATTCTTCGGTGACTGAGAAAAATAATATTTATCATATATATTTGGTATATTATTAGGCGGATTCCTTAACATAGTATCACTCTTTTATGTACCAGCCAAGATACCTTTTGTGTATGTTGCTGGTGATAAAATCAACTAGTTAGACTTTTTATTACCAGTCGAAATCTCGGTTTATTCTTGATGGTTTTTAGAAAAAGCAGAGTCTTCTGAAAAGAATTTTAAATATTAATTTAAAATATATTAGTTCTACGTATCACTAACCATAAATAAAGGCTTAGGAATATAGAAATAACAGTAATCCTACGTTTTTCATAACGAATATGTCACCCGGTAATTGCTCTCAAGACAGCAATTTAAAATGTTTCTATCAATAAGAGTGAAAAGTCATCATTTCGTAATATTTCGGAAGTAAACAATACACTTTGTTTTGATAGAATAAATTTTAAAAACGAGATATTGTATTTAAAAAAATACATTTATTTTATAGTACAATTCTTACAATTAGATAAGGTACTAAAGCTCGCCCTCTCGTTGTTATATTAAAAATATAAATTTAAGGGTCCTTGCACATGTGTGATTTTGAGCGGTATGGAAAATTTGTTATAGGCAGCGTCGTAGCTAAGGTCTTGAGAGCTGGGAGCAAGATTTGAACTTGTGCCCCCAAAACTAGTTTTAAAGGAAGAGAAACAATACTATAACTTTAAAGTGTAATTTCAGTTGTACATTTAAGCATTAGATATAAAGTTCTTACTCATTTTGAAGGAAGCGAAACAATACAATAACCTTAAAGTTTAAGTCTGCGTGTACGACCTCTTGAGGTTTGCGCTCCTGGCAGTCGTCCCTGCGGCCAGTTCCTAACTACGCCACTGGTCATATGTTCTGTCATATAATTAATTCAATGTAAATTAGGGATTAATCTAAAATTATCTTGACTGTTCTAGAAGTATTTCGAAACAGTAAGTCCTAAAAACTAAATATCTTGGTAATCTTTCTCACAAAAGTTCACAGCTATATTCTTTACATTTACTTTTCTTTGGCTGATAAAACTCGCAATTTTTTTATCTACATTCGGAAGATGTTTTTTGTTTCAAATTAGCCTGTAATTTTTATGATTTTCTTTGTTTCACAAGATAGGTACACTCGATAATGTTTTAATTAAAAAGAAAAGGATTAGCATTAGAAATTTTTGTTTTGAAAAAAGGTCATTTAGAAAAGTACATTAGTTAAAATTCACCACGATATTTAATAAGGCCAAGATAAAAATGTTTACCTAGACTTATTGCAAAAAATTCACCGCGCATTTTTTTTCATATTTGCCAAAATTATCAGCTAGTGTTTGAATTATTATAAAAATTATCTCCTATACAAATAAAAAACTAGAGTTTGATATGACCTTCGTTTTGATAAAAATGCGATAGTATTACACATAGCAACAGAAAAAAAATGTGCCAACTTTCGAATGCTGGAAGATAAAAATTGCATGATCTGGTTTCAAGGAGATTTACAGTGGCGGGGATAGAAAATAGTGCGACCTTGTAAAAAATACGTATCTCTGCGTTTAAAAAAATCCAATTATTTGGCTTAAAATTGATTGTCACGATACTTCGAAATAAATTTCAAAAAATAATCTAGACGATTTGTATACAGCAATATATTTTTAGCATTGTCCAAGTTAGTCCAAATTATCTGACAAACTTTTAATAAAATATATTGTTCAAGTTCTAAGCTTCTACTTCTGTTAGATTACGAGATATAGAAATTATTTTATTTTAGCGTTTGACTCATTAATTTGACAAAATGTATACAATTTGGATAGAAAAATAAATAATTAAAAGTTTATACTTTAGATAAAATTAAAGTATATCTATAAGTGTGTTTTATCACGTAACACAGACGTACACGGTACCTACAATATACTTTTTTGGGTTTTTCCTGAACATTTTTTTACACTTTACTATCATCAGTCCAGTGGGTTTGTGGTTCAGAGATCATCTGCAGTTCTCCACTCTACAAGCCTCTTGGTCCACTGACTATCCGCGATACAGGCAATATGTCCTTCCCAGTTATATATTAGACTGCGTGCCGTTCGATTACGTCTGTAGTTTTGGATCTTCTTTTTATCTCCTCATTTTATAAGTGGTTTCTTGCCATAACCCTTTGTGTAATCTGTCATTTTCCTTTTATACTGTTTCCATGCCATATGTCAGACTGGCAGTATTGCTGGTCGGACACTTTAGCTTTGATGGTGTTAGACAGACCTGAATATTTTTTGTAATGTTCATAAACTCGGTCAATCTACTTTTTTTTATACTTTGTTGTTCGATTCTTAAGTTTATGTTTATGCTGTTTCTATGCAATATGTCAGAACTGGCAGCATTGCTGATGTTAGGTTTCTTAATGATGGTTTTAGGGAGGTTTTCAGGAGTGTAGATTATGAATCTAATATTACCTTCTTAAAATTTAAGATAATGGAGTTACTATGGCAGATATGCAGTTCTTTTAAACCTTTCCTCTAAGGTTATCATAAACAGATTCGGTGACTTTGAATCCCTTATCCTTTTTAAGTTTTTTGTTTTTTCTTCCAACAATACTTAAAACAAGGCATTTTTATAGATAGGTACAACAATTATCCAATACCTTCAAAATTGCTCATGTTCGATTAAGTCGAAAGCCTTGCTTGTATATGGTCTAGAGTGGTAGTCTCCATATAATCCTATATATAATTTTTAACGTACGTATTACTGCTGAACCACTGCATTCGATCAACTCGGTAATTACACCATCTTCTCCCTGAACACGCCCAATACTGATCTTTTTGACTGCTTAAATATTTTTTTCCGCTGATATTTCTGGAATATCTTCTGACCCTATGTTCATTACTTTAAATCTACTGTTATGTCTTTGATCTATTGTAGGATCTATCTTATTTTCGTAGAGTTTTCCATAATATTTGTGTGTTGTTTTTCGTAGAGTTTTCCATAATATTTGTGTGTTGTTTCTTTAAATTCTTCTTAATTTGTTATTAGTGCGTTGTTTTCATTTCTAATTTTTATTTTATGATGCTTACTCTCTGACATTGTTCTTAATATATTTTTAAGGCTTCTTGCATCTTCTAAAGACTTAAATTTTGTCAATTTCACATATTGTTTTGTTTTTCCTAATTTTCTAATTTATTTTTTTACTTTTTTCCTGTATTTTGTCTGTATCTTGAGGAGTCATTTTTTTTTCTTTCTACTATTATATCTATAATAATTGCTTTACTTATCTTTCGCTGTTTCTTTTTGGAACCAACGCTAATTCTTTTGATGTTTCCAGTAACATTTTATTATACACATGTATATTTATTTCAAATTTTTGGCATATTTTCTAATTTTTTGAAAATATTAGTTATATTTTTAAAAGTATTAGTATAACAAAATAGTAAACAATAGTATGTACTTATTATTATTAGTGATGAGTGAACTTTCGGAGATGTGTATACGTATTAATGAAGAAAAAAATAAGGTTAATTTAAAAGGTTTTTCGTAAATAAAGACTCCCGAGTGCTTGAAATAGAAAGTTATTGTTTGATACTTTCGATTGCGTTAAATTAGTAACTAACTTCCCATAAATACGATTTTTCGTTCTCCCGAACCTTTATTTTGTCTTCAACATAATTTGAACCACATGCGGGTACTTTACATTCTTTATCGAAAATATTGTATTCGAGTTAGTTATTGCCTGTGAAATGGCACAGCTGCTCTAATTGATGCTGTGAACAATTTTATGAATGCGGTACTACTAAGTTGAGCGTTGAATACCAACTCATCCACTTACACATTCACTCGACTTGCTTGTGAATTACTTAAAGTAAACACAACGTCAAAACAGGAGTTTTGAATTCATAGAGGTATTTCGGATATTTGTTGTAAAATGTATTAAAATAAATATTTTTTTTACGTGAATAACAACTATTTTATGTAACACCACTGGTTATTCCTATAAATATTATTCACTGATAGCGAAAACTACATATTTTTTTCACAAATTAAAAAGATTAATTTTTATAACGTCATTGAGTAAATAGGATGGGGAATAAATGCACACTCCTTTGAGCATTTTTTTAATATACTTGTATCTATAGGATTTGAAGCGGGTTATAATATTATTAATTATCTAATAACATACTGTGACGTTCATATTTTATGTATTAGCTATTTAAATTGAAGTATTTTCAGGGTATCTGAAAGAAAATTGTAAAATTTTATTATTAAAGGAGGAAAAATAGTTATTATTATTTTTATTTTAGATTGAGTGTTCCACAACTAATGGGCTATAGATCAACTGAAGATACTAGATATAAAAATAAATCAATTAAGTCATATAAATTCTTTCGAAATTCTTTTGGTTCTTATGCATAAGAAATAAGAAATTTACTAACCCTTTTAAAATGATAGATTGGACGGGGCTAGTTACATTTACTGCACTGCTATAAAATTATGTACGTTTTGATCCTAGGTTCTGTAAAAAGCGTTGTTTCTTCGCTAATGATTTTCAAAAATAGTCATGAATGAGGATAATGTTCCATCACATTTTAAAGTAAAATATTGGTCAAAATACTTTTGATGAAATCATCAATGCCTTGAAGATAAATCAAGAAGTAGAACGCTTTCAGATGCAACCAATCCTGATATTTATGGAAAAGTAAGAACATTGATTCTTGAAGATCGTCGTTTGAAAGTGCTGGCTATTGCTAAAGCATGAAATATATCTGAACCAAGCATTTTGATAATTCTATGTAATAAACTAGATATGGCTAAAGTTTCAGCAAGATTATTAACTTGGGAACAAAAACTGCTTGAAAGATATATTTTCCAATTCGAATCTTTGGATGTAGATCCTTATTTGTATTCTAAGAAAGGGACCGGCGATCAGTTTAAGGTCCAGAAAGAAAATTAGAGCACATGCAATGGGTCTATAAGGGTCCTTTGTCAAAGCGCAAACACATTCTTCAACTTGACAAAGTTCAGAGAATGGCTTGTGTGGGAATATTGAGTGCGATGAGGACTGTTCTCACTAGGGCTCTGGAAGTCCTGGTGAACCTGCCTCTTCTTCACTTATATATAGAGAACGAGGCCCTGAGGACTGTTTATCATCTCAGTTGCCTGGGACATCTAGGAATTGAAACAGGCGGTGGAGAGGTGTCCATCACTCCCCATGCGGACAGATTACATGACGCCGTTTTTAAAACCCAACCTCTCCCTGGAGATTCTTATGCCAAGTAGAGAGGATTGGGAGGGAGAACAAAATCTTCCGAAAAATGGATCCTGGTGGTATACTGATGGATCTCGACAAGATGAAAGAACTGGAGCCGGAGTATTCGGCAAGACCACAGGAGTCAGAGAGTACTACGCTCTCGGACAATATGCGACAATTTTCACACCGGAAATTTATGCTATTCTGCAGTGTGCCCATCTCTGTCAGAGGGACATAGACAGGACTAGGGTAATAAATATATGCTTAGACAGTAAAGCTGCGATATTGGCACTGAAGTCAAGTGTTGTGACTTCACGACTGGTGTCTGAGTGCAAGGATGTACTAAATGATATGATAAGGAAAGGCTGCATAGTCAGACTCATATGGGTCCCGGGTCACTCGGGCATACACGGGAATGAGGAAGCAGACCGTCTGGCAAAGTTGGGTTAGGCGATCGAACCGTATGGATCCTAACCAATATTACCTGTTCCAATTGCTATTGGCAAAAGGGAATTGAAATCGTTGCTGGAAAGCAAATTTATTGAATCATGGAGGGGAGCTCCTGGAATGACGTGTGCTAAGGAACATATAACGGGGTCTAGCGCACGGCGTACTAAGGAGCTTCTCTCCTTGGGAAGGAAAGAGCTTCGAATTGTGGTGGGATGGTTGACAGGACATTAACACCTCCGGGGCCATCTTCATAGAATCGGTGTCGACGGCGACCCGACATGCAGATGATGTTTGAAGGAGGATGAAACTGTTGACCATGTTCTCAGAGGGTGCCCAGCACTCAACGGACTGAGACAGATATATTTCGGAGATATAGTTTTGTTACCGGAAGCAGTTAGGCAAGTTCAAATAACGAGGCTGCTTGGATTCGCGAAGGTGATTGGTCTCGAATAACCTGCAGATATGGTGGGATGTAAAGGGCCCAATGGAGGCCTAGGCATCGATGATCTAGTATCACCACCCCTTTTTCATTCATTCAAGGGTTCTTTGTCTCCAAAAAGGGTCCGGACACAATCTTTAATTGAGAAGTTCATGGCTATCATTCTTTAAAACCAAAAAGGAGTTATTCTTGTTTATATGCTGCAATAACAACAGGTTCCTGCTATAATACATTAACAACATTTTTTACGGCTGTTGATTAAAAACATCATAGTTTCAGTATCAAGAATGTCTTATTTCTGCATGGTCACCCGGTCTGCAGGGGCTGATTTAAGGGGGGGGGGTGATCCCCCCAGAGATTTGAATTCAGAAAAATAGACTCGCCTGCATGATGTATTAGGATCGTGAATGTCACCCGCTTTGTGGACAACTCGCTTTCACTTGTCATACTGCACCGACTTGTATACAAATTTCGATTTTATCTTCGCTCTTTTTAAATTTACCCCCCCCCCCCTCACCCAATAAAAGAGAGGTCGGATATGCCCCTGCCGGTCTCCTGATTTAGCTCCCTCCAAATTCTTTTTATTTATAAATTTGAAAATGCACCTCAGACGACATCATTTTCCAGACCATAACCAGTTGAAGGAAGATATGGAAGATATTCATGCCTATTTTGATATCCCGTAGGAGTCTTTTTTTTTCTCATGTTATATATAAAGTCATTGTAGGATAGGTGGTACAAGTGGGTTGAAGTTAAGGGAGATTATGCTTCTAAAGAAAATAATCTAGAACTTGGTAAAATCTTGTTGAGACCCATTTATTGCTCTTACATTCACTTCAATAAATGGCTTGTTTGTATTAAAAGAAGCTTAGGAAATGGTAAGTATGGAAGGCAGCGGTGTTACATGTAAGTGATAGGAAAGTTGAGAATAGCGAAATAGTAGTAAAGTGTACTAATAGTTAGCCTAAGAGTCATGAGACCAGATTTTATGTCTTTTAGGCATTAGTTTTATATTATTCATTCAAAGACTTAGGAGGACAACTAATTTATTTTGTGTAAAGAACAGGGTTTAGGTGTATTTTAAATTTTTAAAATTTTCCACTTCATTTTTTGTTTCTGACCCCATCATCATATGATCTTGTTTTTAACGAAAACGTGACGAAAATGTGAAGACCCCTTTATGATTTTCTTTTATATCAGTTTTATCAGAAACTTATTAGCATCTTTCAGAGATACGTTCAGAATGTGTGTGGGTTGTTACTGACTAGATTAGGTCTGTTTTCAGATTAAATAGGGTAAATATTTTTATTATTTAATGCCGCTAATCGATTTATTGACTATACTGTACAATATATCACAGATTATTTTTGTTTAGAGTTATTAAATTAATGTACCCTGAAAGAACAGGTAAGATGCAGCAATCTTGTACCTTGGAGAGATAATTTGTCTTAGAAATGAGTTTTGATGTGAAAGGCGTACAAAGATAAAATGAATTTTTCAAAATAAATTGTTTAAGAAAATAATTTAATAATGTAGTCCCTTAATCATTTGTTTTTTGTACAGTGACCGATATTTCAAATATTAAAACTTCTGTTCCTGTAGCCTGGAAAACATTTTTTACTATTTTATTAACTCATTTTTTATTTGAATATATTTTCTATTGATTGCCTGTCTTCTTTTTTGTTCTCCATTCCCGATACGTTTTAAAAATAATTTCTTTCCCTCTCAAGCTCACATACAATATATAGCGAATTTACTACACATTTTTTGTACCGGTTTGAGTTTGAATATCACTTTATATCAAACCTGTTGCTTTATAGAAGAGGGTTATAAAGGTTTGCTAATATTTTTTGCACACACATCGCAAATAAAACAGGTATTTCAATAGCAAAGGCATTTGAATAGAAGCAATGTTGACAAATTTCGGTTTGGTAGAGTAATTTCAACAAAATAAAAAGAATATTTTCTGGTAAAAGATTTTCTACTTTTTCTGTTTTTTTTTAGTTGAATGGTGTTATAAATCGGCCAATGAAGGGGTAAGAAAATCAAATTCCGAGAATAATTTTTCTCTCACCTTAAGGTAAGAGCCGAGCAATTCGTGCATATATATCCCCCACTCCCACTGACTCTACCTTGCATATATATATTCCCCACATTTATATCCTTGCATTATAATTCCGCTCTTTATAACTGTGTAAAATCCGGTTGTGTTCCGTCTAACTAACAATAATATAATTACAACTCTAAAATAATTGTTATATATATATATATATATATATATATATATATATATATATATATATAATATATATATATATATATACAGATAGATAAATTTATTTCGTTACATTTTGTATAGAAAAATACAATTGTAATATGTCACAAAACAAAGTTGCCTGAGAACAAAAATAGAGGATGCCAACTTATTCCTCAATAATGTGATGTGAGAATTTCAGTTCAAACCATCGTCCAAACTGATACCCAACAATATCACCGAAGAACCAAACAACATTCAAATCATGAAAAACAAATTCCGTGTTTTTTCTTCATTCAATTTAAGGAAATTATTAGCAAACCAACATCTCACAAGCTCTCCCACAACAGACATTTCCTTCATTAAATATTCTGGGTGACAAATGCCTAAAGATATATATATATATATATATATATATATATATATATATATATATATATATATATATATAATGAAAGAAGAGGTCGTAATACTGAATCCTGCGGCACTCGACACCGTACCGCCATAGGCTCAGAAAGCTCTCCACCATATGCGACTGCCTGCCTTCTATTTGACAGGAAAGATGAAAGCAAATCGAGGGGATCACCAGACACCGTATCTATGAAGCTTTCTAATCAAAAGATCATGAGAAATATATTTTGATAAAGCTACTTATTTACTCATTCATTTTTTATTGAATTTAAGTTATGGAAATATTGTGTGTCTATTAAAAACTATTTTTAGAACTGTAAAAAGTGCATATACAGGGTGGGATTTTAACGTGTTACAAGGGGATATCGGGGAAATGACTTGGAATATTTTAACTGGTGGAGTAATAAAGCGACAGGAGGACTGACGTTATGATACTTCTAACATTTATGGCGACTGTGAAATATCATATGGAAAAGTTTTTTTTTTCAAAATATCATTTCTTTGTGAAAAATTACGCCTGTGCGCAAAAAATGTTTTCATTTGCTCCACTGCCTAGTTATGATTTTGAAAAAAAATAACAAGAAAATTAAACATTGTATTACATAACCGTAATTTTGGACTTCTGTTTTGGTTGGTAAACTGTCAATACGCAGGCGATCTGCTCTTACAAAAAGCAAGAGAAAAACGAGGTTTAGTTCTTTGGGGACGAGAGCGGGTGTTTGGACTGAATGCACGGTGCAAGGGGGGAATGCTTCTTGCTGGGTGAGTCCATTAAAATGCTTAGGGGATAAGTATGTGCGTGGCTGCATGCTTTACGGAAAGCGGAGCGATTTTTGCATCAAAAACTGTTTATTTGTGCAATAAAAGTGAATAGATTATACCTGTGGCGGGCGGCTAACTCTACATCTCACAGTTCAAGCAAAAGAATCGGTCTAAAATATGTAAATTCTGTTACACATGTGACAAACTACTTTTTTGTCACAGTCAGTCATGCACGTGACCAACAATCCTGATTGGAAGATGGAAGTATCTAGATCCTTTTAGATGAAGTGTCCTTCTGGTTGTTTATCTTAGAAAACGGTTCCAAGAACCCTGTTAATGAGTAAATCTTCCTTGTGCATTCCCGGACAAACAGGATGTAAACACGGGACGGGTAAACAGAATCTGGCTAAATTGCTTTACTTGCAGTGGCCATACAAACCAGTAGTTTAAAAACCGTAATTTTACCAATAGCATTGCTTTAAAAGATACTGAAAATGACCTTAATTTATTTCAAAGCATTTGTATAAACCTGACAAATCCGGTATTTCATATTTTCTGGTATAACTTTATACCCACAAACAAATCTAAGAGAGTAAACTTGGATTTTAATAAACCAATACTGCAACTTGGATGCTATGTCAAATATGAGTTATGTAATGCTAAATTTTATTTTTTTATTCTTTAAAAAAATTATGATTAGGCAACCAGTAAGATATATGCAAAAATTTTCAGCGTACTTAATTATATGGAGAGGAAATAGACGTTATAAATATTTTTAAATCTGTTCCTCTGGCAACTTATTGTTCCACCAGCCTTTTATTAAAATATTCTAAATCGTTTTTCCGACATCACCTTGCAACACTTTAAAAGCTTGACTCTGTATAATGATTATTACAAAATAATACTTAATGGCTAAATTTTTGTCAGATCCATCACTGGGTCTTAAAATCTACTTTATAATTAATAATTTTTATAATCATGTTGGACGATATTTTGTGCAAGATATAATTAATTTATAGTAAAATATAATTTGTCATTAAAACTAATAAACAAATACTACTATTATTTCATTTAAAATATGTTTTAGAATTGTAATTTTTGAAAAATTGTGAAGGTAATTTTTCATAACATTCGGGTTTTCATTCCAGTTTTGTAATAGGAGAGCATTTCTTATTGATTTTGTTTGGTGGGGGAAGATCTTCGATATTTAATCGAACGCAACAAACCCATAGTCAGCTTCTCTACCGAACTTTCTGTAGATCTATCGATTATAATTACCCGATCTACCGAAATACCATTAAGTTATATCGAATTTTGAGCTTTAATAGTGATGGGCGTTTTTTTGTACTAAACACGATTTATGGATGATGTTATTGGTAAAATCGATCCTGTGGTTCCATAAGGATTGTTCGATGGCCCATGATTTCCAGAAGGCATTCGACTCCGTCGAAATATGGGCAGTATTACAATCCTTAGAAAACGCAAGAATCGATTCAAGGTACATAAACATCATAAAGAACATATACAAAAATGCAACCATTCAAATAAAAATAGACGACAAGACGAGAACGAACCCCATAAAACTACAAAGGAGAGTGAGACAAGGGGACACTATCTCGCTAAAACTGTTCACCCTACTCCTAGAGGACATTTTTAAGGAACTCAGATGGAACATCAAAGGTATAAACATCGACGGAATATACTTGAACCATCTCAGATTTGCTGATGACATAATCTTAATAGCAAGTAATCTCCAAGAATTGAACGAAATGTTACAACAGCTAAATGACGTATCCGCATCTGTAGGCCTTAAAATGAACTACAACAAAACAAAAATAATGAGCCACGAACAGGCAAACATGACAATACAGAACCAGAGGATAGAAAATGTCGAACACTATTTATACTTGGGTCATGACATCAGACTAGGGAAATCAAACCAGGATGCTGAAATAAAAAGAAGAACACAGCTGACATGGGCCGCTTTTCGTAAACTTGCATACATCCTGAAAAATAATTCAATTCCCAAAAATCTAAAAAGAAAAGTTGACGACACATGCATAATACCGGTGTGTACGTATGGATTAGAGACCATGTCCCTCACCAAAAAGTCCGCAAAAAAATTAGAAACAGTCCAAAGAGCGATGGAAATAAACATGCTTGGAATATCATTAAGAGACAGGAATAGAAACACCGAGATAAGACGCAAAACGAAAGTCAAGGATATCGTGGAGGAGGTTGCAAAGATGAAGTGGCGATGGGCTGGTCACATAGCCCGATATGAGGACAACAGATGGACACGAAGAATCCTGGAATGGAGACCGAGGGAGACAACAAGAAGCACGGGAAGACCTCAAAAAAGATGGGTAGACGTCATAAAGACAGTGGCGGGGAAACAGTGGATGAGATTGGCGAAGAATAGAGAAAAATGGAAACAATTGAGAGAGACCTACATCCAGGAATGGATGGACAGAGGTTGACAAAGACATTCGTGAGAGGATTTTATAAATCTGAGATAGTAATGTTGCAGGTCTATAGTTTCTGAGATCTTGTTTATTGCCCTTTTATAGAGTAAAATTGTTGTCATTTAATAAATAATATTTTTAGGGTGTTGAAGATTGCTCTCCTCCCTCTAAGTTTTGTTATTTGATTTTTGCCTGGTGCTTTTTGATTTTTCATATCATTTAGTGCGTTTTTTAGTTTGCTATATTATGGCATAGAGTTTTTCTTGTTTTTTTGAATTTTGTGTTTATATTTGTTGTTTTCCATCTTTTTTATTCTATTAATCATTGTATCTATGTGCAGTTTTGCTCTGACTTGTCTATGATCACTACCAGCTGTAAATGTGTTTGTGATTTATTTTTGACTAGAGATTTTTTCCTGTGTCATCTATAATATCAAATAAATCGTTGGCTACAGTGGATAATATTCCATTTTGATAATCTACCTAAAATTAGAGAATTTTTATAAAACGTCTACCGAATTCGTAAGACTTGACGGTGGCAACACCATTATGGATCCGCTGATTAGGTCAGTGGATTCTTAAAATGGACTCGACTAATTGTGATATATATTTAGTTCCAGTAAATGGGAATCCTAAATATTTGTTTTAATGTACACTCACGATCCATATCCGGTTATGATACCACAAGATGAGATGATACAGGATTAAGGTTTCAACTTGCTAGTCTTGTCACAGCCGAGACAAAGCGAGATTAGAGGTTTGTTTTTTCTGGTCGCGAAAAATCTCATCTCGGCATGGGAACAATAAAATATTTTATTAATTGGAAATTTTATAAATATGTAACTTTGTTGAAATGTATTGCGACTTAACAATATATTAAAATTAGATAAATATAAATATTAATGCATTATAGAAATGATGGAGTACCTTAAAATGTAAAATTTCAGTACGGTCTGATCCTCAACAATTTTTTAATCACTGAATAATTGTTTCTTTATGAGACTTATCAACTTATTAATAAATTTGTGATTGAAAAATTCCGCAAACTACGTGCTGAAACTTTTTATAACTTTGTTAATGATAAGAAGAAATTCCTTGTTGTTCACCCTAAATCATTCGGTTACCATACTGATTTTAGAATGGATGTCCATTAGCCAATAACTTTATTTTAAGTTGTTCATTGTTTTATGGCTTACACAGATAATTCATATTTTCATGTCATTCTACAGACTAAATATTTCTATACAAATTAATGTGGATATTGAAACGGGTTCCTTTCTTAACATACACTGATGATGGCATGAAAAACATAAGTATGTAAAGGTCCTTTGTTACTTCATTTTTCAATTAGACAGTAGGGTCAAAATTATTACGAATTTTTTACCTGAAAATTAGAATCAAAACGAGGCGAGTCGAGTTAAGACGAGAAGAGATGAGAAATTTGTCTTATTTCGACTGAATGTATGAGTTGAATCTTACTTGAGACCATAAACAATCTTTGAAGAAGCTTATAAAATAAATAATCTTGATATATCTATTAAAGTATAAGGAAATCGAATAAGGAAACGAACAGCATCCCCAACAGGATAAAAAAAACTGTCTAATTAGGTTTAGAAGCTTGTTCACCGGTTTGTTTTCTACCTAGAGGCCTTCAGATTAGGTTGATATATTGTTTATCATAAATAAATGCCTTGTGAGTCAAAATTAGATTCAAGAGATTTTTCACATTTTTTGCGCATTAATTTATAGATAAATTGTTCACACTTGCTTTTGAAGTATTCTTTAGAATGTAGATATTAGGTTCTGGTAGTTATTTTTAGTATTGTTAACAAGTATTAACAACTTTTGACGTCACTAACAATCCTTGTAACATGATAACAATATTAAAATGTTTTAGAAACTTCTTTATATCGCGTGAGAATTTTAAAATTTTTCAGAGCGATATCGGGAAGATAGTTTGAAATATATAAAAGACTGGTGAAGTAATGAGGCTGCAGCAGGGGCGGATTCAGCCCCTCTCTTTGGGGTGGGTGGTGATATCACAAAAGTACAATATGACAAGCGAAAGCAAGATGTCGACGGGGGGGGGGGGCAACATTCCCATTTCTAGCGTAAAAGGCAGAGTCAGGTCTATTTCTTCTTCTGAATTTGAAGCTCTTGGAGAGGGGGAAAGGCGATCCTCAGAAAAAACAAGTTGGATGGAAGGATGCGAGCAGCATACACATTCCTAGTATAAGGGGCAGAATTGAGTCTCTTTTCCTGAAGCTCTTGGGGGGGGGGTTATAGCAAGAAAAACAAGTTGTCAATGGGGGGGGGGAGTGCCAGCAGCATACACTTTCCTAATATAAAAGGCAGAATCGGTTCTATTTTCCTGAACTCAAAGCTCTAGGGAAGGGGAGGGGCGCAAGCGTACACATTCCTATACTCTATCCAAGAACTAGAGAGAGTAATAAAACTGTTACCGAAACCTCCAACGTAAATCTAATTATATTTAATTATATTTAAATATTATAAGCTTTTATAAATTTACTGCAACAATAAAACATCTGATAGTTCAATTTAATTTCTGTCAGTGAGCAAAGTACACCTTACAGTCTGTCCTTAGTGATTTATCTTGTTTGTGCTTGTTTTTATAAATTATTTGAGCTTAGAGAGATACCCAAAAGATGTAGCTTCCACATCTATATTTATTCCAAAATCGTTAAACCAGGGCATTTTTTCCTCAACGAAAAACTTATTACGATGAATATTTATGATGCCGTAAGATATCAATATCTAGATAATAATGTTAAAAGCTCTGTTGAGATGTGTTCCAACATAACAGGAGTTGGAAAATCTACTATGTACGGAATACTGAAGAAGAGAAAAACGACTGGAATTGTTAGTACTCCCAAGCCACATTTGATCACAGGCAGACGAAAAACCTTGTTGGACGAAAAGATGTAAACTTCAATAGAAGGAGTTGTACATATATTTTATTATGAGAAGCAGATCCAAACCGTTGACAAAATTCTAACTAAAATCAACGAAGATCGGGATTTACCTGGAGATTGCTCAGACAACTTAATTTTTGCTGGGAAAAACCAGTTAGGAAATCTGTTCTTATAGATCGTTCGGAAAATGCCCGTTGGAGAAGGAAATATCTCTCTCAAGTAAAAGGAAGAGTTGCTAGAAATAACACAACTTACAAAATTAGTAATTTAACTGAACTTTTGAAAGATTTTTTTGAATAAAGTTACTGCAGAAAATTGGGAAAAATTCACGAAATAAAAGAAAATGTGGAAACTCGATCTCATGATCGGTGAGATAGAGGAACCAATTATAATTAATTTGAGCGAAGATAGCTTCATTGCTTTGATTACGAATTAGATACTTAATGTTTACCAGCGTAAACACAATTTATTATTTAAATTTTCTGAAAATAAATAAACTGAAACGTCAAATGTCCTAAAAATGTTTTTAATTAATAATAAAATGACCGATAGCCCCAAAAATATTTTAATATTATATGGACGAATTTATTTTTTATATATCTTTAACTTCTTGTATTTTTGACAATGGGTATTTTGTAAGTATTTAAACTATAATTTATAATTTTTTGAGAGAAAAAGGCCACGTTTTAGTCTGAATGCGCCTAAAACGATATCTATGCCAAAATTAAAAATAATAAAAATACAGTTGTGATTTGTGTTAAATATATCAAAATTATCTATATTTTCTAATGAATGTGAATTATTAAGAAATCTTTTTAATTTAAGTTTATTACCGAAATAATATGTCATAAATACTTAGTGATAAAATAAACCTCCTTTCGATGCCTATGACAAGGATTAAAATCCTTTTTAACACTTCACACATCCAAATATCTATTGTTGTCCAAAGCAAATACTCCATTATTATAGACCGGTATTTTTGATTATAAAATTTCTAACCCATTCCTATGAAAAATATATGTGTCTAACAGATTTTGCCAAAGACACCGGACTAAAAAACACAGGTAGTTAACGAAGAAAAAAAAAGGTTAAAAAATTATTTATTACTCTCTCTAGTTCTTGAATAAACTGTAGTATAAGAGGCAAAATCGGGTCTATTTTCCTAAACTCAAAGCTCTTGGGGGGAGGGCGATCGCCCCCACCACCCTCCCCTTGGATCCGTGCCTGGGCTGCAGGTGGACACATTTTAAAATGTTTTTAACATTTACCCCCTCTTCACATTATTAAATATCAAATTGAAAAATGTTTCTTTTTTGATATTTCGAGTCTCTGTCAAAAACTAGTAGTCTACTTCGAAAATTTTTGTATTTGTTTTACTGGTTGTTTAACTATGAATTAGATTCAACAGATTTTTTACATTTTTTGCGTATTAATTTATAGATAAATTGCTCACACTTGCTTTTGAAGTATTCTTTGGAATGTAGATATTAGTTCTGGTAGTTATTTTTAGTATCATTGGGTTATTAAGTATTAACTTCCTTTAACGTCACTAAAAATCTTTGTAAAATGATAACAATAATAAAATATTTTACAAACTTCTTTATACCCGTTGAGGATTTTAAAATTTTACTTGACGATATCGGGAAGCTGGTTTAAAATATATAAAAGACTGGTGAAGTAATGAGACTGCAGGCGGACACATTTTAAAATATTTTTGACATATACCCCATCTCCACAGTGTGAACTAGTGCTGTACGCCGACAATCTTTGCATTTGCTTCACTAGTTACTTAGTTATGCAATAGATTCAACAGATCTGCTACGTATTTTGCGCATTAATTTGTGGATAAATTACTTTTGAAGTATTTTTTAGAATGTAGATATTAGTTTTGGTAGTTATTTTTAGTACTATTGGGTTAACACGTATTAGCATACTTTGACGTCATTAAAAATCTTGGTAAAATGATAACAATGTTAAAATCTTTTACAAAATTTTTTATACAGTGTGAGGATTTTAAAATTTATAGGGTGATATTGGGAAACCAGTTCGAAATATATAATATACTGGTGAAGTAATAAGGCGATAGGCAGACAAATTTTAAAATAGTTTTTACATTTATCCACTATCCACACTGTGAAATAACAAATAGAAAAATGTTAAAAACTATTAGTGTACGCATTTGCTTCACTGGTTGTTTAGTTATCATTAAAAAAATACTACTATTATCGGGATCGAACATGCAGTCTCGAGGTACATACATTTAAATTTATAAAGGTTTTACAGTAGAGTGTGATTCTAATTACTTAGATTGAGTGTGTTTTATCATTTGTGACATTGATTAATTTTAAGAATACCAACTGAAGTCTGTCTCTTTTTGTAGGTTTGCAAACAATACTTAATTTAAAAGTAAATATGAAAAAAAAATGTTTTTGAAAAAGTCTGCTATGACAGGCGAAACGTTAATTGTCCTTTGAATTGGAAACTTATACCCAAGAAATATAAGAATATATATTATATATATATATATATATATATATATATATATACATATATATATATATATATATATATATATATATATATATATATATATATATATATATACATACATATATATACATACATTTTTTTTGTTCTATAATTTATAGGAAAAGAAGATATTTCCAATAAATTTATTTGGAACTTGTGTAATTAGTAACGGCTTTAGTTCCTTCACTAACAGCATGTTTAGCTAATTCACCAGGCAATAGAAGTCTTACAGTGGTTTATATTTCTCTACTGGTAATTGTAGATCCTTTGTTGTAGTTTGCCAAACGAGAAGCTTTGGCAGCGATACGTTCAAAGATGCCATTTACGAACGAATTCATGATGGCCATAGCTTTACTGGAAATTTCGGTATCACGATCAACTTACTTCAAAACTTTGTAGATATAAATAGCGTAAGTCTCCTTTCTTCTGCGTTTCTTCTTTTTGTCGGTTTTGGAGTTATTCTTTTGAGGCTTTCCGGATTTCCGTTCCACTTCCTTTGCTTTCTAACGGCTTGGACTGTCCGACAGTTTAAGCCAGAAAGCAAATGCCTTAGGGGGGCATGTTGTGGAACATAACATCTTACCACCGCTTTCCGGCAAAACTGGACTTAAATAGAGGTCCAAGCTTATGGAAAGTACAAGGATGTCTGGGAAAGATACTGGTGGATCCCACTGATGAGTCCACCACCGGTATCGGGACGAAACATCCATACATTTACTACGGTGGTCGAAAATAGATCGCTAGCTACATGTCCTTACCACAAAGGGCATTGCTAATTGCAACAATGTACATACATATATTTTTTTTATTCTATAATTTATAGGAAAAGAAGATATTCCAAATAAATTTATTTGGAACTTGTGTATTTAGTAACGGCTTTAGTTCCTTCACTAAGAGTATGTTTAGCTAATTCATCAGGCAATAGAAGTCTTACAGCAGTTTATATTTCTCTACTGGTAATTGTAGATCTTTTGTTGTAGTGTGCCAAACGAGAAGCTTCGGCAGCGATACGTTCAAAGATGTTATTTACGAACGAATTCATGATGGACATAGCGTTACTGGAAATTTCAACTTGTTTCAAAACTATATATATATATATATATATATATATATATATATATATATATATATATATATATATATATATGTAGTTTTTATAGTTATTATTATTTTATTCTATTAATGTCGATGGTCTTGTTAATTGATTATCCAGTTTTTTGGTAGTCAATGAAGTCTGCTGAGTCTAAAGTGGACATGCAATATGTATGCAGATGGTATTAATCAATTATTTTATCAAAGTATTCTTTTAATTATTCTGCTTTAAGATCACGATGCAATAATCCAACAAAAGTACTTCTAGGGCCATTATATGTAGTTCCTCGAACTTTATTTTGAAAAACTTAAAGCCTTGTATGATTGACCCTGTTCGTAATGCACCATGTTGACTTTCCGTATGTCAGGATCCATCTTACAAGAACTTTGTAGATTGTGTCTTTGATTCTCAAGTTAATTTTACATCTGCTGTTTAGTCAGCTAAAGACTGCTCCCAGTTATCTATTGTATTTTTGGATGGTGGAATTTAAATTTTAATCCCAGGTAAGCTTTCTATTAAACATAAATCCCGAATACTTGACTATAGGCTCCCCGATTATTTGTGAACGAGCGACTATTAATCGATTCACTGGGAGACCGAAGCGATTTGGAAAAGTAAATAGTTATTGTTTTGTTAGAATTTAATTTTATTTTCCAGTCACGCATCCAACTTTCCAGTAGTTATATGTCTTTTTGTAGCCTTAAGATTATCAGCCTAGTCCTCGAGGAGTTAGACGTTGTAGCAGTGCCATTTGCAAATAAGTACAAATTCGTAAATCTCATTTTGGGAATATCAGCTATCTTCTTCTTCATTCTCAATCCCTGTTTGTTCACTTCTGGACATAGGTTTCTTTCAATCTTTTCCATGTTTTCCTGTTTTGTGCTATAACCATCCATTATTTACCCGCTACCTGTCTGATATCGTCTACTCATCGCTTTTGTGGTCATCTCAAACTTAGGTCTCTATTTTGTTATTCTATATGCCTATCTGTTTGTGGGCAGTCTGATAATATATTCGGTCCATCTCCACTTCATCTTCTTGGCTTTTTCCATTATGTATATAATTTTTCTTTTCTTTCTGATTTCTTCATTTCGTGTCCTATTTCACAACAAAATACCAAGCATGGTCCATTCCATAGCCTTCTGTGATATCCTATGGTTTAAGGAAAATGCTTTTGTGATGTTTATTGTTTCTAATCTGCAAGTGCAAACTGGCAGGACACAGGTATTATAAACTTTGGTTTTTAAATTGATGGGGATTGAGTTGTTTTTGAGAATGCGTTAAAGTTTTCCAAACACTGAACTTGAGAATCTGATTCGCCTTGTGGTGATTCCAGCGTGTTGTTTTTCTTTTCATATCTTAATAGTATGACTTAGATACATATTGATTCGCTTTTTTTAGTTCTATTTTTAAGGTAGTATTTGCTTCATCCATTCTGATTTATATGGTTGCGTCTTATAAATGTCAATGATTTCTATGCGCTTGACTCTATTCTTGCGTTTGCCAGGTACCTGAACATTGACGACATTTCAACGGAATCGAAGGTTTTTTAAAAGTCAATAAAGAATAACTGCATGAGTAAGTTATATTCCTTTTCTTTTTCTATCGATGTACGCATGGTATACCAATGGTCGATCGTACTAAATCCCTTTCTAAATCTCACGGTTCAACAAATTGATAATTTGATTTTGCGATTAAACGATTTCTCATTATTTTTGTGAACAGTTTATATAAATGTGATAGAAAAGATATTGATCGATAATTATCAATATTTGTATTATTGCCTTCTTTTAAGAGTAGAATAGATTCCGATTTGCACCATTTCACCGGAATATTTCCGTTGCTTTTCTTTAGTAAAATTTATATTGTCCTTTTTAATCTTTCCCCTAACGTTAATATTATTGTACTGATTTGGTCTTCTTCTGGACACCTGTTGTTCTTCATTTGGTTTAGAGCCGTGTCTATTTCCTCTTCAATAATCACAGGTATTTCTTCGAATCCCAAATTCAGGATCTGTTTCACTTATTGAGGTTTTTGTGTTTTAGATGAGTATAAGTTCATGTAGAACGTTTCAATGTCTTGGATAATTTCTTTCTTGGTTTTATTCATTATGTTCTTTTCATCTTATATTTTCTTGATTTTTGCTTTCCCCTTAGATAGCCGGAAACACAGTACTTTCCTGTTGCAGCTGTTATTTATTGTTTCTTCTATGGTTTTTGTTTTGTAAATTCGTTCGTTAAATTTTTTAGTATTTTACTAGCTCTATTGTTGTAGAACTTAGCCTCGAGATTTTGTATGTGAACATATTTTCTTGATTGAAGTGGTTATTATATCGGCGATTTTGTCTACAAGTTTGTCTATATCCATTTCTTCTGTATCTAATTTTAGTATTTGCTTTAACTAGTGTTAATATCAGCTGTATAAACATTAAATAAAGTAGGAGATTAGGGGAACCTTGAGGTATTTTTGTTTTTATTAGTCACGCTCCAGAGATTTTATCTTCTACAGTAGTGGTAAATATTTTCTGGTTCAGAAATGAAGCTATTAATTTAATGATATAATTTGGTGTGCCTCATCCAAATAATTTAAGTAGTAAGGCGTTATTTTATACCTTATCAAACGCCTTGTCAATATCAAATAAGATGCCGGTACGAACGCGCTTGGTGAATCAGTTCGGGATATTAGATGTCACAAAAAAAAATAGAACGCGAACAAAAAGCAATGAAGAGATAGCAATTGAAAATCTGGTTGCAGTTTCTTCAATTTCACATGTGGTTCCGGACTAATGATTAAGGAACGTCTAAAAAATATCTGCTAAAGATTTTGCATTGATACAATTTTCACTTTTATCAAAGGGTTAGCACTTCAAATTAAAGAAAATAATGATTATTATTATTGAGGTAACCTTGGTATATTATAAATCGATGGTAGTTACGAAGAAAATCTCAACAAAATTACTTACGGGGAGAAAATCCCTTCATGAAAAATGCGTCGAAAAAAATCAGTCAACGATAAATGCGGTGAAGAAAATTTCTTCGTTAAAATTGCGGCGAAGAACGTCCCTTTATTAAAATTGCGGAGAAAGAAATCTCTTCTTCTCAGTGCCTTTACACAACAGTAAGAGTGGCGTAAAAAATCTCTCTTACATTGCTCCAAAAATCTAGAGGCTTATGGGGTTCCCCACCATAATCCAGGTGAGGATATTCCCATTGTATTATATACTATAACTGCATATAGTCTATAAATTATAATCTATATATGTACGTGCAAAAATACTATTTTTTTTAGGTACAATCAACTTTATTGATTAGAAATTAGTACATTTTAATTGTTTTATATTATCAGGTAAGAAGTCTAATCGGGCTCTCTATAAAGTTAAGTGAAAAGAATTTACATGAAAAAAACATTAACATTTTTGTCATTGTATTCATATTTAAGAAAATTCTGTTTTAACTGGCCATAGCTGAGTGGCTAATTGAAAACAAGTTAAAGCTATTTTTAAAATTTTTATGCTGGTGTTGTGTTATTACCTCAACTCGAACTGACAAATATTTTGAATAACCCGCATTTTAATTAGAACTGTAGTATGGCATTATTATAAATAAATCAATTTCTCGATTAAAAATAATCTTTATTTGCAACGAATAAAATTATTCTTATAAAATCATCTTCTTGATTCAAAAATTATCCTAGCATATTACATCATATAGGTATGAAAATAGTACATTAGAATGCAAATTATTTAATTCCACCTCAATTGGAAAGAAAGAATTTTTTTCCTTTTCACAACTTCGCTGCTCATTGTCTAGGAGAGATTCTTTTCGCAACACCTATTTAAGGAGGATTTTCTTCGCCACACAATTTTTAAGAGATATTTTTTTTTGTCGACACAGCAAGCGATGTGATTTTCTTCGCTTTTTTTGTCTTTTCGTTGCACTTCTTCTGGAGGGACACCATCGAAATATGATATTCTCGCCACTGGCTCATTAGTATCATTTGACGCGACGCCACTGCAGTACATTTTGCATGTGTTACATATACTATCAGGCGCGGATCCAAGGGGGGGGGGCGGTGGGGGCGATCGCCCCCCCCCAAGAGCTTTGAGTTTAGGAAAATGGACCCGATTTTTCCTGTTATACTACAGTTTATTTAAGAACTAGAGAGAGTAATAAATCATTTTTTACCCTATTTCTCTTCGCAAACTACTTGTGTTCTTTAGTCCGGTGTCTTTAGCAAAATCTGTTAAACACATATATTTTTCATAGGAATGGGTTCGAAATTTTATAATCAAAATTACCGGTCTATAATAATGGACTAAAACGTAGCCTTATTCTTACAAAAAATTTGAAGTTATAATTTAAATACTTACAAAATATCCATTGTCAAAAATACAAAAAGGTAAACATATATAAAAAAATAAATTCTTCCATATATTATTAAAATATTTTTGGGGCTATCGGTCATTTTATTATTAATTAAAAATATTTTTAGGGTATTTGACGTTTCAGTTTATTTATTTCTTAAACCATCTGTAGAATTACAATTAAACACTAAAAAGGGATTCAAATGTAATTACTTTTTTTATGTTGTAATTAATATTAGACCTACTTATTTTTATTTCTATTGTACTGATATCCTAATTTAATTTACTTTATTATATGGAAATACGATAGCCCCAAAAAACAAGATAAAAATGTTAATTCTACACGCTTAAGAAAAAGACACATATACAATAATAAAATAATAAAAAACTTACAGCTAATTAGAATTAAATATATATAAAATTAAAGAGTGGGACACACTAAAATAAAAATATATAAAAAAATATAAACAACATTAAACAATAAAATACAACAAACACAAAAATTTGAATAATAAATTGTGTTTACACTAGTAAACATTACGTTTCTAATTCCTAATCAAAGTCAGTGAAACTATCTTCGCTCAAATTAATTATAATTGGTCTCTCTATCTCACCGATCATGAGATCGAGTTCTCACATTTTGTTTTATTCTTTTATTATATGGATTTTCCCCAATTTTTCGCAGTAACTTTATTCAAAAAAATCTTCCAAAAGTTTAGTTAAACTACTAATTTTGTTAATTGTGTTATTTCTAGCAATTCTACCTTTTACTTGAGAGAGATATTTACTTCTCCAACGGACAGTTTCCGAACGATCTATAGGAACAGATTTTCTATCTGGTTTTCCCCAGCAAAAATTAAGTTCTCTGAGCAATTTCCAGAGATCAGTTCTTTTAATTTCAGGTAAATCGCGATCTTCATTGATTTTAGTTAGAATTTTGTAAACGGTTGGGATCTGCTTTTCATAATAAAATGTATATACAACCCCTTTAATTGCCGTTTTCATTTCTTCTTCCAACGAGGTTTTTCATCTGCCTGTGATCGAATGTGGCTTGGGAGTACTAACAATTCCAGTCGTTTTTTCTCCTTCAGTATTCGGTACATAGTAGATTTTCCAACTCCTGTCATGTTGGAACACATCTCAACAGAGCTTTTAACATTATTATCTACATATTGATATCTTAAGGCATCATAAACATTCATCTTAATAAGTTTTTCGTTGAGGAAAAGGCCCTGGTTCAACGATTTTGGAATAAATATAGAGGTGAAAGCCATACCTTTTGGGTATCTCATTAATCTCAAATAATATATAAAAACAAGCGCAAACAAGATAAATCACTAAGAACAAACTGTAAGGTGTACTTTGCTCACTGACAGAAATTAAATTAACCTATCAGAATTTTTATATTGCAGTAAATTTATAAAATATATTTAAATATAATGAAATATAATTAGATTTAAGGCAGTTGTCAGTTACCAGCAGGTACGTTGGAGGTTTCGGTAACAGTTTTATTGCTCACTCTAGTTCTTGAATAGGGTATAGGAATGTGTATATTTGCCATCGCCCCCCCCCCTCCTCTCAAGAGCTTTGAGTTCAGGAAAATAGAACCCATTCTGCCTTTTATATTAGGAATGTGTATGCTGCTTGCGATAACACCCCCAAAGAGAGAGGCTGGATCGGCCCCTGTATACTATTGTTTATGAAAGTTATTAAGAAGCAATAAAATAAAGTTAAAATTTATTCTTTTCTATATTTTGATGCGGAAATTATGATAAAGGTTCTAAATTTTACTAAGATTTTAAATATTATTTTTTAGCAACACTACCGAAGGATTTTTATTCTAACAAGTGCCGGAAACGGTAGCTTAAATTTGATAGAAAAAGTTTATCTGTCTGTTTTTCAGAGACGCTCGGCCTTTTATGGGTTTATTACAAGTTTTAATGGAAATAAAAATAGCCCAAACATTAAAAACAATGGAATGTCAAGTCGTAAATCCCGTGATTTTCAGCATTATATTTTTTATATTAAATTTTTAATTTTTACCGATTATCATTCAAGTTTTAATAGTGTTTGGTGACAAGAAACAGATGATTTCTGTAATAAAAGTTTGTAAGCCATTATTACTATTTCAAAACTTATTTTACTTCATGATCGTATGAATTACTAAAATCCCCTGAAACATTTTGAAAGGCATAAACCTCGACAACGTCGCATCCCATATGTCTAATAGACAAAAGGGCATTAGTCTGCTTCCCTTTTGCGAATTTAAAAAGGGGTCTAGAGCATAAAATCCCGTCTATAGTCTTGCCTATAGAAATTTCCCGGTGCTGAGGCAAGCTGAATAGAACCGGTTACGCTGTGCAATTTTTTACTAAAAAAAATTGCATAGATTTGCTTAGATATAATTGCTTATTTTTAAGGCCCCCATTTAGGGCTCGTTGAACTGTAGGTCAGGGATGATCGTTCTTTTGATCGGAATTTAAATTAGAAAAGACGACGTAATATATAAATATATACCTATATTTGTAGAACTGATACTTTTAGAAACATCCTGTTCTGATGGAAAAGTAAATTTTTCTAAAATAATTCGTTCTGTTTATAGAAAGGTTTATTTATTTAATGATATCATAAAAGTAATAACAAATTACAAATTTTGAATATCCTTTGTTTAGGGCTGAAATACTTTAATGGAGTAATGGCTGTTTTGGATAGGCCCAAGTAAAATTTTTTCTATAATATTTATTTATTGTTTGAGATTGAGCGACAACTTCTAGATATAAGAAGAGACGGTTGAAATGAAATTTATCAAAAATATTACGGTTCGACATTCTTTGATTTTGTAATAACTCCGACAATAAGGTGTTGGAACAACTCTCGTAATACATCTGTTAGTTAGAGCTGTAAATAAAAAAGTTATATATTATTAGCTGGAGCAAATGCTTAAAATTGTGGAGGAGTTTTTCGGCCGACGATGCAGTGTTAATAGCTGAAAGCGAAGACGATTTGCAAAGACTACTGCACCAATTTAACATAACAGCGAAAAAGTTTAACATGAATATATCAGCGTCAAAAACTAAAGCCATGACTACATCTAGAACACCACTCAGATGCAAACTAGAAATAGACAACAAAATTATACAGCAGGAAATGAAGTTCAAGTATCTCGGAATAGAAATATCCGGATACGGGGATGTTGAAACGGAGGTGAGGGGACAAGCCATGAAAGCAGCAAGAACAGCCGCATGTCTTAACAGTACCATATGGAGCAATAAACATATAGGAATCGAAGTTAAATCCAGAATTTATAAAACAGCAATAAGACCCATACTAACATACACTGCAGAAACCAGACCAGAAACCTCGAAAACAAAACAAATACTGGAAACAACAGAGGTGAGAGTGGTGCGTAGGATAGCAGGACACTTATGGATCGGAATAGGGGCGAGGATATAAGAAGAGTGTGTAAAGTCGATAACATCAATGATTGGGTATTACAAAGAAAAAGGGAATGGAACGAACACATCAACCGCACGACCGACGACAGAATAGTAAAGATCACGAGGGACAAATCACCAATAGGACGTAGGAGCACCGGAAGACCCCGTAAACGATGGAGTGATAACCTCACAATAGACTGAAACCAGGCAAAGAGACGAATAATAACAAGCAAACTGCTTATATATAAGAAGGAAGAAGAAGAAGAGTTTTTCGGGAATATCGGAATGCAGTTTGAACTTGACAAGTGCCGCATTTTGAACATCATTAAAGGAAAGATACAACCGGGAGCATTTGAGATGCAGAACGGTGAAACTATAGATGTAATGGAAGCAGAACAAACATACAAATACCTAGGTATGAAACAAGCTAAACGAATTGACCTTCGTATTATGAAGGCCGAATTGACAACGGAATTTGTCAGGAGGGTAAGACGAGTGTTACGAACTAGTCTAAATAGTAGAAAATTGTTTAAGGCGCTCAACACGTACGCATGCTCTGCGCTTAGCTACTCTTTTGGAATTATAAAATGGAGCAGGACGGACATCGAGAATGTGCAAAGGAAAATAACAACGCTCTTAACAAAAGCACTCAAACACCACCCTCGGAGTGCTATTGAACGTACAATGCTTCCAAGACACAAAGAAGGAAGAGGACTGGTCGATATTGGTAAGCAGCTCGATCAACAAATAATAAACTTACGTTCTTATTTCCACAGGTTAGCGGACTCTTCCACACTACATCGAGCAATATGCGAGGCAGACGATTCAACGCCGCTACAGTTGAGAAAACGGGAAATTTCTGCTCACCACCGAACATACCAAGAGAAGTTACAAGCGTGGCTACAGAAACCACTTGATGGACGGCATCCAAATGAGGTCATTCAGGACAATGTCGACAACTCAGCGCCGAACTACTGGTTGATTTCAGGACAGATGTTTCCGGAAGCGGAGGGCTTCTTGTTAGCTCTTTAAGACCAGGTTATTCCGACGAAGAACAATCGAAAATTCATCATCAGATAACCCTCAATAGAAAATGACCAATGTAGACATGGCTGTCGAACATCAGAGACAATCCAGCACATAACTGGAGGGTGCCAAGTATTTGCCGCAACCGAGTATAAGGAAAGACACGACTCAGCCGCTAAGATACTCCACCAAGAGTTAGCTGATAAGATAAAACTATTCCAGGTAGAAAAAGTGCCTTACTACAAATACAATCCGAAGCCTATTCTTGAAAACAATGAACGGTTCTAATAGATCAAACAGTTGCTCATAATAGGCCGGACATTATACCAACAGATAAAATTCCTAGGCGAACTACACTGATTGACATTGCTGTATCTAATAACAATAACCTAAGACCAAAATACAATGAGAAGAACTCCAAATACCGAGATCTGGAGGTGCAAATCCGAAGACAGTGGGCAATGAACAGCATCCACACGATTCCCATAATACTATCAACAACTGGAGTGATACGAAAGAACCTCATGCAGAACATCAAGGGACTGGGCCTTAGTGAGCATCTACATAAACCAATACAAACGGCAGTGCTATATATCACGTGGCAGCGCTCACTACTACGTCTTTTTGTTGGATCAAACCTATTGTACTTGAAAGACTTTGCGCACAAATGCGAGGCCCTCTCAAGGCGTAGGGCCCATAGCATTTGCTAACCCTTGCTACGTGGCTAATCCGGCACTGTTTTTAATGCAAATTTTCCCTGGTTTTTAAAACTCTTGTGTATTTAAATTTGAGGAAATATTTTCTTTTGTGCATATATTTTTTTTTATGTTTAGGTTACCTAGTTCAGGTTAGTTCAGGTTTGTTATTTCTTTTTAGGTTTTTTTTATTTTTAGATTACCTATATAAAACTATATATCATTACACTAAACACATCTTTTTAGTGACTGGAAACTTTACTTCATTTGTTTCAAGACAAAATTTATAATAATTTTAATTAATAATGCTTACGTCTATAAAATCCTTGAATCAATCAAATAAAAAGAAACAAATGACTGTATCTGTTTAGACTAGTTTGAGTCAAAGGTTACTATAATTATCTTTTTTTTTTTTGGTTAAATTACACTAGCGTAACTGCGTTATGACATTTTTGGCGCGTGTATGAAACCCAAATTTCGAATTATGGAATTAAAAAGTATCTTACCCTTCAACCATGAATAAATACTTTGATCCTATGCTGGTAAACTGGTGCTAACACCTACGAATTTTCCAAATATGATATTATCATTACTGTCTAATCTCAATTATTTGGTATAAGCTATTATAAAATAACTAAAAAAAGAAAAACTAGTTGGTACCGCTCAATGTCCAAAAATCTCTTACATGGTAGAAAAATGCGCAATTTCAGCGCTCCAAACTTTCAGTGGGTATATTCGGCTTTTATTTGTTTATGCTGGATATTTTTTTATCGTCTGCCAAATGTGTGCACTTTGTTTCTATTTAACAGTTCAAAGAACTTATTTTCGTAGAAAATGAGTCAGAAGAATTTGTTAGGTGAAGATGTTGGCGTAATCAAAATATTTGTTACAAACACGAATTGCTTTGTCGAATTTATTGAGAAAATTTAGGATATCGACAAGAGATGGATCGTTCGCATGATTTATAAAAAATAAATAAAAATTTCAGTTACGGAGAGTACTGAAATGTAAAATGTCCTATAGAGGCTTGAGCTTAACTTCAAATTATGTTCTCACACATGTCCAAATCGATTTTTTTTTCTTTTCAACTTCTATTAATAACAGCGAAAAAATTGGCAAACTATTCTTATCGTATTCACAAAAAAAGTTCTACAACTTATTAACCCTACAAAACATAAATATAGGGTCTCCGGTAAGAACTTTCTAATTTCTTAGGGGCATACAGGGGAGGTCAAAATAACCCTACTTTGTTATAGAAAAAAAAGTCCCAAAGTGCTCCTTAACGGGGATACAGAGCCCTTAAAGGCTACCCAGCTATTTACCTTATCGGCTCCAAGTTTTGACTTGTAAAGGGTGTTTTTTTTATAGAGGTATAGAATTTTTAAATGAAATAAAACAAAGATGAATTTTTTAAGTTGACATGAAATTTACTTTATTCGAAAGATAACCTTCTGGCATTATAATTTAAATATGACATCTGGCATATGACCGCCACGGCTGGCCTGGACGTAGTCTAATCTGGAGGTCCAATTTTCGATGACTTTTTCCAACATTTGTGGCCGTATATCGGCAATAACGCGGCGAATGTTGTCCTCCAAGTGATCAATCGTTTTGGGCTTATCGGCGTAGACTAACGACTTCACATATCCCCACAGAAAATAGTCTAGCGGCGTTAAGTCGCACGATCTTGGAGGCCAATTCACGGGTCCGAAACGTGAAACTATGCGGTTACCAAACGTTTCCTTCAATAAATCAATTGTGGCACGAGCTGTGTGACATGTTGCTCCGTCTTGTTGAAACCACAGCTCCAGCACATCATGGTTATTCAATTGATGAACGAAAAAGTCAGTAATTATGCCTCTATAGCGGTCACCATTGACTGTAACGTTCTGACCAGCATCGTTTTTAAAGAAGTACGGACCAATGATTCCACCAGCCCATAAAATACACCAAACATTCAGTTTTTCTGGATGTAACGGTGTCTCAACATACACTTGAGGATTATCATCACTCCAAATACGGCAGTTTTGATGTATCTATTCAAACAAAAGTGAGCTTCATCGCTAAACAAAATTCGCTTATGAAAATCAGGATCAACGGCAATCTTGTTTTGGGCCCATTCACCGAATCTACGCCTTGCTAGGTGATCGTGTGGCTTCAATTCTTGCACGAGTTCGATTTTGTAAGCACGAAAACCAAGATCTTTCCGCAAAATCTTCCATAAAGTGAATGGACACATATCCAATTCCTGTGAACGATGGGGGATAGAGTGAGTCGGGTCTTCCTCTATGCTACGCTCTACAGCAGCAATAACTTCTTCTGTACGCACTGTACGACGTCTCTGTGGATGCGTATTATCATTTAGATTAAACGTGGTGCGAAAACGTTCCATAGTTAATCGAATTAATTGCTCTGATGGACGATTATGTTGACCGTAAAATGGACGTAGTGCGCGATACGTATTTCGAACAGAACCATGATTTTCAAAATAAATTTGCACAATTTGGAAGCGTTCTTCAGGCGTCAGTCTATTCATGTTGAAATGCCAAACCAAACTAAACATAAATCAGTTGACAGCTGACAAAATGGCCGCCAATTAAAAAAGTGTTGCCAACTTAAAGTTCTTTACCTCTATAAAAAACACCCTTTATAATTTAATGAAATTTTGATATTTTATAGAAGCCATAAAGACTCATTAAACCATACTACAGTAGATGTTTTAGATCATCAGAGAAGTCAGGAATGGACTTTCAGCTACACTCGTTAGGCCTGATTTTTGGCAGGTGTCATTTTACAGAGCTTTAGTCACTTTTGAGTTTTTCGCGTAAAAACCGATTTATCTCGAAAACCGTCAGTTTTATCAAAATAAACTAAGAACACCTTTTTTGAAGAGGAATGACCAAAGTATTTAAAAAATCACTTTTAATTCTTTGAATCTGAACTAACCTGAACTAACCTAAACTAAACTCGTCTAGACATCAGTGACAAATAGAACTAAGCAATCATCGAGATGCACGTTAATTTTTAAGTCGAAATCTACTCTTGTGAAAATCTTTCAATATTAATTTTCGACGAAATTGGGAAATCGCAAAAGTTTTTAATTCACGATATACAGTAAAACCCGCTTAGTACGATCACGTTTAATACGATTTCTTGCATAATACGCCATTTTGTGTTGATCTCTGCAATTTGACGCATATTTTCATACATTTTGTCAGGCTACACTGATCACTTTTGGATAATACTGTTCATTGATGGTGCTGCCCATCCCAAATATGTTGATCTAGGGAATATCAAGCTTGTTTTCTTACTTGCAAACAAGAAAAACAAGTTGCAATAGATGGATTAAAGCACTATAAAAATCTTCAAGCGAGGTTAAAGAACACAACAGGTACATCTCTATTTAAGGGAAATGGACAACCCAGTTTGCAAGAACCCCTGAATGTAGATGATGCCATGCTAAATATGGCAGTGACCTGACAATCATTTAAGCCTGAAACTATAAAAATTATTTCTGGAAAGCAGGTTTCCAAAACAACAAAGAAAATATCGTGTTGGAAGAGGTAGAACCCGCAATAGGATCTTCTCCCATCAATGACAATGTTGCGATCTACGAAGCGACCCTAATCGATGACCATGTTGAGGAAGAGAAGTCGGCTTCAATTTTGTCAAAAGTTTTTTAGGCGATAGCGCAAACGCACTTCCATAGTTAAATAGTATCTAGTCTCGTAATTACTAATGCATCAAAATCTCTTCAAATGAAAATAAGTGAATACTCTAAGTAATATGAAAATAGTTATACTATATGTATAGTGACCTACATAAAAAAAGGTCTTTATAACATAACTTTATAAACACACGAAATACTAATTTTTTTCCTTTTTCCGTTTAATACGCTTTCCCGCTTAAAACTCGTTATTTTGATAGATTCAGAATCGTCTTAACGGGGTTTTACTGTATTTATTTTTCAAAATAAATTTTAAATTAATTATCGGCGGCCTAAGAACCCCCATATTAATTATGGGGAAACAAAACAATAATGCTTTTTTATTTATTACTATTACTTAATTTAGCTTCAAATCTGCAGCAGGTATCAAAAATGTAAAAATCTAAATTTACTTGGTTAAAAATGACACTAATCTTTTTCGAAGGTAAACTAATAAAGTTTAAAAAGGAAAATACCATTTTATGGAAACGTCAAATTTTTAATTTTTTTCCTCTGAAGGGGACTGAAAGAAGAAGCCTACACCTTTCCATAATATTGATCACCTAGAAGAAATTATAAAGCAATCTATCCGGCATCGTATCATCAAGAATGCTAAATAATTTTTTAACCACTAACAAGCGTTTCATTTGTTGTTACATGGTTTAAAATAAAATTATTCTTTAACGACCCTGTTAATCTAATTTTACCTTCTAGACTTACTTACTGATTAATGTGTTTCCACAGCCTTGGGTACGATTCACACTCTCATTTTTGTACCTCCTTGCGAATTCCAAATTAATTTTTTAAGTCGCAGCGTTATTTTCTCACATTGTTCAGTATTTGACTTTTACTTTTCAAGCCACCCTGTATAACCTATATTTTTCATATATATATATATATATATATATATATATATATATATATATATATATATATATATATATATATATATATATATGAAAGTAAATGCGAAACAGTAAATGCAAACTTCTCTAAATCATATCCCTTCTGTGTTGGTTGCACAGTTAAAATAAATTGTAATAAAACACAATTCATCCTATTCCACCACCATCGAGATGGTGGCCTACCTGCACCACCATACCGAGAAGAAAGTCAAAGCTTACACTCCCCGCCACAGTGATACGGCAGAGATACATGTTTCGTCTCTTACTAGACTCATCAGGGTACCGACATGCACCTGGCTGTGCAAAGGACAGATCGGAATGAAGTATACAATACTGAACGCGGCTTCGCCGACCTCTCGTCGGATGGCTTATATATGTTTATACGGCTTTCACGGATTCCTCCGTGTGAGATGCATTAGCAGTGGTTATATCCACATTATGCTGTTATAGTGCTGAAATCACATTCAGCAAACGTACAACTATATGCAACTCCGTATGTAAGTGAAAGTAAATGCGAAACAGTAAATGCAAACTTCTCTCCATCATATCCCTTCTGTGTTGGAGGTTGCACAGTTAGAATAAATTGTAATAAAACACAATTCATCCTATTCCACCACCATCGAGATGGTAGCCTATCTGCACCACCATACCGAGAAGAAATCAAAGCTTACACTCCCCGCCACAGTGATACGGCAGAGATACATGTTTTGTCTCTCACTAGACTCATCAGGATGTATGCAACACTGAACGCGTTCAGTGTTGCATACTTCCTTCCGATATATATATATATATATATATATATATATATATATATATATATATATATATATATATATATATATATATATATATATATATATATATAAGAGATAAGTTTTCTAGAAAATTCTCGGCTGTGCGGATATAAGATTGTTGATAAATATTATTTTCGTGCTAAAAAGTGCGGAGAACCCCAAGACAGTGGAGAAGCTCCTGATCCGAAAAATGATGACATTGCTGTTTCGAGCTCTTATGGGACTTATCAGGCCATTTCCTCCGGTATAATCCATCATCTCGCAATTTTAATCTAGAGATCCTTAAAATAACTTAAAGCATACACTGAATGTTTTTTTTTGTTTTTTTTTTTATTTGTAATATTTGTTATAACATTTATCAAAAATATGGTTCGACAGTCCTTTTCTATATCTATTAATGGCCATTTAAAAAAAATCATATCCAATGGATCAAAATTGTCGTCTGTAGAGATTTTTAAACCCTGATTTTTTGGATGTGACTCTTTCCTGGCATTTCCTTGGAATCTGAGATAGTGCTTTATCTCTAAGAACAGAGTACGTCTGCTCTTATAGTCTAAATTTTTTTCAATTACTTGAAAACTAAAATAGTTTCTCTAAGACAAAATTATTTGCAGGCTCAACTGCAAATGTGGTATTCACTATTGAAATATTTTTATATAAATTACTTATTTTACAAATTTCCTTTCAAGATTCTTACTAATAAAAAATTCTTATGACATAGCAGGTATCAAGATATTTTTTCAATAATTAATTAATATTTTTAACGAATAAAAGAAATCATACACAATGTGGCTAACGTAGAAATGTTTAAAAATCTGAAAGTGACCACAAACGGTACTTCTACCCTCTATAGCAGTCGAATTGAAAACGTTCTTCTTTTTTAAGGCAGGTTGCACAAGAAATATAAATTTTTGAAGTAAATTTGTTATTTTAGAAATTATAATTTGAACCAAAAATAACAATTATATCAAATATTTTTACAAGCTATAAATAATTTTTTAAATTTTATTCTAACCTTGTCAATTTTTATTTTAGATTTCTTTGTTTAAAGAACACACAACAGATTCTCGACAGGAAGATATTATTAAGTAAATAAGTTTTAAAAAGCTACTAAAAATCTTATATTTCAATGGAAATGGTGCAAAGATAATTTAAAAGTATTAATATAACCTTTACAAATGGATCGATCTAAACCTTGTAAACCTGTAGTTGTCAAGGTTGAAAATATTTGCAGAAAAGTTATATTTAAAAGAAACAATTAAAATTATTTTTTTATTATCTTAAATTAACTGAAGCGTGATAATAAAATGCTATTTTTATAAAGGAAAACTCTTTTTATAATACTTATTAGACATTGTAAGTGACCTTTATGATAATTTTATTTTCATCTTTTCCTCCCTATTGGCATTTAGTTTATTTTAATCATGTCTTGGAAAATTTCTAGATATTTTTATACTTTTGTATTGTTTCGTGTGCATAAGAAACTTCATGAAATTCTTGCTTGTTTTGTAAATATGTTTAAAATATAAGTGTACAGTTGTTTAGGCACCAAAGGAAATCTATGGGGTTTACAGTTCAGTTTGAGTTTTAAACGGGAAAAATCATATCTAGAACATATTTTTTACAAGTACAATTTGCTGAGATACTAATTCTTTTCCATATTTTACTTCTTACCTTAACTTTTTTGAAAATATAAAATCATATTTCTGCTGGTACATCTGTGGTTTCTAGATTTTTGCCATGATTTGTAGTCCCTACTATGTATTAAATTTCAAATATCGAAGCACATAGCAAGTGCCCTCAGGATTTTTATCGAGTTGAAATTTGAATAATATTGATGGAGATGGTTTAAGTAATATTTACAATCACCACCGACTTTACACCTTAAATGGGTAAATACTGATGGTTTTAAAGTCAGGGAGAGCATCGGAGCTGCAATAAACTGAAGATGCTGGTAGGTTGAATACACTAGATAGTAGGACACACTGGCCCCGGAGTAATAAATCCGTAGACATTCTTGGAAAAAGGGAGGTGAACATTTTCTGTATCCAGGGTTGCTATATCTTATAACAACACTAAATAGTAACTTTTCTTGAAGGTTTTCCTGAGTATTATTCACTGTAGAATAAGGAATAAATGTGAAAGTGGCCTAGATGAGATTGGTTTTAGAAATGCCCTTGGTACTAGAGAAGCGCTGTATGCTCTAAATATACTTCTCCAAAAATGTCGAAACCAACGTAAAGACATTTTCATATGCTTTATCGACTACGAGAAAGCGTTTGACACAATACAGCATGTAAATCTCATAGATATACTGAGGAATGGTCGTGTGGATAACAGGGATGTGTGGATTAAAGAGAATCTACACAGACGGCAGGGGTTCGAGTTAACAGCAAGCTTACCAAAGAATGCCAAATTCAACGACGTATTATCTTTCCACTGCTGTTTATGTTTGGACAAGGTTTTTAGAGAAGCCTTACATAACAAAATATTTGGAATTAAAATAAACGGAGAGCTAATAAACACGATTCGTTATGCCGATGATACGGCCGTCATAGATGATAGCCTTCAGGGTCTACAACAACTCTTAGATTTTGTTAATAGGGATGGGAAAGAAATGGGACTCAACAGAAATGTTGTTAAAACTAAATTTATGGTTTTCAGTAGTTTACCATATCCAGACGCTTCACTATTGATAAACGAACAAATCGTTGAAAAGTCTCCCACTTCAAGTACTTTGGATGTTATATTACTTAAATACAGAATCGAATCAGCCCTCACAACTTTTCTAAAAATGAGATCGTTTGTTTGCAATGACAATTTAAATTTAAAACTTCGCCAAAGGATGGTCAAATGTTACATCTGGTCAGTGTTATTGTATGGAGTGGATATTGAAGACTGCCACGATCAATCATTTGGAGGCATTGGAGATATGGTTGCATGGGTGAATACTTCGAATGCCCTGGGTAGCTATGCAGACTAATATGACAGTTTTTGATCGGGCACATGCCACTCGTGAATGGCTGACAAACGTAAAATTCAGAAAACTAGCATATCTTGGCTATATTCTCAGAGGGAATCGGTACAGAATTCTGGAAGTGATAATGAAGGGTAAGATCGAGGGACGTACAGATGTTGGGAGGTAGTAGATCTCTTGAATTCGAAACATCCGAGAGTGGACAGGAATACACAGTGCTAAACAGCTATTTAGTATAGCAGAGAACCATTATTAACTCGCCATTGTAATTATCAATGTTAGGGAAAGCTGACACGGCACAGGAAGAAGAAGAAGAAACTGCTGAGTGAGAGAAATTTGATCACTAAGTGACGAAAATCTTCTTAAAAAAGTTTATTTTTTATAGATCCGATCCCTCCAATGCAACCTTCTACTGAAGATGATGCAACTACAGAGGATACTGTACCCATGTCTTGCAGAATCAAGTTTTCAATCTTTGGCCAGGGACAGTCATCTACATTAACATAAAGTACAGGGTTGCAGTAGTAGATTCAAGTATATTTAGTCAATTCCTAAAAAATATTCAAAAATAAGAAAATGAATATCCCACCATTTTCCACCAAAGCCAGTTGTAAATCATACTAAGGACTTTTCTGAGTTTTAACACGTCCAATAAAAAAAATTCTGATCTCAAATATTTCTCTATATATACTTTGTCATCTTTTACAGTTAAGAATAAAAAAACACATAACAAATTAATGGAATAATAGCGTAAATTGTAAACAAAATACCAACGCGATCAACCGGTCTAACAACTGTCTAGCCATGGTCTAGGTTAACTAGTTCTAGGTTGCGCACACAATTATTGCTTGCAGGCAGGAAGAACATTCATTCTGCTGCAACTAGTAGTGGAGTGGTTTGGGCTTAAAAATAGATATATTTAGATAAATTAGTTAAGCTGGACTGAGTTTGGGAAGAATTCTTGCAATATTGAATTTTTGGCTTTTGCCACTTGACGAAAACAAATTGAATTAAGTGATCTTTATATAATTGCTATTTTAATGTTCCATGCAATAAACAACATGGGTGTTCGGATAATGGGCTCGAATGTTTTCAGAAGAAATAGTTCTAAACTTTCTATAAATACTAAATAATAAAGCATCAATACATTTAAAATTCTCTGAATTTTTTTACTCGTCTATATTTTGTCTAGTCATGGTCTAGGGTAAATAGTGAAAGAGCATTCTGCTGCAATTCGTAGTCAAGTAGTTTGGGTAAAAAAACATTTGTATTTGGATGAAATAATAGTCACGATCACAATCCCGATGAGCCTATGTTCATCCATTGCTGAATGTAGACCTTCCTCCTATTATTCCAATGATGCTTGCCTTGTGCCATCTGTTGTGCTTGGTCAACCCACGTTTCCTTAACTTTCCCTTGGAAGCTATTCCAGTACACCCTTAGTTCTCTCAAGTTATCAGCTTCAAGATGGTCTGGGAATGCCTAAAGGAATTAAACGATTTGAGTAAGAACAATAAAATCACCCTCATGTGGGTACCGGGACACACGGGGATAGAGGGGAATGAAATAGTAAAGGGGCTGAGACGCCATTTCTGGTGCCAGAGCCTTTCTATGGAATCAGAAACAGCGTAATGCTGGAAGAACTAAAAATAGAAGAAGACAGCAGGAGATCCAATTATTGGACGTACCTGCAAAGATTGAGACAAGCGAAGATACTTCTGGGAAGCTACGACCAGAAGAGATTCAAAGAATGCATAAGCTTAAGTAAAAACCAACTCAGAGTTTTGACAGAGGTTTTGACGGGGCATTGCCACCTGAAGGGATACCTCAAGAAACTCGAACTGGTAGAAAGATAAGAGCGTAGATTCTGTGAGGAGGACGAAACTTCTATTCATATCGTTTCAGAGTGCAGCACTGTAAAAAACCTTAGGATGAGGTTCTTGAGAACACACCAAATCGAAGAAGGAGAGCTACCCACCTTAAAGCCGTCCAATATCCTAAGATTCCTGAGGAAAGTAGGATTGGAGGACCTGCTTTAGCTGATAAGGTAACTCTTACGACTTGGCAGCAATAGAGGGGCACAATAGATGTACCAAATCGCAGTGTACAGACCCCAACTCTACGCAAATATCTACACCCTTAGTCCATGTATCGTCCTTGGGTCGCTTGATGTATCCAACCTATGGTCATTTGTACTAATTAATCTATAAGCGAAGTCTATAACTTTTGCTTGGTTTCGTATATCAGTGTTTCTTATGCGATTTGATAGTCTTATGTTATACATAATTCTTTTCTGAGCTTTTTGAGCTTTAGTGATTTTCTTTATGTTATAGTATATGTAACTCCAAGTTTCTGATCCCTACGTAAACACAACGATGACACATTGGTGGTATATTTTTCATTTTAAATTACTCGATATTTAAGATTTAAAGTTGTTATTAAGTTTTCCAAATACTAACAAGGCTAGTTTCATTCTTCCAGTTACTTTTTCGTAGTTGGTGTTCTTGGTGGTTATTCTCTTCAATTCGGGGCCCCCTTCTTGTTGCATGTTCGTCAGTAGGTTATCGAATCCAGCACTTTTATTCTTTTTTAGGCTTTTCAGGACATTGTCAATTTTTTCAACATTTATTTTGAGGATTTCCTCTAATCCTACGTTTCTTGTAGTTTCTTTGCTTTTGCCTCTCTGGTAATCGTTGGGCTCAAACTTAGATTCAAATAGGTTTAACAATATAATGTTTTCACTTCTAATATTTATTTTTTATCGCTTACTATTTCATCCATTTCTATTTTGAATTTTAATAATTTTTTTTTGTGTCAATATTTATTTTTTTTCCACAGTTTTAGATTTTTTTAGTATTATTCTGGTTTTAAGTTTTCTTTTATCTTTGTTTATAATTTTGTTTAGTTTAGTCAGTCCTACTTTATCGATTTAGTTTCTTAACTTTAGTTATGGAAATGAGGTGTTTTCTTCGTATTTGTTTTTATTTTTGCATAATTTTATTTATCGGTTTGTTTTATTTTGGATTTGAATTTGTTTGCTCTTTCTTTTGGAAGGTTAATTCGAAGTTTTGCTCTCATCTTTCAATGATCACTTCCTATTGAAATTAACGTTGAAATATTGATATTTTGTATCATTTGTCTGTTATCCGACATTATAAAGTCGATTTCTTTTTTATGGAATGGTCTAGGTTTCTTGAAAGTATTTTTTTTTCATTGCACTTTTAAACTGGGTACCCCTTTAGGGCTCTTTATCTCAAAATAGGGTTATTCTGACCTCCCCTGTATGCTCCCGAGAAATTAGGAGGTACTTACCGTGTATATGAAAATAAATTAAATTAAGAGATCTTTGCATAATCGTTAGTTTTTATTGTCGCATGTGATAAGCTTCATGGTTTTCTGAATAGTGAGCTTCAATGTTATAACAAAAAATATTTTAAGGCTTTCTATAAAATACTAAATAATATAGCACCTTTTCACAAAACACCCTATGGACCTTTCTCCAGTTTTAATATATGAAATAACCTTGAGACTCTTTTTACTCGTCTATATTTCCTCAGTCGTCATTAACAATTGAAGATTAAAATACATAAGAAATTTATCGCAGACTAACGCAAATTGTATACAAAACACCTACGCCAACAACCGGTCTAACAACTGTCTAGCCATGGTCTAGGGTAACTAGTTCTAGGTTGCGCACACAATCATTGCTTGTAGGAAGAACATTCTGTTGCAACTCGTAGTTGAGTAGTGTGGGCTTAAAAATAGATGTGTTTTGATGAAGTAAGAATATATGTTGGTCAGGAAAAGTCGTAAAGCTGAAATGGTTTTTAAAAATATTATTATAAAATTGAATTTTTGTCTTCGATAATAACTATTTTTAAAGTCGCATGCTCCCTCCTAAGTTCTAAAATGGTCGATAAAAATATTTTAAGGCAAAATTGCTATGGTACCGTGTGCAAAATTCGATAATACTGACTTAATATCAAAATAAAAAGTAATTTTATCAAAGAAAGGGTAATAAGAACAAAAATAGAAATTATTCAAAGAATGATAGATAATATTTGTATCAAGGCTAAGAGTTCTTAGAAAAGTGATAAGGCATGTAGATACCCTGCCTATAAGCTTGGTGAGTAACCACAATAATTAATTTTGTTAATTAAAGCAAATTATTGTTAATTATTTGTCAAAAATTACTACATAGTACGAGCGAAAGTTTTTCTGTTGGTCTAACAACGTTTGCCCATAAGTACGAGATATTCATGAAAACTACCAAATGCATGTTGGTTACCTATACTATATAGTAATAAGAATTTAACTGTTTTTTTTTTAATGTTTATCTTACCAAGCTTTGAAACGCTGAAACATTGTTGATGTGAATCAGATATTTCTACACTTTTCAATTTTTAAATCAGACAATGGCCATCCGAATTTTTTTACTTTTTTTAAAGAGAACGCATTAAAAGAGTCCTTTAAAAAATTAACTTTGCAGTAGTCATAGCGGCGAATAAAATGACATCTAGTAACGAAACAAAAACGACAAAAATAAATATTATGTAAATAAATAATTAAAATTAGATTTGTTTTTTTTTATAAAACAAGTGTAAGCAAAACGTTGCAATAAAAAACAAATGCCACTTCTCCCCGGCAACAAGTGTCTTCTTTATTGAACAACATGTCAATCGTTTAAAACCAGGATAAATCTCGTCACAGCTGCATATGGAAAACATTAATACACGGTTCTATCTTTTTTTAATTATATATAAACTTTTTTAGATCTTCGTCTACCACTGTATGTTGTCAATAAATGGCACAATCTTATATTGTCCATTATAGAAAACCCGCTTGTCTTAAGTTGTTGCATCACATCATCGGTCTCAACGAACACTGTCTTAAAAACACATATGTTTTCTATGAAAATAACTTTTACCGACAGACAGATGGTGCTCCTATCTTAGTTATCACTAGTCATGGCAAACCTTTTCATGAAATGTTTAGAAACAGCAGTTTAGAAAAACCAAAACAAAATCATCCCTCTGGAAGCATTCCGTTGATGATATCTGCATCATATGGCCTCACGAATGATCCAACCTCGATATATTTTTGGAGGAACTAACCAGCATTCATCATCGCATACTGTTCTCATTGGAGGTTAAAGTCAACAAGCAGCTAGCTTTCCTTGACCTTGTAATCACCAGAAAAGACGGTCTAAGTGAAAAAACACCAATATATATATATATATATATATCTAAGATGTTTAGGGTATAAAATGTCCAGCTGAGATGTGAAATGTTGGCGAAACGTCGTGAAGACTTTTCTACTGAAGACGGGTTGAAAATTGAAAAAACACCAAAAGATTTCCGGATGTTTAATTTTTGTGAGCAGATGTATATATTTTGGGGAGGGGCATTGTTCCAATCCGCCCTTGAATATATGTATATCTATGATTATCTACTATTTTTCAAAACTACTAATTTATTCATGAAATTTGTTTTCCCACAACTTGTCTAAATATAGTATTGGTTATTCCAATATTATCTTGCCGAATGAATTTGGTTATTTTCTTTCTACTGCTGAATAGAAATATTATCAATTAAAAATAATTAATAATAATACTACTATTTTGAAATTGTAAAATGGAGCAGGACGGACATCCAAAACCTACAAAGAAAAATAAAAACACTCCCAACAAAAGTACAAAAATATCACACCTGGAGTGCTATTGAACGTACAATGCTTCTAAGATATCAAGGAGGAAGAGGATTGGTGGATATTGATAAGCAGCTCGACCAACAAATAATAAGCTTACGTTCATATTTCCACAGGGTAGCGGATTCTTCCACACTACATCGAGCAATATGAGAAACAGACGATTCAACGCCTCTACAGCTGAGGGAATAGGATATTGCTTCTCTCCACCAAACAAACCAGAGAAGTTACAAACCTGGCTACATAAATTAGTTCATGGACGACATCCAAATAAGGTTAATCAGGACAATGTCGACAACTTAGCGTCGAAATACTGATTGATTTCAGAACAGATGTTCCCGGAAACATCAGAGATCTCTCAATAGAAAACAACCAATGTAGATATGGCTGTCGAACATCAGAGACAATCTAGAACATAACTGGAGGATGTCAAGCTTTTGCCGCAACCGCGTATAAGGAAAGACACGACTCCGCCGCTAAGATACTCCACCAACAGTTAGCAGATTAGTTAAACTTATTGAAGGTAGGAAAAGTACCTTATTACAAATACAATCAGGAGCCTGTTCTTGAGAACAACCAGCAGTGGCGTAAATAACGACCCCGCAGTGCGGGGGGCGCCATCAGGTCCCTTAATGAAAATAAATAAATACGAAGAATCAAGACGGGTGCAAAATAGTAGGGCGCCAAATACAGGGATCTGGAGGTGCAAATCCTAAGACAATGGGTAATGAACAGCGTCCAAACGATTCCCATAATTTTATCAACAACTGGAGTGATACCAAAGAAACTCCTGTAGAACACCAAGGGACTAGGCCTTAGTGGGCATCTGTATAAGCCGATTCAGAAAGCAGTTCTCTTTGCAAAAGCGCAAATCATCCGAAAGTTCGTACGAAATACAGCAGACCACGTCACCTGGGACTCGATAACATGGAAAGGGTTCCCACAGAGCTTTATATTCTTGGTATCTTTGTATACCTGGTATGAGTCAATATTGCCTGAAGGGAGTGCGAAGCCGTTTGGCTTGAAATCATAATTATAATAATATATATTTATTCTAAAATTCTTAAAATCTATATCTCTAATGCGGATACACGCAATTGGAACACTTTCTCTTGTACTATATAATGATTTCAAATTCTTCTACCCATACAGTAAGTTAATATGGTAGTGTATGAAAATTAATGTTTTTCGAGAGTCTTGTGATCAAATCTGATTGTTTTATTTCCCAAGTCACGAGCCGCTACTGATGTATAATCATGTAGTTTCAAACATTTTTGATTTTAACACATAAACTCGAGTATCCTTGACTCAGTATTAAGCTCAAGCTCATCACTTCTGTGAAATTGAAACTTGTATGTAAAAAGCACTTTTTTATATTTATCTTTCCACTTTTTATTGGAAAAATGTTCAATGTGCTAAAATACAAATATTATTTCAACTGGCGATAATACAATGTATAAAAGAATAAGTTAAATGAACTTTAGGCCAGCCAGACAAACCAGTTACCAGAAATTTCGAGTGATTGAATCAGCTTTGGCAAAGCAAATTCTTTTTTGAATAAGTATAAGACGACCTCCAAACCGCCGGTTTTAATACCATTTTTATAACTACTCCTTTACTAAGCAACTTGTCTGAAAATGCCTTGACCTATTATTGGTTTAGGACAAAGCATATAACGCTTTCTCTTTGATTCTTGATATTCTTAAGAGCCCCGATACTTGAGTGTTTCTTTTTGTTTAAATTAAAAAAAAAGTACTTCTCTCTAAGTACCCAAAATAAAAATTACACTCAATATACCAAGAAACTATACATCAAAGTGAATCTGCTGCGGCTTTGAACACAGCTATCATTTCGTGACTATCACCGATGGGTAAACCAGCCGAAACGTTGCTATTTAAAAGAAAATCTATACAAGGAGTCTCGTGACGAACTGCCGCGATCGATTTCTTGGAAATTTTTTAAATTTGTCAGTTTGCTAAAGTCGATGGGGACAATTCGGCTCAAATATTTTCAAAATGGTGGCATCAGCTTCCGGTTATGAGATTGATGCCTTCTTGGTTATTTTAAATCGAATACCCTATATGTTATTTCATTTTTGGATTGTACGCAAAATTGTGGACATATTTCGTGTATAATACCGAAGCCTAACTGTGTTGTATTTTAAATTTTATGTTAAAATGGCATTTGCAGGCCTTAATATAACTATCAATTTCTCCTATATGATGGCCTTTATTATTTAATTGGGGTTAATTTCCTTCTAGAAGGGGATCTACTTTAGTGCAATGTGTTGATATTTTGATAATAAATATACATAGGGTGATCAAAAACTAACATTAAATATTAACTTGAAGAAATCGTTAAAAGCCAATTTTTTTAAATGAAAACCTACTATTTTTATAATGTTATCTTATTTAGCATTAAACATGGGGATGGGTTTAAATAAGGTTGTCAATTCGAAAAATTTGTAGTGTTTGTAATATTGGTAATTTAACATTTTTGTATTATAAAAACGCTATACAGCTTTTAAGTTTTGTTATTAGTTTGTCATGACGTCGAAACGCGTAGAAAGAAAGCACTACACAAATGTCGCTATTTCTTACCATTTGGCACTTATTAATAAAAATCGTGACAAGGGCGATTAAAGTATAAGTACGAAGATTATTTAAATTTGTTTATTTTCTATGCATTGTTAAAAATAACCTTAAATTTAATATACATTATACATCAAATTTAATGATTTTGTACCAAAAATCGTGAATAATTTACATTCACTTTGAATTTACAGCAATTTATTGAGATATCAGTTCTTTGTACATTAAATTTGATTAAATGGTACCTTAAAGTTCAATAAAGTAGCTGAAAAAATATTTCAATTTTTGTACAGTACAATTAATTTACATATACCCTAATAATAAAGGAATTTGCATCATTATTCAATATACATCGCATGAGATTCCGGGAGATGACGCAGCTTGTATTGAGCTTTTTATTTTGTATGACATAAGGTGCTTAAAGGATTCATTTTTTTTATGCTGAGGTATACAGGTTTGTCCCGTACTGACGGGAACCAATGGGTTCCGAATCGGTCTAGATGGCGGACACTACCTATGAGAAAAATTGTGACAGAATTTGATTATAGACTCTGGCCAATGACATATTGAGGTAGCGTTAATTATATAATCTATAATCATTTTTTGCCCCATATTAATTAGTAACTATTCCAAGTAAACACATCGTTGGGGTTATCCAGTGAAATCGAATGTTCCGTCGTGGAAGGTTCGTCATCTGCTTCTGCCTCTTCCAGGATCCTTTGCGTCATAGGTTGTTGTAATTCCAGACCAACTGGATCGGTTTGCTATGTCGCTTTCACCGAAGTTCCTGGACTCTGGCATGGCTTCAGGAGGGAGAACTTGTTCGTCAAACATCGCCTACGCAGTTGAATGATCCAATTTCAGCGATACCATTAGCTATCCACGGTAGAAAGTACTGCTTGCTCTAAAACTCCAAGACATTACTAATATTTTCGACAAATATAAATACCTAGAAACTCCAGAAGAAAAACAAAAAAATAATAATACCATCACCCTTAAAACAAACAAACAAAACAAAAAAAAATACTCGTGATGTATTACACACTATGACATATCTTCTTTAATTAAACATAACTTTTAATGGCATCTATCTTCTTCTAGCTACCTGACTCTACTGTGTCACTCAGCTTTCAAAAATTTCCATCGTGCCATACTGCTATGCCTAATAACATTTGTAATAATATTTGCTAACTGATCACTCGATCCCTAAAATAACCAAAACCCATTTATATACGTATTTACTTTTTTTAAAACCCCCGTGCGCGGATTTCTTTTACATCCGTACCATGTATCTCTCTAACATCTGTCACTACACCACTTAATTCGACAATTCGCTATGGCCGTATGCTTCTCTCGACTGCTTTTGTATCCTCCTATGTTCCTAGATTGTGTGATACTTAGTGTCTTAACTTGAACTCTTACAAAATGTCCACCTTTCCTGGTAGTTTTAGAATTTTTTGCTCATATTAGTGTTGATGCATTAAATATGTGATAATATCTCAAAATTAAATGAACATTGGCTGTATATTTAATGTACATATACTGTTACAAATAATCCTAAATTTAATGTAAATTTAACGTCCATTCTACATTAAATTTAATGACTTTGTACCTAAAATCGTGAATAATTTACATTTACTTTAAATTTAAAGCAATTCATTCAAATATCAGTTCGATGTACATTAAATTTGATTAAATGGTATCTTAAATTGAAATAAAGTGACTGAAACGATATTTCAATTTTCTGTACATTAAAATTAATTCACATGTACCTTAACATTAAAGAAATTTACATTAATGTTCAATGTACATTGCATGAGATTCCGGGAGATGGAGCAACTTGTATTGAACTTTTTGTTTAGTATGATATAAGTTGCCTAAAGGACCCAATTTTCTTATAATGAGGTGTACATGTCTGCCGGTACTGACGGAATTCAATGAGTTCGAAACCGGTTCACAAATGACGGTACACTACCTATGAGAAAATTTTCCACCTTTTCCTGGTAGCAGAATTTCTTGATTTCATACTAATGTTGGTGCATTAAATATATGATAACATATCTTAAATTCCATTAACACTTGCTGCATGTTTAATGTACATAGATACCGTAAAAAGTAATATTCAAAACTTTAAATTTAATGTATTATTACATTAGATTTAATGAAATAAATTAATTTAGATTAATGTAAATTATTAAGTTTAATGCATTACATTAAACGCATTTAATAAACGTTTATGAAATTTACTTCCAGCATATTTACCTTAAATTTAATGCATTTCCTTTGTACAGTCACGGTAAAAAGTAAATAAACTTTAAATCTAATGTATGATTACATTAAATTTAATGTAATAAATTAATTTAGATTAATGTACATTATTAAATTTAATGCATTACAATAAATGCATTTAATAAACTTTTGTCAAATTTGCTTCCAGCACATTTACATTATATTTAATGCATTTACTTTTTACAGTGTGGGGAATGTAACAAATTTATATCAAGGACATGTCAGACATTTACTGATAGATATCCAGATAAACAAAAATCGTCTCAGAACGGTGTTAAATAAATACAGGCAAATTTCAATAACTTTGGCACTGTTGAGGTAAAAATGCATAAAAGGAAACATATTCTTAATGACAAAAATGTAGAATTTACAATATCGTGAAGATATGTGGCTCGACGAACACGAATCTCGAAGAGTTTAATACATAGAATTTTGTTTAAATACAACTTCCACCATCCAAACTATCTTTAGTTCAATACCTTAGAGATACTGATTTGCCGAAAAGAGTGCAATTTTGCGAATTTGTATTAACGATGATACAAGAGGATCCTCGATTTTTTGGACAACACAATTTGGACTGATGCAAAATTTACGAAAAATTGCCTTTTTAACAGACCCAATTCCCATTTTTGAAATGATTAAAATGCTCATGGTGTAAGATTGCGAAATTTTCAAGAACCTTGACAATTTAAGGTATTTCGTGCTGTCAGAAGTGATAGAATAGGGAATAACATTTCTATGAAGATATTTAAATATTCTAGAAGAGGTAGACAATCTATATTTAAGCAATTTATTTCTGGAAGAACACAGACAAATTTTTTACCAACACGATGGTGTTCCACCATACAGAACTATTCCATTTACCAACTTATTACAAGCAACATTTCATGACAAGTGTATTGCCAACAGTGGACCTTTTCTGTAGTCTCCTCGTTCACCCGACTTGACTGTTTTAGATTATTTTATACGTGGAACGATAAAAAACATTATTTATCGCAATCCTGTGACCACGATGGAAGGCTGTGAGGCAAAGGTAAGGGACAGTTAGAGCGGCCACGACGAACTAACTCGGAGACGCGAAAAATGTTTGGGTGTTTAGGGTGAAAATTTTGAACTTCTATTAAAATAAGTCGTTTCCCAGTGTAAGTAAGCCGTTTAGCATTTTTATAATGCAAAAAAATTAAATTGCCAATATTTCAAAAATTGCAAATTTTAGGAATAGACAAACTTATAAAAAGTTACCATTATTTCAAATGCTAAATAAGATAACATTATAAAAATAGGGGGTTTACTTTTAAAGAAAAAACTTACTTTTAACGATTTTTTCAAGTTAATATTTAATGTTGGTTTCTGATCACCTTGTATTTATGTATTATGAGAATGTCAACACAGTCCTCTAAAGTAGATCCCTTTCTAGAAGAAAACCAACCCCAATTAAATAAAAAAGGCTTTCATATAGCAGAAATTGATAGATATGTTTAGGCCTGTAAACACCATTTTTGACATAAATTTTAAAATATGTCAAAAACAGCTAGATTTATGTATAGGATATAATACATGAAATATGTCTATAATATTGCGTAGAAAAATGAAATAAAATATAGAGTATTCTATTCAAAATAAGGAAGAAGGTATCAACTTCCGTTATAACTGGACCATCTTAAAAATATTTTAGCCGAATTGCCCCCATTGACTTTAGTAAACTGCCAAATTTTAAAAATTTTCCAAAGTCTATTTTCCGAGAGATCGATCACGCGGTTCGTCATGCGATAATACCAGAGAAAATCAACAACTAAATGAATTTTGATCTGGTTTCCATAATCAGTCAGGTCATTTTGCAGTCGGACACAAACTAAAGTTTCGGGATCTCTCCTGGATTACGCTGATTAAATCGTTTTGGCATACAAGTACATAAAAACAATATATGACAAGCGGTGTGTTATCCTGTGACACATAACTTTCGAACAAAAACAGAAGGAATAACGATTAATATATTCTATACAGAAAATTTAAAGAAAGAAGAAATCTACAACTCATTCGGACACCGTTTTTTTTACATGTTTACACACCTTATCATATATTGTCACTTATTGTAAAGCATCATTATTCATAGATCTTATTTAAAACTCTAATCATAGCACGTGATGTTGAAATGATGTCTAGTAATTAATAAATTTTTTTTATTGACTCTTGATAATGCACAAGGAGTCTTAAACCCTTCGATTCAACGTAACTCATAAAATACAGAAACAAATAACAAATAAATTGCATCTCATGTTGCAGCGAAAAATGCTGCAAACTTTCTTATATTTTAAATCGATTTTTTCCTGTCATTGGCGTCACAAAAATCTCTCTTTATTTGCTTTACATTAAATGAAAATCAATTTTGTTATGCACTATGGTCAAATCTGAAGATATATTTTCATTATTTTAACGATTTATTCCTTAAAATATATCGTTAACGTTTGGTGTTAATTATACATTCATAAGTGTAACTTTAGTATTTAACTTGATAATATCACGTTTCCTGCTGCATTTTTAATTGTATATTTAAATTAACACAAACAAACAAGTAATTTGCAGTACTTATTATAAATTAAAAAAGAGTTTTATTACGAATTATATTATATTATTTTACTATAAATGAGATATTATAAATCGGTACGTTACAGTCACTTTATCATAGTAGGCGTTTTCTTCCTGCAAGCGACCCAGGCCTACTTGTTGCGATGAAATACATTCTTGCATCGGCCGCGGATTTTTAAGAGAGAGGCTGCAGTATTGGTATATCAAAAATCTTAGATACTTTAACTTAATTTATTTATTATGCAATGACGAAGAGATGATATAAGAATAAAAAATTGAAGAATAGTAATCTTACAGTAAAAATTCTAAAAAAAATGATGTTCGGTACTTCTTTCTAAAAAAATAATTAACTGAAAACATAAATGTGGAAAGATGATCTCTAACAAAAGTTTAATATCAATATCACAATGAAACGTGGAAAATAACAAAAATGACTTAAATTTTCTCCTAAATCTGTTCATAAAGAAGTTGAAAACTTGGATAATATAGTTTTATTAAAACACTTAATTGTGATTTGCCTAGTTTAATAGGAAAAAAGTAATGGGGGTGGTAAAATGTTTTAAGTTGATTCGTGTAAATGGATTTTTGGAATTCCTAGGCATTTTCCGAACTTAGCTGATGCGGTTATAAAGATTGTTCAAATTTCTTAACACTATAATTCACTAACATATGTGATCTAACTTTAAAACTGATTTAAGTGGGTAAAGAAATGTTTATAATGACAAGTGCAGTAATAAGTCAATCAAATCTTGAACATTAAAACAATAGCATAAAAAAATTATCTAACCACCAAAATAGAATAATTTTATTGATTATTGTCAAACAACTTATAACTCGTACCAATTCTCAGAGTTTACTTTTAGTGTTTTATCTTTAATTTTGCATAATAAAGGTTTGTTTGTTGACATATATAATACATGACAATATCATAAACAACGCAAAATTAGCTAAATGGAGGACATAACCGCGGTCTTGTGGCAGTTGGACGGCTTCATGGATACCGAGGCCTATTACAAAGGAGATTTTTGACATCTACTTTCTCTTTCACTATGAGTTTTTTCATAGCATCTGTTTTTCTAACTTTATTTACCTCGCATCTGTCATTGTTGGTAAGCACAAAGCCCAGATAATTGAAGTTGTTTATAACTTTAAAACTCGTGATCTCTTTATATTTATATGGTTCAGTATATATAAAAAAAACCATTAAAAAACTTCTTTAATATAGCGAGATTCAAAAAATACAATTTTTAAAATATTTGGAGTGTCTTCATAATAATATGAATGAATGAATTATTGATATTTACCATAAAAACTTGAGTTTTGTGTACACATTTTTTAATTAATATTACGTTAGTAAAACGTTTATTAACATATAACACAATAGATGTTCGAAATTTCCGGGAAAGTTTGTCCCGTATTCACTAAAACAAATTTATTCTATGATTTATAATATGCCTATTCACGCGTACCTCCTATCATCGACGCTGCATATTCTTTCTTGAAGTATCTCCAGTCAGTTGCAGCTTATTTGCCATTTGGTTCTGCAACATACGTCTCCCTAACTAATCTCACAAATGTTTAATGCATAACAGACGTATGGTTTTCTTCAAAAAATGTTTGGTTCTGGCAACGCACTGTGGGTGAAAAAGGAGTTTCTTGCTTGAAAAGCCCGCAGCCAAGTCAAATCTTTATCACCTTAGATAAGTCTTTGCTCCACTTACTTGTGTGTCACTGTTCATACGTTATCGCAGTATTGTGGAAAATAGTTATGTAGAATCTACAAAAATCAGCTCAAAATGCAATACAGTTTGTATAAAAAGGTCTGTTCAAAAAATATCTCGAATTTCGAATTTCCGCGGGTTATTTATATTCGATTTTTTTTGTGGCGTTGGTACTCATATCCCTCACTTATGCCGACAAGTTCGGCCATTTTAAATGTTCAGTTAATTTTTGACAGTTGTTTTACTTTGACGTGTTTTGGCTCGTCTTCGATTTTTGCCTATTCCAAAAAATGGATCAAAGAATCTGTATCAAATTTTGTGTGAAAAACAAAATTAAGTGCGCGGAAGAATTCCGAATGTTGACTGTGGCATATGGTGAAGCTACCTTGGACCAAAGCAACGTTTATTGGTGGTACAAAATGTTCTCAGAGGGTCGAGAAGATGTGAACGACGAAAAGCGTGCCGGACGCTCGAGCACGTCAACAACAGACGAAAACATTGATGAAGTGAAGAAAATAGTATTGGCCAATCGTCGAATCACCTTTAGAGAAGTTGCTGATGACCTAAAATATCGATTGGCTCGCTCATGCTACTCGATTTTTACCAATGATTTGGGCATGAGACGAGTCGTCGCGAAATTACTACCAAAATTGCTCAATTTCGACCAAAAACAACATCGCATTAACATTGCTAAGGAGCTGTTGGACTCTGTCCGCGACGACCCAAATTTGCTCCAGAGGGTCATAACTGGAGACGAATCATGGGTTTATGGTTATGACGTGGAAAACAAAGGTCAATCATCCCAATGGAAGCTGCCACACGAGCTAAGACCGAAAAGAGCGCGCCAAGTTTGGTCGAATGTGAAGGTTTTGCTTACAGTTTTTTTCGATTGCAGGGGCGTGGTGCATCATGAGTTCTTGTTAGAGAGTAGAACGGTCAATAAGGAATATTACTTGCAAGTTATGCGCAATTTGCGCGAAGCAATCTGCCAGAAACGCCCGGATTTGTGGAAAAACAAAAATTGGCTTTAGCACCATGATAACGCCTCTGCTCACACATCGTTTCTTGTGCGCAAATTTTTGGCCACTAATAATGCTGCAGCCACCGTATACCCCAGACTTGGCCCCCTGTGATTTTTTCTTGTTCCCGAAACTGAAGAGGCCCATGAAAGGACGACGCTACGCTACGATTGAGGAGATAAAGAGGCATCGAAGGAGGAGCTGAACAAGATCACAAAGAATGATTTTTTTGAAGTGCTTCGAGGATTTGAAAAAACGTTGGCACAAGTGCATAATATTTAATGGGGATATTTAAGGGCACAAAATAGATATTCATGAATAAATAAATAATTTTTGAAAAAACACAACATTCGCGATACTGTTTGAAAAGACCATTATATATATATATATATATATATATATATATATATATATATATATATATATATATATATATATATATATATATTTATATATATATATATATATATATATATATATATATATATATATATATATATATATACAATGTATGAAAAAGAAACCAATTGTACAACCTGCAGTAGCTGAACACCAGCATTGCTCAGGTCACACTTTTAATGTAAAAGAAATTAAGGTGCTAGCATCAGTGTCTGCTTTCTTTAAATGTAAAATTAGAGAATCAATCGAAATTTGTAAATATCCAAGTAATATTAATACATATACAAGTTACAGTCTACATCACACGTGGAAATCGATTGTAATGCTGGATCACGGTTCGCCGAGTACCAGTCGGATATAAATACCAGGCTGTTGCTCATCGATAGTCATTCATTGTTCTAATCTCATGGAGTAAAGATCGCTGAAGATGCATCGCGCAATCGTAGGCGACACGTCGGATAATAATTCTAATTTGACATGGTCAAATCCAAAAACCATGATTTTCAAATAGAAATAGATCTGTTGATATAATACTTGTTGTGGAACAGTGAAATTTTTAATGACATTTCTTTCCAAAATTCAGTCCTATTCATCTGGCCTATTTTTACGCCACGGGTTCCCAAAAATCTGTTCCAAATTTTTGAAATAACGGATTAACCAATCCAATGAATTTTGGCTGCATTTGGGGAATACAAATTCTGATCCGTGTAAATATCACAGATTGTTGAAACATATTCATGTACCTTCCATGTATCCTCCTTTCTTGATTGATAACTAACGATTTTTAAATTTAAAAATTACTTAGCGCAGTTCAGGAGTTAATTAACAATTACTAACAGCTAAAAATGAATTTTTATCAAAAACTAATTTCAGAAAATTTAAGTTTACCTTAATTTTTACCAACTGAATGCATCCCTAATCTTCATTATTTTAGTTTATTCTTGATTACAAAAATATAATAACCCAAACATCGAATCATCGAAACAGAAATTTCTTCTAGTCGATTTTGTAGAACCTTTAAATAATCCCTCTAATTTACATAAATTATAATATACCCACAGTTTAATTTCAGCAAAAGATTCAATGATATATCGCCAGCACCCTTCCTGCTCTAACGACTTGTAATCAGCCATACACAAACACGTTCTCCGTTAACTAAGTAAATGCAGCAATAATCCTTTTCCTGTAACCGACAGTCGCTTGTCTAACCTAGAAACTAGTTGGCCTAGACCATGGCTAGACAGCCGCTAGACGGGTCATTAAATGGTGTTGTTATTTGTTTACAACTTACGTCACCATGACTACGAGACGGGATCTCACTTTCGGTTTTGTTTGACGATAGACGAGCTTTTAGTTATAAATAGAGATATTTAAACTTTAAATAGATTATGAGGGTACTAGAATTACTTTATAATATGTGTGGAGGGAAATGTTAGGTATTTTTCTTTTTTGCACATTAAATATAGCCTTACGGAACTAGGAAATATATCTAAAATGTTTTTCATAGAAGAAACTACTTTGCAACTTTTATTGTTCTGCGATGTATAAAAACGCAGGCTGTCAAATTAATTTTGAATCGCCTAAAAAACACCCCTCCTTTGTAATTCACAAAACACATAGTAATACACCAAATGCTCAGTATTATTGTTGGCTTTTAGAAACATCGCAGAAGGAGAACATAATTTACAATGTCAAGAATCTGAGTCATGTAATGAGTCAGATAATAACGTTTCGCAGAAAGAAAAACTTACTAGTGAAGTTCAAAGTCGGTTGGCATTATAAGATAAAATATGCTCGGTGGAAGTTCAGTTTTGAAATAAAGGTTATGTTCACAGTTAATCAATGCTCAGAATTTGTACGAGGTTCAATTTAACAAAACAACTTGATTATGGCAACAGATCTTGATCAAATCATGTCTGTAAATAAAGTCACGAAAACGAAAAAAACGCATATTACCAATGCTGTTCTTAGTGCTAAGTTTATGAAAGCGTCAAGGCTCAAAAGTCACTTAAAAACAAGGCATTGCATTATATATTACAATATACATGGACGGCCTGGGGCTGCCTTGGAACGACAAAAGTTGGATTTTATTGGAACGTTTCAACTTCAAAGCGAAGCTGTACTTCAGGCATCATATAAAATTGCTCTGGAAGTTGCACAAAATAAAAATTTCTTGCGATTGCCGAAACGCTCATAAAACCCTGATTATTAAGCTTGGTTTAGTTAATTCTTGGAGAAGCAATGGAGATTAAAATGCGTAATATATCCTTATCCAGCAAGACAATTGAGAGACACATTTTATACATATCTAAAGACGTAATAGTGCAAGTTTTATCTGACATGAAGACATCTCCTGTCTTTTCTTGTCTGTTTTGTAATGCACTAAAAAATTAAAAGTACTACGAAAGGCTTCACCTTCCAATGTTATGGAAATGATAAGTTCACTCTTTGGAAGTAATGACTTAGAATGGAAAAAAAATTACGATTACAGAGTAAATAAATGAACATTATTTACTTTAGAGATAACAGGGGTTTGTATTAAAGATGCGAAACTAGATCCGTAAAGTAAATCTTGGCAATTTTGATGTGTTTGAACCTCTTTCTACCAAAACTGTAGAATCGGAGAGGGAAATTGTAGATAATCTAAGAGAGATGACTTTTTGGAGTTGCTAAACGACTTCTCAGCGCGTGATATATTTCAGGAAAAATTGTTACTTTAATTTTAATATTTCTAAGGTTTTGATTATCTATTTTTGAATATTAGAGTCATTTGCTTCTACTTTCTTTTGCGAATGTGGCTTGTTAACTCTTCTGCAGATCAAGATAAAAGTCAGGAAAAAGCTATATAAGAATGGCTTCGATCAACAATTCAACCAAGAATTATAACACTTGTTGAGCAGGTGAAAACTAAATCATCACCAGAGTCTGAAAATATGTTTTCTTCAAACGGTTTCTTTTTTGCACCAGAATAAAGGAAATTAAATTTAAAAAAAAAAGAAGATTAGGATAGGCCACTTGTGCATGTGTTTTTTCAAACGGTTTCTTTTTTGCATCAGAATAAAGGAAAATAAATTGAAAAAAAAGAAGGTTAGGATGGGCTACTTGTGCAAGACTATTATATATCCTCAGAAACCAAAAACAGCTAAATTCCAGACTGTTCAATGAATGCCTATTACCAGTCCTAACATAGGAAGAACAAACTTCAGGATGATACAGAGACGTATAGAAATATTGATTAAGTATCAAACTGAGCGACAAAAAAAGAAATAATTGGATAAGAGGTAGAACGAAAGTAATGGACAGAGTGGAAATTTACAGGACACGGGTAAGAAGATAGGATGGTAGATGAAACAGAAAAGTGATGACGTGGCAATTTTACACAGAAAAGAGAGGCAGAGGTGGACTACAGACACTGTGATATGATGACGTCCTGAAAAAGGTTTCTGGTCTGAATTGCATGAGGAAGTCCCAAAACAGGGACTATTGGGGATCAAGAAGAAATACCTATGTCCAATTCCGAATGGAGAGGGCTAATAAAAAATGAAGAGCAATATTGGGTTTCTTCTAGTCTGAGCAAATTAATTTATCCATCATTTAAGTTCCAATAGTAAATGTTAAAGATGAATATAATGACTTTTTGTTATGTCATTTTCTCTATGTTCATTCACGGTTTTCGGAAGTTCCCACTAAATTTAAAATTAAAAAAGTTTGTACGATTATCTTTTTTTTTATTTTTTATTTATTTTATTCAATACTTAATAACAGGTACGTATACAAAATATGCCCTATTGCGAATTACAGTACAACTAAAACTAAAACTAACAAAAGTAATAAAAAAAGCAACAAACCAACCACTTACATTCAACAAAACTGTGTCTAAAAATTGTCTTTAAATTTAATTTTAAATTTGACATAACTATACTGAAATATATCACACAAACTTTGCACGCTATTATTTGATATACAAATGCGGTATAATGGTGAGTTCAGCTGATTGTTACTATGTGCCGCACTAGAAAGATAAAAAGTATTGACAGCCCTCATGCTATAGGTTACAACAGTAAAATAAAGTCGCGATAGAAATCTTTCATCATCAATAAATCCACGTATAACACTATACAAATACACACAACATAGTCCGAGAAACACCTGCATTATAGTTCGTTAAAATACATGTAACAAACAACCTTATTCTGAATACTCTGTATGGAATCCTTATGACATTGTTATTATCAATGGGTTCCATATCAAAGATGCATATTCAAGTAAGCTTCTTACCAGAGAAATGTACATTTGTTTTATACAATTTAGATTATTAAAAAAGCCTTGTATTTTGCACAATGAAACCATACACTTTAGCGGATTTATTTGAAATAAAAGTCACATGATTGTTAAATGTCAGCTTAGGATCAAATACTACACGATCCCTCACCTCACTAACACGATCCAACTCCCCACCCTGCATATTGTAATTAAAGAGAATTAATTGGTTTTTACGAGAAAATGACATCGCATTACACGTGTTAATATTAAAACAGAGGTTATTATCATTTGACCACTTAACTGTATTATCAATATTTCATTGCCATCATTAATTGTAATCACATTATTATAAATCTTTAGATCATCTGCAAATAACAAACAAGAGGAATCGTTCGTAATAACTTCAGTAACACTGTTTATAAAAAGCAGAAAAAGCAATGGACCGAGATTGGATCCCTGAGGGACTTCAGAGGTAGAAACAAATGACATCGAAGAAAATCCCCCGAGAACCTTCTTTTCAACATTGTCATGGACACGATCATACAAAAAGATCAAGTATTAAAGGGACACAGGATAGAGACAGAGAGGTTAAAATTGAATGCTATGCAGATGACGCCGCGCTAACTGCAGAGAAAAAAAATGCTTGCAGACACTGCTACGAGTACACTTATTTAACCGCACAGCAATCTTTTAACATAATATTATCTCCCACAAATATAATATCAAATATATCTTTGAGATGTAAGCTTGAGCTTAATAGAAACATTATTCAATAATATATGACGTAGAACTCTGGGGCTATGGTGGTCTTGAGGCAGAGCTGAGGAAACAAGGGAAGTGAGATATTTAAATAATACAATATGGTGCAATAAACACATTAATTTCAAAGTCAAGCCTAGAATCTATAAGACAATGGTAAGACGTATTATGACATTGGCGGCGGAAACTAGACCAGAGACGTCAAAGACTGTACTGTAAATATTAATATTATGGATAACCAGAGAATAGTGAAAATTCCCCTTGATCAATCATCTTTAGGACATAGAGCGTTCTAGAAAAAGATGGAGTGGAAACTGAAGCGTAGAGTAATAATCTACAAAATAAACAAGTTAGTCGCCTAAAGTCAAGAAGGAAGAAGAAGTCAGTTGAGCACTTAAATTTTTGGTCTACAGTATGCATTTCTACCATTTAAAATGTTTTTAAATCTTACGTAATGTGTGAAAAAAAAACCACAATAAAAATATATAATCTTTTGGTTTTAATTTGTTTCACATTTTAATTATCAACTGTTATAATATTAGACAGAAGTACGTAGGGCAAATGTCAATTAATAGATAAAAAAAACTGCGTTTTTACAAATTTAACCAATACTTCTTCTTATGAATAATAAATTTCCGTTACTTAATAATCTTAACCAAAATTCATATGTTCAAGTCTTCCTATTGATAAGATTGATATCTTAGTAAAAGTACCACTTTATTTAAAATATTATCTTCCTCTCGCGAAACTTTATGTATATATACCATTCTGCGTCAAAAACTTTTTCAACTACTACAAAATCATAAAATCTACAAAAACTAATGACCGAATAAACAACCATGACCTCGAATAAACTACGTCCAAGATCATGTGATCATAAAATAATGAAACAAAAAAGGTTTAGAAATTTTTTAGGAGCGAACAATAAACATTAGTGGTGCAGTAGACATTCTAATTTACTAGTGTTGTTTTTTAAGCGGCCAATTGAAAGTTCCATGACTTAATACAAGGTCATATGACAAACAAACTTGTGAATGCCATAGAACATTTGCATTTTTGCATTGGCGACCGTTCGTAGTTAGTTGCTATTTTTAATTTGTTATTTTGTATGAGTATGACGATATTCAAATGTGCATATTTTATTGCAGGCATTTTGTGAACACATGTTTAATCGATGGAATTGGAGATTTTGGATATACTAGACACGGTGTGGCTGAACTATCTTTTTTTTTTTAGTCGGTGTGCAAGTTTTTTTGTCCAGATACTGCTAAAAATGCACACATATCAAATCAAAAATCGGACGTTCAACCCTTTTTGAGAAAACTAAATTTATATATTTTCGCCTTTAACATATTTCTTTAATTTGCATAAAATACACTTATACTGTTCAAGTTTGTTACCGCTCGATTATTAGTTAATAATTATATTATACGAGGTGTCTCTGAAAGGCCTGTACAAAACGCTAGCGGAAATTTCTGAGGCTAAGATATGAATATGTAGCCCAGTTACCTTAATCCAAAAACTGATAGTTTCCAAAATATAGGTGTTAATGTTATTATTTTTTAAAACTTAGAAATCAAGACCTGATTACAGTTTCGATGAATATTGCAGAGAGCATCACCAGCACTATTTTGCCTACATCTAACGCTTCATAACTTTTTTATGCCTCGATATATTAAATTTTTAATTAAAAATTCTTTTCCCTTGACATTTTTTTATCCAAAATGTTACATAATAGGAATTGCTTTGAGCAATCGTTTCCTAGATAATTGAATTTAAATGTCTTTTTATGTACTGACACTCATCGTAGCTACTCTTCATACTTTATATAGGCTTATGACAGGTCCAAGAAATTTGGAGCCTATTTGAAGGCCAACAGCAATAAAGATTTATAAAGCAACGAGATGATAGTTATAACTATCGCCATTAGTTACAAAAGGGTTTTGTTAAACGATTCAATGTGACATATTTTTATCGTTTACTTTTAAAATTAAATTTGGTTATTTCCAAGGAAATGGCCTACAGTTGATGAGAGTATACGGACAAAGATATCCAAATAGACACCTACTAAACCACTGTTGAAACGCATCCTTAAGAAATCGGTAGTTTTGCTACTGCAACGATGATTGCGGATGGAATCTTAAGACACCAAAAGAGAAAGAAATTTTAGAACCAGCTGAAGAAAATTCGGATCTGAGCACCATTCACTTTGATTGGGAACTAAAAATACAGTAAATAGGATTTTAAGAGAATAGTTTCACCCATTCCACTTCCACACAGCACAAGAGTTCTTATCTCCTGACCTCGAATTGAGAGTAGGCTTCTGTCGATTCATTAATGATGTAAATTGTCATAAAAAAACATTTATTTAGCAATGAATATTGCTTTATAAGTAGAGGTAGGACAAATTTCCATAATACACATTTTTATGCTGACTAAAACCCACATGCTATAAAGGTTGCACATTATCAACATGAATTTAAAGTTAACCTATGGACAGGGATCATTGACAAATTTAATATTGGTCCTGTCATTTTACTACCTTGTTTAAATGGTTTAAATTACTTGGAGCCCCTAGTAAACCTGCCAAATTTATTTAACGATATTTTACTGGCTAGGAGACAAAATATATAGTTGATGTTCGAAGGTATACCCCCACACTTCACATTAAATGTGAATTTCAGGGCAACTAGGTTGGATTTAAAAGTTGGGTTTTTTATGAATCCAGCTGTTTAGATTCCTCAATCTTGCAAAAAAAAACAGGTGCTTTCTGGACTTGTAAACGAGCTTTTGGGCAAACATGGGGACTGACACCGACAGTGCTATTTTGGATATACATTATGGTGACCACATACGGCAAAGAGCAAACACCGTTTCCAATTTGACAAAGTTCAAAAAATGGTTTGGGTGGGTATATTAAGTGCGATGAGAACTACTCCCACTAGGACTCTCGAGGTCCTGGAGGACCTGCCGCCGTTTCTCTACTTAAAAAGGGTTTTTCAATAAGGGCGGGTCGATGTTGAAATGCAGCTGCGTGTGAGTTATTAACGAAATTCTTTTTTTATTGGAAAGGTCCATGTATGACATTATGTATGAAATATAACGTCGTTCAAATGTCCGCCGCGGCTTCTCACGTTGGTACCGATCCGAGTGCTCCAATTTTCAATGACCCTACCACATAGATCGGGCTGAATTTGAGCGATGGCATTTGTTATGTTTACTATAAGAATATCGGTCAATTGCGGCTTATTGACATAGACCGGCGACTTCAGAAAACCCCACCGTTCAATCTGAGCCAAAAGAAATCAGTTAGTATAGTTCTGTAGCACTCATTGTTAACGATGATAGCCTCACTTAGGTCATTTTCAAAAAAGTACAGACCAATGACGCTGCCGGCCCAAAATCCGCACCAAACAGTAACTTTTTGTGGATACATTACCACCTGATGAATCTCTTGTGGATTAACTTCATCACATATACGGCCATTGTGTTTGTCAACATAGCCATTCATCCAAAAATGTGCCTCGTCGTTAAAGATGATTTTTCAGTTAAAATTGGGGCCCTCTTTCAAATGCTCAGAAGTCCAGTTAGCGAACAAACAGCGTTGTCTATGGCCATTAACCTTGAGCTCTTCGGTGAGTTGGATCTTGTACGGGTATAGACCCAAGTCCCGATGCCAAGTTGTATTCTGCGAAAGGCGGAGTTCTTGTGCACGGCGAGGAATTGACTGCCTCGGATTTTCCTACACATTTTCATGAACCGCGGCGATGTTCTTGACTGGTCTGGCATTTTTTTGACGTACGGGTGTTGGCTGATTGTTTACCGAATCGGTCGTCTCGAATTTGGCCACCAAACGTTGGAGAATTGACTTTGAAGGGCCACCGCGTCTGCTGTCAAATGGGCGTAACGTTTGCACTAACGAACACTCATTTTGACAATAAAATTTTATCATTTGGATATGCTGCTCACTTGTGTAATTTGTCGTGGTGATATGGCATCTGTAACAGAATAATAAACAACAAATTAAACAGGCGCCACCGAAACAACATTGCGTCCACAGGCTACCAACATTTACCTGCCCTTATTAATGAACCTTTTATATAGAGAACGAGGTCCTGAAGGCTGTTTTTTTGTCTCAGCTGTCTGGGGCATCTCGAAACTGGAGCGGGCGGATATTCAGGTGTCTCCAAAGCCTGGTGGAGAGATATTCATCATTCCCCATGCAAACAGATTACATGGCGCCGTCACTCTTTTGAGATGCTTGTTTTTGAAACCCTATCACTCTTTTGAGATGCTTGTATCAAGTAGAGAGGAGTGGGAGGAAGAGCAAAATCTTCCGAGAAATGGAACCTGGTGATTCACAAATTGATTTTCGCAAGATGAAAGAGCTGAAGGCGGAGTGTTCGGCAAGAGCACGGGGGTCAGAGAGTTCTGCTCTCTCCAACAACGTGGGACAATCTTTACAGGGGAAATCTATGCTATTCTGCAGTGTGGTCATCACTGTGAGAGGGACATAAACAGGAATAGGATAATAAACATATGCTCAAACAGTTGGGCTGGGTTAATCATACTGAAATCTAGTGTCGTAACTTCGTGACAGGTGTCAGAGTGCAAGGATGTACTGAACAGTCTGACAAGGAATGGCTGCACAACCGGTCTCGTGTGGTTTCCGGGTTATTCGGGTATACGCGGGAATAAGGAAGCAGATCGTCTGGCAAAGATGGGGTTCGCGAATGAATCATATCTAACTAATTCTACCTGTCCCAATTGCCACTTGTAAAAGGGGACTAAAATTTGGTAGGAAGCAAATTTATTGAATTGTGGAGGGGATTTCCTGAAATGAGGTTTGCCAAGGAATACATAACTACGGATTACAAGGTAGCTTTTCTCCTTGGGAAGGAAGGAGCTGCAAATTGTGGTGGGGCTGTTGACAGGACATTGTCACATAAGGGGTCATCGTCATAAGATTGGAGTCGTAAATGACCCGACGTGCAAATGGTGTTTGAAGAAGGATGAAACTGTTGAATATGTCCTCAGAGGGTATCTAGCACTCAACAGACTAAGGCAGTGACATTTTGTAGATATAATTTTGTTACCGGAAGCGGCTAGGCCCCAAATGACCAGCAGCTATATTGAAATGTAAAGAACCCAACGAGGCCTAGGCATCAACGATCAAGTATCATCACCTTTTGTTCATTCATTTATCCAAAACCAGGTGTATTTAAGAATACCTAGAAATTCTTTTAAAAGGGTAGGATAAGTTTTAAAATGCAAAAAATGTTTTTAAAATAAGCACAGATGACTACCTTTCATCTATCTATTTAGCACCAAGAGTATAAACAAAGGAAATATCTAAAAACGCCAAATTTATCCTCTAGCCTTAATATATTGGCATCAGGACAAACTAAGAGAAAATCAAAGAAATTATCAAATTTTTTACTACTTCCAACTTTTATCGACTTTGAACTAATTTGTTCAAACTATAAATAAAAAGAGTTTCAAGTGGCAGCTGATGTGTGGATTTATAAAATTACCTCTTCAAAAATTATCTATTAGACTATCATATAGTAGATCTCACGGGACCACATTTCAAAGTTCACTAACATCTATTTAATCTTGAATACATACGTAACAACCAAGTGTATCCTACCAATTGGTTAAATTGAATGAATATTTGCTGATTACTCTCGCTAAGTGATACAAAAAAGTTACCCAGACTAATCTCTAAAATTACTAAATCAATTTTGAGTCAGGTCTTACCATTGATAAGGCGGTTTCCAGAGGAATGTATTGGTATATGATATTTTGATATATATCGAGTCCTGCTAATTTCGGAAATATTGACTTTAGGAAAAAATTACCTAAACAAAAGTAGTAGGAAATCGAACGTAGTTTCTAAAAACGACCTTGATCTTGATTTTTAAGATCACTGGAAAGTATCTTCAGAATTCCAACAACAAAACTGTAAGAAAGTTGTTGCGTTAAGTGCCACAAGGTATCCGCCGCCTAGAGGATAGCCAACGTACTATATATCCACGATTGTGTATACTACGCTTCAAAGTATTTTCCGTTTAACGTTATGTCTTTTATTGCAGTTAATGTTTCTTTGACATATATTCATAACCTTCTCATTTACGCCAAGGAAAACGGGTGAAAATTTCGTTAGGACTGATCGAGTAGTTTTCTTCTTTTTATAATAATATAGATTTGTAGTTTAAAAATTAATAAAAAAAAGACTAAAAAAAATGAATCCGTGCGAAGCTGAGCGGGCTACTTATGATACATTATTACAATATCAATATTTGGTCCACTTAGTACAATATTTACCTTTAAAACTGTTAGATCTGTCAATAATATTGTGTGTGATATATCTTGAACTTTTATCTTTCAATATTTCCGGCAAAAATTCCTTATTTTATCCAATGAAAAAGCAAACAAGACCATTTATTTAAAACAAATTTAAATGGCACCACTACATCAAGAAAACATGGGAAAGGGGAATACCACTGAACTAGGCTGAACACTCAAAAAATATCTCATTCATAAACAATTCAAACCTACGTAAATAATGTCAATAGATTGTTTTCTATCGCCCTTGTCTCTTTTAAAAATAACTAGTAACTTTGTGATTAAATACAAATAGAGTTCATAACCAGCAAAGGCTACATCCAGAGTCAAATTTCTATCATACGATCTTATAGATGGAAACTCATTTTATCCATGCACTGGATTTTTTTTATTTTTGTTTTTTTTAAGTGCTTACTCGAAAATGATAATCCTTAAAACATATCAATCACTTTAATATCTAGATTCAAATTCTTTGTGACATTGCCATGATTATTATTAAAAATATAAATTTTTTAATAAGTTAACAACGACTTTTATTACATTTTGCAACCTATTTCAATAACATTAGTTGATTTTATTTTTAGGTTGCATGCTTAAATATTTAATGCATCAACATTAATATGAGTTCAAAAAGTTCTGAAACTACTAGGAAAAGGTGGACATTTTTCCCATTGGTAGTGTCTGCCATCTAGACCGGTTTGAACTCATTGGTTTCCATTAGTACGGGGCAGACATGTTCACCTCACCATAATGAGTCCTTTAATCAACTTATACTAAACTAAGTTTTAGTATTAGGGTATATGTGAATTGAATAAAGTAATTAAAAGTTGGCAAAAAGTCCTTCTTCTGATGAAGCTGCACAACGCTACGAAGAAATCAAAGCCGAAACTCTATCAGATGATCATGAACCAATTTTCCATAAAATAGATAACATGTGCAACAAGTTGAAAGAAAATATGGCGAGGAAACACCAGAATAAACTGGAAAAACTAAAATCACAAGAACAACCGACTCTACCTGAAACAACTTCAAGAAAAACCATTATGAACTTATCTTCAAGAATACTCTCAGCAGCAGAATTACAACTATTAAATAAGGGGCTTAATTTCGCAGTAGCACCTAAAAGCATACCTGTTTTAAACTTCATACGCTCTGTAGAAAGAAGTTGACGAAGACCATTTCGATGAGTTTAGGTGGAAAATAAAAACAACCTTAGAAGATAAGAAAGATCCCGTTCAAAATCTCTCCAAATTAGAAGCATCTGCTTTAAAAGAACTTCGTAAGGATGAATTCATAAATATTCTGCCAGCGGACAAGGGAAATGAAACGGTGATCATGGACATCGTAACGTATATCCAAAAGGTCGGAGATATTTTGGCAAAAGGAAAATACAGATAACTAGCTCGAGACCCAACTAAATCGATAAAGTCAAAAATCTACAGAACACTAAGGAAATACCAAGACCATATACCTGACAACCTACGATCGGCGCTCACACCACACTATAGTAAGCCACCACATCTTTATGGACTACCGAAAATTCATAAAACTAACATATCATTGAGACCAATAATCAGCTCCAGATGATCCCCAACAAAAGCACTGGCGAAGTTTCTTTTAAAAATCATACAACCTTTAGACGGTTAGACGAACACGTGTGTTAAAAATTCTACACATTTCGTAAATATTATTAGTAGCATTAATCTAATAGACTAATAAGTTTTGATGTGGAAAGTCTGTATAATGATGTGCTATAAGGGAAATCACTAGACATAATAAAAACTAGACTTTCAAATGATACATTATTAAATCGAAAAACGTTACCATTGGACGTGGACGTGGAGATTGACGATGTTATCAATAACTTTAGAATATCGACCACTGGACAGCAAGAAACACGTTCCTTCTTCACAATTCCGTACATTAAGGGAACTTTGGGGAAAATAAGACGAATTGCCAGAAGTTATAATATAAAAACAGCCTTTAAATCAGGAAATACACTTAGAGCTTTTTTAGCAAAAACGAAACCAAAAACTCCGATAAGAAAAAATGTGTTTACAAAGTTCCATGTCAGTGTGATGAAATATATATTGGAGAAACCAAACAACCACGAAGTTAGAATTAAGGAACACAAAACTCATACACAAAAAGGGGAAACGTCGAGATCAGGTATTGCAGAACATGCCCGAGATAAACAACAAAAAATAAAATGGTTTGAAGTTGCGGCAATATATAAGGAACCCAACATGAAAAAAAGAAAATTTATGGAAGCAGCTTACATTAAAAATAATAATCTTTGGCAACCACTACTTCTTAACATCAAATCATTGAGGTGTGTACAGTGAAGCGAAACTTTACGCTTCAATGGACACAGTCCCTATATGAGCTCGTAGCCTTAAGACAAACATTCAGTTTATACTTGATAACGATTAGGGATACAACCTAATCGAAACGTCGTAAAAACAAACGAAAATAAAGACAACGCAAGTCCGACAACCACATTTTAATCAACTGAAAAGAAGTTGAAATATCCTTTCAGTTACTTTATTAAAATTTAAGATTCCGTTTAATCAAATTTAATGTACAACAACTGGTATTTCAATGAATTCCTTTAAATTCAAAGTAAATGTAAATGAATCACGATTTTTGGTACAAAATCATTAAATTTAATGTAGAATGGACATTAAATTTAAGGTTATTTTTAACAGTGTATCTTCGAAAGAGTATTGTCAGTATTATTAACGTACTATTAATATTATTATGAAATTTTTGGTTAATTGAACTGGGATACACCATATGCAATTGTACTCTTTATTAACTATATAAAAACAAAAAGGAAACCAATACCAGAATATTGTTAAAACATATTAGATTATTTTATTGAAAGCTTCTTTAAGGAATATTTTGGATCGTTTAGAATTTTTTGAAATCTTATTTTTTCGTACTTCTTCGTCTTTTTCATAACTTATGAGTTCACTAGATATTGTCACCGTCTTGTTTTGAATATTTTATTTTGGTATATGAACGTTTACACATTTTTTGTGATAAAAATAATAGAAAAGTAGTAGCGGTAGTAAAGTAATTTAAGATTTTTAAATAGAAAATTTAGAATGTAAAAAATTCATCCATATTTTATGCTTTTCAAATTTTTTGAAATCGGTACATAATTATATTTTCAATAAAAAAATGTTAACCATTTTTAACCCTAAAAAATGTTAATTTGTGAAAGAAGAATTAACCGAAGGAAACAAGAATAGTATTTTGAAGGTGAAAAAAAAAATTTAGTCAGCAAGAAAATTGTTATTTATATAGTATCGAATTTGACTATCATATTATTGTAGGTCAGGAAAATTAGACTGATAACGGGCAAAAATAAATATAATATGCAAACTGACATTTTTTTCTTGAAAATAAGGAAAAGTAAATGAAACAGAAAAATTGTTATTAAAATTTATATTTTCATAATAACTAAAACATAATCGTAAAACAGTTACAGGCAAATATTATTAAAATTAAAGTGAATATGATAGCTTAACCTACAAAGAGAATTAATACAAAATGAATAAAATAAAATAAAACTTGAAAAATACCCTCAATGGGATATTTGTGTCTGTTTGTGGGAACAAAAAATTCAAAATATGGTTTGATTCCTGAAACTTTCGAGTTTTAGATCAGGTTCTGTATTTTACCTCTTTCTGTACTTATCTCTACTCTCGTTAATCTTTTTTACTCAAACCACAAGACCAGAATATGTCCCGGTCATTGATTTTGCACCATCAGTGCATATAGCCAAACAAAGAGACCAATTTATTACATTTTTCTCAAAATAGTCACTGATTATATTGAAAATCTCTGCACATATTGTATAGGTTTTCAGTGGTTTTGCAAATAACAAAGGATATCTCAGAATATTTTCCCTTTTTGATTCTTAAAAAATAAAATATTAGAACTAATTCAGACTTTTCTAATTGCTGTTAAATTATAAAGTAGTTTTTGGATTATTATTTACGAAAGACAACCATCCTTAAATGCCCACCATTCGCCGGAGCATCGCTCTTAGAATAGCTTCATAGAAAAAATCAGCAAATGTTAAATCTTGACTCCGCAGTGGCCAGTTGAAATCCTCAAGGCGACTTACCACTCTTTCAGGGAATAAATTGTGAAGAGCTGACAAAGAATCATTCCTGACGTGAGAAGTTACTTCATCTTGTTGAAAAAATGTATTCCGGTTGTAGCCAATCTGGTTTTGCATTTCTGGAGCGAAAAAGTCCGGATCAGATGGCAATAACGATCGAAATTAACTGTCTAAGTGTGACCACGGTTATCCTCAAAAAAATGGCGAGCCTTAAAACGAATTGTGTCGCTTCATATATCAGTTCTAGGTGAATCTCTGGGGTCGCTGAGTACAAATATGAAGTCAAAAAAATTCTAATTTTCATTTCCATGACGGCGAATTTAAAGTGGCGCATCAAAATTTACAAAAAATGATAATGATTTGGAGGTTTTCGGAGTTGCTGATTACGAATATTTTACCAGAAAATAGATATTTTTATTTTTAAGATGATAGATTAAAAATGATGAATCAAAATTTACAAAAAACGATATTGATCTCTAAAAACCTACTAATCTGTATTTAAAATAACAGCAACTTTGCAATAAAAGATCGCAGATGGCCGCTCAATAGCCTATTTTGGAGAGTAAGAGTGGTATTAAATAATAGAACTAGAAAAAAAGCCAAAATAAAATTTGTGAATCCTGCATGTAACCAAAAAACCTTCTTGCGAGTACATAAAATCAATTATCTGAAAACCCTGACGTGGTGGGCAATTCTAACTTTGAATTCGGATTGTACGCAGCAAATAAATTCGGAAATGACCCTTGGCTGTTCATAATCTCATTTTTGTGGACCTATGTAATTGATCAATTGGTTGAGAAAAAATCTAAACTCCCAAAAAAGGAATGGGAATTGTATCTGAATTTTAGTTTTGGGGTTTAAACTTATGATTTAGACGGCGTTACAGGAAAAAAATTATATAGGAAAATAACGGACATCCTCGTATTTAGTGAGACAAAAATGTTGGCAAAGGATGGATTCTGACAGTTAAATGGTTTTTGCAATTGCAATTGTTTATTCCGTCAAGGTAAAAAGTATTTTTTTAACGTGAGAAATCTTTTTGTTATAAAAAAGTTTAAAAAATATATTTTTTAAAATAATTTTCCCCAGTTTTAGAATACTATAATTCAAAACTCACAGCATTTGAAATAACCGCATTATTTTATTTGTTTATAGGTTAGAACGACATAACTTTTTTGTTGTACTTTTTGAACAAATTATATTACACGGCTAAGAAGTTTTAACACCCCATAAAATATGATAACTTTTCATCGTAGTTGGATAAATAATTACAACTGAAAAAAGAACTATTGATTTCCAAGAGTTGCAAACATTTTTACATCACTAGTTAAAAAATTATACATAGGTGCGTTAAAAATTTCAACAAATTTTTGCAAAGTTATTAATTATAACAAAAAAACATCATTTCTAAAATATTTTTTGCATATATCTAGGTAACTATTAGACAGATTTTGACAAACAAAATAGCATTTCAAAGACTTTTTTAATGCCTATAACTTTAGTACGTTTTTGAGTGTAAACAACAGTTTTTGACTTAATTGAAGGAAACTGGCTTTTTCTCTCTTAGCTGTTAAAGAAAAATATTCTTGCGCTATTAGGCTTAATATGACGTGAAGTTTTATTACGTACATTAAAAACTTGATAAATCCAAAAATGTATCCTACTTTAACTGACGGGGCAATCACCTTATTCTGCGTATTTAGCTTCCTGTGATTCATGCATATTCCTAAATAAATTAGAATAATTTAATTGTACCCTTTTACAGACTATTTATAATGTAATATAATTCTGTAAATGATTAGAAATCAACCACAAAAATGTTATTTTTAAGTCCCTAATGAGCTTGGGCACAGTTATCACAATGTTTTGAATATTTAATTAATCTTGTTGAATCATGTTTTTGTTTCTATATTAGTAACTACAAGAGTTGAGCTACTTTTATAGATATGTATAATAGATTGTTAACTTATGACAAAATAACATTCGAATATTAATGACAGTAATGAAAGGATAGTTTCAATAAATATATTATCCTGTTTTTGACATTTAAATTATGCTTCTACGTCGCAAAATCGGCCTTTTTTCTTAGGAAAGAATCTTATCAAACCAAAAAAATGGATTTCGGTTCCATAATATATGAAACAAAGTTCTATGTTAAGATGCAACATTATAAGAAATAGATGTACAAATAGAAAATTTTGTTTTTACCACCTCACTACTAAAACTTGAATAATTTTCTGGTAGAAAATAAGGCCATGCTATTGTAAATTGTAGATTATGAGTGAATTGCTACAGCTTTTCTAATCCCTGTACAGCACTTCGACCTATAAAATCTTCTGTACGTTACTCTAATCTAATGCAAGTTCATTGAATGAAACAATAAACGAGGGAACAAAAGACAGTCATACGTGGTCATCAGTGCCTAGGTCTCATTGAACCCTTTACATCCTACCATAGCTGCAAGTCATTCATGTAAATGCAAGCAGCCTCGTTAATTGAACTTGCCTAACTGCTTCCGGTAACAAAATTGTATCTCTAAAATGTCTCTGTTTCAGTCCATTGAGTCTTGGGCATTCTCTGAGGACATGGTCAACAATTTCATCCTCCTCCAGACAACATCTGTACGTCGGGTCGTCTACGGCACCAACCTTATGAAGGTGTTCCCTCATGTGACAATGTCCTGTCAACCACCCCACCACAATTCGCAACTAGTTCCTTCCTAACGAGAATAGCTCCCTAGTAAACCGTGCGCTAGGTCTAATTATATGTTCCTTAACACACTTCAGTCCACGAGCATCTCTTCATGGTTCAATAAATTTTCTTTCCAGCAACAACTTTACTTCTTTTTTACCAATGGCAAATGGGACAGGTATAATTAGTTGGAGTTCATATGGTTCAATTGCGGACCCCATTTTTGCTAGACGGTCCACTTCCTCATTCCCACGTATGTTCAGTGATCCGAAATCCACATGAGTTTGATTGTGCAGCCGTTCCTTGTCAGTTAAGTTTATTATTTTTCTGGAAGGTATATGCTTTATTTCTTGGGGCGTCAAGGTGATCCCTTCCAGAAATTTAAGTCTCTTGTAGAACAGTACTTTGCATTCGCTACTATTTCGGTTGCACGGTCGCCGAAACAGCAAATCTGATTCTCAGCTTTGCCCATCTTTTTGGGGTGGCATCTCAAAGGGCAGTTGCCTGTGAAGAGATTTTTTATTACTCAAATATCTATTTTTGAGAAATCAAGGAGTACTCTTGTGTTCTTTGGCTAGTGATTTAGAAATTTCTTCGCATGTCTAAAACCAGGCATACTGTTCCATCTTTATTTTAGCTAATTTTGTCTCCAGCTTCAGAGTTTCTCTTTCATGTGGCTTTTTTCCAACATAAAGGTACTGAGTCGAAAAAAGAAATTTTTGGATCTTCTCTTGCGAGATTATACGCTCCCTTATTTTCTTTATTTCCCTTGTACCCTGGCACCCCCACATCAGGATTACCCTGTTGTTTCTTCCCAATTGTGTTAGGGCTTGTTTAGAGTTCCATCTCAACTTTAACTCGTAAGATATAACCTGAGAGCTTTTAGCGCTGTTTGGCTATCAATTTTTGGCCTTTTTAGTGTTTCTATTCAGACACTCATCGATACAGATTTGACTTGTGTGCATTTCTGCTTGGAAAATGGTGGAAGTATTTCTCAGAGAACCACTTCTTTCATCTTGGATCTATTAGTTTTTATAGACACAAAATCTGTCGGTTTCGATATGGCTTCTGTCAGAATTATATCTAAACTAGTTATATGCCTAAGAAAGTTATCAGATTTGAGGTTTTCTGTCTGGAACAGCTTAAAGCCTGTTTGTTGCTACTTCCCTAATCACAGCTATAGAGGAACATTCAGCATTGCCTTTATTGCCATTGTGAGATATGATGATATAGTTCCGTGACTCGTACAAAAGCTAACTTCTGTATTTTTTTAAAGACTTTAGGATGTCCCAACTGACAATATGCGCCATTGTGCCAACACATAAAGAAAAATAGATAGCTATTAAGTAATGACATGTACGTATCCGCGCCAGTCTTCCTTCAACATGCCTGATAGTGAGAAGTAATTTTTGTAGTTTGCTTTGAAAAACTATTAAAATCTTTAGCAATTGCTTTGGGTGAATACCATACAGATTGGTCTACATTATGTATTAATTTTCATATGCAAATATCGCTTATAAATATGTAATTAGGTTTAAATTATCTATTGTTTATCGTAATGTTTGCAGTCAATGCCTTGCAATGATGATAATATGACTGGAATGCTTTCTAATCATAAATTTACAAAATGCCCCGTTCCTTGACGTACAATATGCCCCAGTACCAGTGCCACTTTTGTAATGCAACTAATTTATTATTTTTTTCAGACACCAAGCAATTATCAAAGAAAAACCTTGCGGGATTCTTAGTTCAATACAGATTTAAGTGGAGCTATGCAAAAAGTCTAACGAAAGGGGATGGGCGTCAATGAACTCGCAAGAGATTACAACATTCATCGAGAACACTCAGAAGATATCTGTTAACTGGGGTACCTACAGCAAACCTCCGTTTATCTGAAGGTTTGCCACCCGGTTCACAAGTACTTATGAATAAAAAGACTTCCTACGTTAACGTAGATTCATTCATGAAGTGATTCACCGAAAACAAGCACCTTGATAGTGAGAGGTGAGAGGACTCACCGAAAACAAGCCCCTCGATAGTGAGAGGTGAGAGAACTCATCGAAAACAAGTCCTCCGATGGTGAGAGGACTTACGGAAGCACATCGAAGAGGACAAAACCTACTACGTCCACGTCGTTGTTCCTGGGTAGTGCTAAAAGTAGTTACTCACGGTACAAAGTACAGTTTTTGCTAACAATTCTAAACGGATGTATTTTTTCAAATGTCCCTGAAGATTGAGATCAAGATATTGTTACAGTAAGTTTGCAATCTTACAACTTTAGTATGAAACATTTTATAAACTAATGACGTTAAAGAACTTCGCTTGATCTTGAAATGACCTTGATTGATTGATTAAGAACGGTGCTGGCAAAACACGTTGATAATAGATGGACACAGTTCGCACAGCAACAATATTCGCTGGTTAGAAGTAGCTAAAGAGAATGATGTTACTTTGTTATGCCTACCAAGCCACAAAACTCACACACTCCAGTCACTATATAGGATATTCTTCAGGCCTCTTAAGATATATTTCGTTCAGGAAGCCAAATCATGGATGGTTATAAACAAGAACAAGCGATTTACTCTGTACGATGGATCCAAACTGATAGGTAAAACTTGGGGAAAGGCAGCTATTGTATTCAACAGCCATTGCTGCTTTGAATACCCCATAATTACTTTTCACTATCAGATATTTTGCCTCAACAAAATTTCATAGAAAATGTGCTAGAATATGAGAATAGTCGAGTTATGAGACCGACATCTACGCTTGAAGAACACCATACAATATCCTTTCTGTTGAAATTGAAGCAGCAGCTACAAAAGCAGGAAAGACCGGGAATAAATCTAGACCGAATGGATAAGTAATAGGTACAGAAAATTTAGAGTAAGTGATCTTTGGTTTATCTGAAGAAATGTCCAGGTTTGTCATCCAAACTGAAAAGAAACACCAACGAATGTTTTGACTCATATATTCATACATCCCATACCCAATTTGACGGTAATAATGTTAAAAAATCAGAAAAAAGCTGTAATTTTGACATCTCTAGAGAATATACAAAAAAGGTAGCAGCTAGACCAAAATAAAAAATCTATAGAAGTACAAAAAAATCAAAAAAAAATGCAAAAAAAGAATATAATAAAGAGAAATGATGACGCCGTCATAGTCTCGGAAAATGAAGACGATCCCCAAAGACTTCTATTTGCATTCCACACCATAAGCAAGCAATTTAACATGAAAATATCCATCGATAAAACTAAGTCAATTGTAATAAGCAAAGTGCCCTTAAGATGCAAATTAGTAGTGTATGACAAACCAATAGAAGAACTCATGACCTTTAATTACTTAGGAGTTGAGATATCCGCAAACCAAGACAGAACAAGAGAAGTAAGAAACCAAGTAAACAAGGCAAATAGAATCTTAGGAAGCCTGGCGGATATAATATAGCATAACACATACATGAGCAAGGACGCAAAAACAAAAATCTACAAGACCTGTATTCGACCGATAATGACGTACGCAATAGAGACGAGACCTGACAACACAAAAACAAAATCAATTCTAAGAACTGCAGAAATGAAAGTACTAAGAAGAATATCGGGATACACATTAAGAGATCACATACGCAATTCAACAATACGCGAGGAACATGGAATGCAGGATACATTAAGATGGGGACGGAAGCGCAGAAGAGCCTGGAATGAGCACGTAGGAAGAATGGCGCAAAATAGGATAGCGAGAATCGCCCGAGATGGAACACCGGAAACCAGAAGACCAATAGGTAGGCCACCTAAAAGATGGAGAGAGTCTTGGATTTCAACATCAAATGAGATAAATGTTTGAGTTGGAAAAAACAGGCTGTAAGCCTATAACAAGAGGAAAAAGAAGAAGAAGAAAAGAAAAAGCAAAATGTAAGAAAAGAAAGGCAAACCTGAATCATTCTTCGTCATCAGAAAGTAACAATGTTGAAGAAAACTATGAAAGTAGTCCGGTCGAAGACATTTGTGACGAAGACGAAAATAAGTGCATAGAGTGTACAGAAAATTATTATCGTATGACTTCTAAAGAGGACTATATAAAATGTCCATTATGCTCGTTTTGGATACGTAAGTTTTGCACCATGTATAAATCTTTCTGCAATGTTTGTTGTAAAAAAACCAGACGAGAGGCTATTAATAAAGAAAAGCAAATAAAAAATAGAATGAGGTTGAAGACTAAAAACATAATTATGATTGAAAATCGAGGTCCAATTAATGTCCAAGATTTATTGTTGATTTATATTATGAGTAATCCAAAGTTTACTTTCTTAATTTCGACACAATTTTAGTATAGTTATAGTGAGGCATTTTGTCACAGACGTGAAGCGTATTATCAAGACATTCCAGTACAAAACGCCCCACCTAAGAATATTAAAAATATTTTTTATTGTTAGTAGATAAGTAAAGATTACCAAACAAAGTGCCATTTTGTTCTATACGTTTTTGCTAAATAAATGAATGAAAAGATACACCAAAAAAAGAGGCATATTGTAGTGTTTTACCCTACTATAATTTATTCTTGGAAAATTTAAAAATAGATTTCTAGATACTCGTATGTTCAAAAACTAATATTCGACTTTATTGATAATAGTTAGTTAGGGTAAATACTTTATCAACGTCAAATTGAGCATTTCTTGGACAATTTATCTGACTTGTTTTGTAATTTCGAAGCAAGATGTTTAATGTTTGCTAACAAGAAAGCTCAAATACATTTTTCTGATATTCGTTATTTTTGGTAGCTTATAAATGCGCTTAAACTGGTGGCTTAAACGACCCGCAACAGTGAGGGTAGTCATACTAAAGATTTAACTAATTGGTTTCTAATAGCATTAATGACCTAGCTAAATTAAAACTACGTCAGCTGCTGACAGAACCACTTTTTTAAAGAATATAAATGAAAAAAAATGACGAAAAAACTTTTCCAGTAGTTTTGGAACACAGTATAATAATTTATAAACTTCCTTAATGAAAATTTAAGACGAATAATCAATATATATCCTTAAAATAAACTTGTGTGACTGAATGGGATGTTTTTTTTTGTCCCACTCAATATATTAAGTTTCGTCACTTTAGAACTAAATTATTAGAAAACAGCTGACAATTATAATATTAAAATACGGGCAATAAAATTGTCCGCTCAAATATGCATACTGCATATTAAAATGCAAGTTTTTGGAAGGCTATACAGCTAATATGCAAACACCAAAGTACATTGTACCCGAAAGCGATAAAAATAAATTTAAAAATAGCAAATCCTGCTTAGAGTGCACATAACATATTTTTAAAACGCATTTGGAATTTTAAATTTAGTTTTTAGCCAAACACTTTATAGAGCTGCGTTCGACAAGGTTATAGAAAATTTTCTATTAGAATATGTTTTTCAAGTTCAATAGATGAGCAAATATCCCATATTATTTAATACGATGAAGAAAGCTTTAAAATGGCTTTAAAAAAAATTCAAATTTTTCCTCATTTAAATTAATAGTTATTCTAGATTATACAATATAGATAATAAATTAATCGTTGTGAAAATTGACCCATTAATGAACTTCGATCTATAATAGAGACCTTTATAGGTAACCGTAATCTAATAGAGGTCTGGAATTCCAAGACCTTTTCGCAAATTCTTTACTTGCCTAATAAATAGGATCCTTGTTTCATTAATGTGGCACCTTCCAGAAATTTTATGCATATATTCACAAGATAGACAGATATATTCTACTCTTTCTACTATGTTATCGCAACTTTAGCTACTGGCTTCACCCATTTTTACAGATTTCCATTTAATTCCATTTTTTCGTTTTGTCTGTATGTAATGAAATTTTGTCACATACAGGGTGTTTGGTACATCGATAGAAAGTTTGGAAGAGGTGATAGAGAATGTCATTTTGAATAATTTATGCCATATATGTCTTAGTACAAAAATGCACGGTTGTCGAATTACAGCACATTTTATAATTTTTTGGTTTTCTGGTAATTGGTGATTGAAAATTTAATTTTTATGACACTGGTATAATTTTTCGATTTGAAATATATTTTTTTCTTATTCTTTGTTTCATTCATAATAATTTTCTCTATTCACTTTTTCTTAATTTAATTAAAATACAAAATATCTAATGTTTTGAACGCCTGAAATATGAATTTTTGTGATTCTGTTCACCAGGCCAGTAATTGTTATTTGTAAAATAAACATAAACAAAATAAAAACATCAATACATAACCAACCAGTTTTTTTAGCCAACCATACAGATGATATCGGCTTTAGTGCGGGTCGCACACATCTTGCAGTTGTGTTTTACACCAGTTCAGTGTTCACTTGCTAAATTTAAAATTGCCTTGTTGACAAAACGATGGCTATTTTTTCCAATTTAGAAAACGCTGATATAATTTTCATGTATGGTAGAGCAGACGGCAATGCAGCTGCAGATCAAAGACTATACCGAGATCGATTTTTTGGAAGAAGAGTTCCCAATGTACAAGTTTTTATTAACACATATCGCCGTATTTGTGATACCGATAATCTTCTTTTCAGAGAAAGATTGCATGCAGACAGACATGTTGTCGAAATAAAACAACAAATTTTGGATTCATTTGATGCAGATCCAAACACTAGAAAGGTAGCTAATCAGCTTAATTTGTCTACTTGGAAAGTGAGAAACGTTATGAAAGTTGAAGGAAAATATCCATTCCATTACACCCCGGTTCAAGGCCTTGAAAAAAGTGATCCAGCATGGAGAATTCTGTTCTTCCGTTATTTGTTAAAGCTGATAAAAGTATTTTATGCTCTGATGAATCGAAATTTTCTCGGGAGGGAATCACCAACTTCCACAATCTGCATTATTGGGTTGATAAGAATCCGCAAATGAAAAAAGAAATATTCTTCCAACGGAAATTCGGTGTAAATGTATGGAGAGCGGTAATCGGAGGAACTTTCATTGGGCCATATTTCCTTCCTGAACATTTAAACGGAGACAGTTACTTAGAGTTTTTGAAATACCATTGAACGTAAGAGACAGAATAATTTTCCAGAATGATGGATGTCCAGCATATTATCGGTTTGATGTAAGAGATTTTTTAAATGAAATATTCCCTAATCGTCGAATAGGAAGCAACGGTCCCATATTGTGGCTTGCGAGGTTCCCGGACTTGACGCCTATAGATTCTCACATCTGGTAATGTGATTTTGGTAATTTTAGGAAAGTAAAAATAAATATAGAAAATTGTTAATTTCGTTAATATGAATATCTTCCCTTAATTTAACGTATGTAATATTTTACTGATACGGGTTTCGATGCACCAATGTAAAGGTAATTCAACAAAGTTATTTTTAAAATAAATTTAATGCATTTATTTTTCTCACTATTAGAAAAAAAACATCACTCAAATCTAAGAATGAAACTAAAATTTTCGTAGATGAATAAAATTTTTGAGTGCATAGTTTTCTTTGTGTTATTTTAATTTTAGTCCTCTTGTTGTTATTATAGTTTATGAACCAAAGAAAAAGAAAAAAAATATATTTCAAACTGAAAAATTATACCAGTATCATAAAAATTAAATTTTCAATCACCAATCGCCAGAAAACCGAAAAATTATAAAATGTGCTGTAACTCGACAACCGTGTATTTTTGTACTAAGGCATATAGACATAAATTATTCAAAACGACATTCTCTATCACCTCTTCAAAACTTTCTATCGATGTACCAAACACCTTGTATATTTTATGCGTTTGACTGAGCTGAAATTTTACAAATTATACTTCATTTTAAAAGTTGCAGCGAAATATTTTATTACCGAAGCATTTTCATCTAACAGTGATATTGAGAGTGATCTTGAAGGTTATTCAAAGAATTAATGCTTTTTTGAAATAGGAACCCGCTTTTTTGTTGCAGAAATGGAAAGTAGGAAGAAATGCGCGTATAGTCATATAAATGGTTTATGTGTTTCAGTTCATTTAGGCGTTATTTGAAGCTCAAATGTGTTAAATCTGTCTCTATTCAGGTAAACATTTGTAAGCTAACAAATGACGATAATAAAAAAGTTTTTAAGCTTTCTTGCTCGCGAACATTAAATATTTTGCTTTTAAATTGTAAAGTCAGATTATATTGTAGGAAGGTCAGAACTTTGCTACTAGGCTAATTTTTTTAAAGAAATTCTCAGTTTGCCATTAAATGAATTGTTTACCCCAACTGACTATTTTCGTAAGAATCATGTCGAATCCTAGTTTTTAAACAAAGCAAGGAATTCGTTTAAAGGTTTTTAAAGATTAAACTAAAGTAAAATCTTGTAAAAAATTTAGAAGTTAGTCTGTGTAGGAGTTACAGATATTATGCTATTATATCCTTCGAGTATAACTACGGGGGATACCATACAATGTTCTTCGCGCATTACACGTCAAAGAGGTAGAGAGCGTGAATACGGGGTCGTGCTGTCTCTTTCGCTCCCAACCGAAATCCCGTATTCGCTTTCCCTCTCGTTGCCGTGCAACGCTGTGCATTGCCTTCTGCCTTTTGTTGTGTATGCTCGAAGATTATACTCCATAGCGGCAAGAGAGATAATGCTGGATGTTTCTCCATTGTATCTAGATGCGACGAGGGTTGCAGCAACAAATTCCCTTAAGCTGTTGCACAGTAAACAGTAAGTAGATAACACCGAAATTATCAATAATCAAAACGATAGATTTTATAAGGTTTCAGTCACATAAAGAGAAGTAATATTGCGTGCGAATAATTTAACCTACCAATTACCTGTGGGGGATATAAATACATATCTAAAAGTGGAATTTTGCGAACTGTAGGTTTTTGGATTGACAAATAGCGCCATGTGGGCTTCAAATAATGTTCAGAATCATTGTTCCTAGTTCTCATTATTTTATTACTTAATTTCTTATTTTATTTTCTCCTGATATTCCAAGGGATCTTCTTATTTTACTACCTCTACTCTTTTTTAAAACATATTTTCGACAGATATAATACACTACTTTTAACCATGGTTTCATAAATGTTAAAATTTCTTGCTTTGCTTATTAAGACAGGATGGGTATAATTTTCTTTGCCTTTTATAAAAGGTATTTCCAAATATTTATACTCATTACATGTAACAACGTTTTCATCTTGAATTTATAAATTGTCTTGTGTTTCGCCTACATACACAGTTCATTCAAAAAGTTCCGGGACTAATTTTGTATAAAAATCTACAACTAGCGCTATCTGTTACCAGACGACAGAACTATGTACCCTCAGTGAAGATGTAAGCGCTGTAACTTTATTTATTGGTTAGCTGTGTTCGTTTAAAGTAGAGGTGTTTGTGCCACTACGTCACAATTTTTGCTATGAAGCAACGGACCTCAATCAATTTTTTTTCTTCAAATTGGGAAAAAGTGGTTTGGAAACATTCGAAATATTGAAAACCGCTTATAGTGGGAATTGTTTAAATCGCAGCAAGGTTTTCGAGTGGTATACGCGGTTCAAGAATGGTCAACAGTCGCTGGAAGACGATCCATGATAGGGGCGCCCTTTAACCTCGACTACCTATGAGAATGTCGAACGTGTACGCGTTGCACTCCCTCGTAATCGGCGAATTACGGTTGAAAAGTTGTCAGAGAAACTCAGCACCAGTATGGGAAGCATGCACCACATTTTGCACGATGTTCTAGGGAAACAAAAGTGTGTGCAAAGTTCGTTTCGCACTTGTTAACGGAAGAGCTGAAAGAGCGCCGTGTGGACCATTCACGCGATTTGGTTAAATGGACAGACACATTAGAAAATTTTTTAAATAAAATTGCCACCGGCAACGTACCATGGTGTTTTGAAAACAATCAGTCAACCAAACGCCAAATCGCTGAGTGGCGAGGCAAGAGCAAAGGGAGGTCCACCAAATTTCGAGCGACAAAGTCGAAAATCAAAACGATGATCATTTCTTAATTCGATCGACTTTTGAAACGGATTCGTCGAGTGAGACCGGAATTGTACCGCACCGGTGACTGGTCTCTGTTGCACGATAATCCACCAGCTCATTTCTAAATACTCATCACACAATTTTTGTTTCAAAAGTCGGTCTCCATGGTTTATCACCCGTCCTACTCACCAAATCTGGCTCTGACAGACTTTTTATTATTCCCTAAATCGAAAATGACGATGAAGGGACAACGTTTTAAAGACGTTGAAACATTTTAAAGGAATATGATCAGGGCTCTGAAAGCTATTCAAGAAGAGGAGTTTTCCAGGTCTTTCCAGCGGCTTTATGAGCGCAGCAAAATTTGTATAAAACGAGGAGGGGATTATGTTGAAAACTAAAAAAAAACTTCTTTCTAAACTCTTCTTTTCATTCGAGAAAAAATTAGTTCCGAGACAAAATTAAGACAATGGAAATTCAATAGGTGTATGTTACTTCGGATACAAATGCTTCCTTTCACTGTTGAAAAACAAAATTTAAAATAAAATATTATAAATAAATTTACTAAAATACTAAATACTTTTTAACGTTCTAGTAGACTTAGTCCAAATTCTCTAAAATAATATGTGTATCCTGTGCTAATCCTAAGATGGGGAACACTTCGCATTTCAATGACCACTCGAATATAAACAAAGAGATAACTGAAATTAGAAAGTTTATCGGTGGTGGCGCGCACCTATCAGAAAGATGAAATATCTGTTTACCTATTCCATATTGAATAGTTTGATTCGGGAACGTAGTTTTACATAGAAATCAAAATGCACAAATAAAAAAAGAACATTAGATCTGCAGCCAGAAAATTCTTTTTTTGTTCTCTTTTTTAAACATATGTTAAAAATATAATCCCAGGTCCGATGCACTAGCGAATTTATTTTCGTAAGGAAAAACATTAACCCATTTTTACTTTTAAATAATTACTTTAAAATTTGGAAAAAGTTACGGCCAATGTAAATTTCTTTGGATCGTATATGTTTCTGTTATTTTTAGTTTAACAGTTACGAAGATTGTTCCAGCTCAATTTTGAGGCTAAGTTTCTTTATGGATGCTCAGTAGATTTCCACCATGAGGCATTATTTTAAATAATAAATTATTTTTATAACAAAACTAAAACAGCTAAAAAATCAATTATGAACTATTTCAAAGTCCTATCTATTTAATAATTGCAGATTTATTTATTTACTTAATACTGTTCTAAAGTTAACGCTGTACTAGTTGAAGGAGTTACTTTTAAATTAATTCTAGATGGATGGTATTTTCAACTTCATATCTATTACCATTTTTGTATTTTTTTTTACAAAGCTTTTGGTGTGTAAACTATTTCTTTTTGCGTTAATTAAGAATACCTTTATTATATATATATATATATATATATATATATATATATATATATATATATATATATATATATATATATATATATATATATATATATATATATATATATATATATGTTTATGTGGCTTTTACGGATTCCTCCGGGTGAGATGCAATAGCAGTGGATATATCCACATTATGCCATATTATAAAAATATCATCAACATAACGTTTCCAAAATTTCGATTTTAAAGTTGCCTTTTGCAGTGCCTCTTGTTCGAAATGGCTTTGACTGGTGAAAGCGAGGACCCCATAGGTGCGCTATCTATTTGTTTGTATATTTGGTTATTGAACATGAAGTATGTGTTCTTTAGGCAGTGTTCTGCAAGTTCAATTGTGTAGGCTGGAAAATCCTCGTTCATGGCGATTTTGTCCAAAGTCTCATCCAGTGGTATGCTTGGATATAGGGATTTTATGTCGAAGCTTGCTAAGATGTCATTTTCCTCAAGGTGAATGTTTTTAATGAAACTCCGAAAATCTGATTAAAATGAGATTTTGGCGAAACGTCGTGAAAACGATTTTTTGAACGAACGGATTGAAACCCGGAATAACCAAACTATTATATATATATATATATATATATATATATATATATATATATATATATATATATATATATATATATATATGTGTGTGTGTGTGTGTGTATTTGCGCGGCTTTTACGGATTCCTCCTCGCATTTATATATATGAAGTAAAATGCGCACAGTGAATGCAAACTTCGCTCTACCATATCCTTCCCATGTTTTCTAGCAATTTATTCAGACTGTGCAACCTCTAACATGGGAAGGATATGGTGGAGCGAAGTTTGCATTCAATGTGAGCATTTTACTTCATTCACACACGGAGTTGCATATAGTTGTACGTTTGCTGAATGTGATTTCAGCACTACAACTGCATAATGTGGATATAACCACTGCTATTGCATCTCACACGGAGGAATCCGTGAAAGCCGCATAAACATATATATATATATATATATATATATATATATATATATATATATATATATATATATATATATATATATACTCTTCAAATTGATTTACCCGTTTTTTTTTAATTGACGTCCGTTTGCAAAATATTAAAATATACCCAACATCTGATGGATGGTTCGAGATAAAAACTATTTAAAGGAGCAATTTTTTTATCCAACGTTTCGACCTAAATTAAATCATCATCTAAAATGAAAAGCAAATGATAAATTTTAATATTATTTCACAATACATATTTATATCAGGAACTGCTTAATAAAAACAGATTGGCACGTTTTTCAAGTTTCCTTTATCCTTCATATGTCCCTTGTTATTGTTACCTGATAATTATAATAGATGATACGGGGCAGAGTACTCTTGAGATTTTTATCTCGTAATGAATTAAAAATGTACTGCCATACGATGATTTTTTTTATGCACAATATTAGCAAAAGTGCAAGGACAACGGGGCTTGAAGTAGAAATATGGGTTACTTTTATAAGCATGTGCTTTAACCTATTTTTATTTTTTTAACGTCTGGCTTTCTGGTGTAATTAAAAACCCACATAGTTTGGTAAATTCGACATAGGTACATTTCGCTGTTAAACGCAATTTGTACAACTCAAAAATATATTTTTGTAAGAGTTCAATAAAGCTTGAGCTACCCTTCCCCTTATTTGAGACCTAAAGTATTGCAAATAAAGTACTTTAGGGAGCATAACTACGGGAATCACAAAACTTTTTGAAATGTAGTTTCAAATTGAAGCGATTCAACTGGAATAATTAGTACTGAAAAAATAAAAGATAATCTCAAACTCAGTGCTCCTTATATATACAGAGTGTCTCTAAATGGTCTGTACAAAACGCCAGCACGAGCAGCCGTATTTATTTTTGCCTAAAAGGTGATGGTTCCCGAAATACAGGGTGTTAAAGTTATAATTTTTTAAAACTTTTTTATGAAGAGTCATCTTAATAACAGCTCGCTTTGTACTAAATTTAGTACTTTCGATTTTTTACGGTTGAGAAATCAAAATCTGATTATAGTTCTGATGTACATTGTAGAGGACGCCACCAGCTGCACTTCGCCTACATTTAAAGCTTCATTACTTTTTTGTGCCTTGGTATATTAAAATTCTAGTTAAAAATTTGTATTTCCTGACATCTTTTATCAAAAACAGTAATTGTAGGTGTTGCTTCGAGCAGCCGTTTCTGAGATAATAGAACTGGTTTAAGGTATTTGGAGTATGTTCAAGGGCCAATAGGCCAACAACAATAAAAACTTACATAGCAAAGTTATGGAAGTTCAAGTATCTCGGAATAGAAATATCCGGATACGGGGATGTTGAAACGGAGGTGAGGGGCCATGAAAGCAGCAAGAACAGCCGCATGCCTTAACAGTACCATATGGAGCAATAAAGATATAGGAATCGAAGTTAAATCCAGAATTTATAAAACAGCAATAAGACCCATACTAACATACACTCCAGAAACCAGACCACAAACCTCGAAAACAAAACAAATACTGGAAACAACAGAGATGAGAGTGGTGCGCAGGATAGCTGGCAGGACACTTATGGATCGGAATAGGAGCGAGGATATAAGAAGAGTGTGTAAAGTCGATAACATCAATGACTGAGTATTACAAAGAAAAAGGGAATGGAACGAACACATCAACCGCATGACCGACGACAGAATAGTAAAGATCACGAGGGACAAATCAGCAATAGGACGTAGGAGTACCGGAAGACCCCGTAAACAATGGAGTGATAACATCGCCATAGACTGAAACCAAGCAAAGAGACGAAGAATAACAAGCAAATTGCTTATATATAAGAAGGAAGAAGAAGAAAAAGTTATGGCCGAATATTACACTAATGCAGAAATGGTCGATATATTGGTTTGCGGTTGTTGCCAAGAAAATGGTCGGACGTCGGTGAAAATATACAGAGAAAGATTTCCAGTAGATGTATATCCAACTAGGATATTGGAGATTGAGGAAGTAATTTTAAAACGATTTGAATAAAGTGTGAGCACCAAACACTTAGGTCTGGAACTTACAGTTTCTAAAGATATAGTAAAAAGAGCTTAAGAGAAAAGCTTTAACATCCATTGCACCTGTAGATAGTACGAGAGCTTTAACCTTTCGACCTTGAATTAAGACTAGGCTTCTGTCGATTCATTAATGAACGGAGAGCACATAATGTATCACTACATAGTATAAAACAAAGTCGCTTTCTCTGTCCCTATGTCCCTTTGTATGCTTAAATCTTTAAAACTACGCACCGGATTTTGATGCGGTTTTTTTCAATAGATAGAGTGATTCAAGAGGAAGGTTTATATGTATAATAACATCCATTAAATAGTGGAGAAATACTGTTATTTTTGAGGTTTCTAATGTGATGTCGTTAATTATCATATTTTTTTCCCCTTACATTGCAAACGCAGGCTGAACCCTACGAGATTTATCAAAATAATGTACTAATTATTTGTACACATTGAAAAGGTCTACAGAAAACTCCGCGATGGTATATGTCTATCTCTCATGGATATCCCACAATAACATTTTTTTGTCATTTACTTTTTACGACAAATAATGGCAAATTTTGAAGCGATTTTAACCAATACAGCATTAATCCTTATCCAATTAAATAGCTTAAATACATTGTTGATTTAATATAGATCTATATGGTCCTTTACAGCAGAAGATTTAAATGAATATTTTCGAAGATATTACAGATTTAAAATTGCGGGAAGTAGCGCTTGTGGCGGTACTGGCCGACCGGGGCGGCGGCAGCGTGCCTATAAATAGCGCGTCGGAGGCCGATGTAATAATTGTTGTAAAAATAAAATAAATAGTCACAGTTTTTCTGTAGTGTATTTAGTATCAGCATTGCACCCGTGCGAAGCCGGGGCGGGTCGCTAGTATTTTCATAAAAAATTTGTATTTTCCGATGAGTGTTTCTTTACAAGAAGGGATATGTCAAATTTATATAAGGAACATGTTTATACCGACAAAAACTCGTATGCAGAAAATGTTGTACGTTATGAACATGAACTTAAAATTGACGTATGGGTAGCGAGCACGAACAGATTTATTATTGATTCTGTCATTTTACACCTAGTAAAGCCAAATTTATTGGATCCATTTCCATGGGCTACGAGACAAAATATGTGTTTCGTGCTCGACATGCACATGCGCATGGCAGCCTATACTTCAAATTAAATATTAGAAATCATATAAATGATAATTTTCAAAATCGGTGGATCGGCGGAGGAAATGATACTCCTGCAAATTGGCCACTCCGCTCACTGGATTTAATACCTATGGATTACTTTTTATGGGGAACTTTTAAACAGATAAAATACTGTAGACCCGTAAGCATCAAAGAAGAATTATGGGCACGAATACATAATGCAGTAAACACTTTATGGCTTGATGTAAAGAAGGTAGAAAGGATTAATCTTTATGTACATGAAAACGGAGGCCATTTTGAACTTTTACTAAAAGTTTAATTGAAAAATTAATTGAATAAAATTTTTCTGTTTTGGTGTGTTATTCCGATTGTTCTTTGCCAGTTCATTCTTACATAATTGCTAGTTCGTTGCTATGTTAATTTTTATTGACGTTGGTCTGTTGGCTCTTAAATGCGCTCCAAATTTCTGAGACTAGTCTTGAGCCTGGACAAAGTGTGAAAGGAGGCTAAGACGAGTCTCAATTTTCAATAAAGTTTTTAAATTCCATTATCTCAAAGACGGTTGCTCTAAGCGACTTCTTCTCAGAATTTTTTGGATAAAAGATGTTAAGGAATAAGAATTTTTAATTATAAATTAAATATACTGAGGCACAAAAAAGTGATGAAGCTTCAGGTGTATGCAAAGTTCTACTGGTGGTGTCCTCTTCAATATATATCGAAACTGTAATCAGATCTTCACTTCTCAGCTTAAAAAACCTCAAAGTATAAAATTTGGTATAAATCATAAGATACATATTTACAAAAAAAGTTTTAAAAAATTACAACTTTGATATCCTGTATTTTATACACTTTCAACTTTTGGACTAGGGTAAATTGGGCCAGATCCTCAAATTTTAGCTTCAGGAACTTGTGCCAACGTATTGTATAGACCTTTTAGAGACAACCTGTATGTACAAAATAAACTTATACTATTTAAGGATTGTTAAGTCCTTTAGGAAGAGGTAAGTTGGTTTAAGCACTGCAAATAAAGGAGGCAAATAGAAAACCTTAATATCAGATAATTTTTTAGATTCTTAATTTCTAATATAATTATTAAATTTACAGCCTAAATAGTATTACAATATAAACCATTAATGTGCCTTAAATAGTGTTTTTATTCGAGACTTACAGAAGTTTATTACAACATTATTAAGAATTATTTTCCCATTAATCTATGAATGCAAGGACAACCAGTATATAGGTTAGCAACATACTTCCAACAAGCAAGCTTAACTTTTTTTATACCTGATATTCTTTTTATTTTTATGGTATATTCAACGAATTATTTTATTCTTTTTAGGTCTTTTTAGTATTCATTATAGAGGTACTTTTTGCAAGCACGAGCGAGCAATCTGGTCTTTATAAAAAATGGACAATCGGCACTGAGAGGAGCTGAAACTATTAAATAACACATTCAATAATATGCTGGTTTTAAAATATGGTAATTATTATACAAAGGTGCAGAATAATTACTTATTATTTAAGAGTTTTTACAAATAATTAAATATAATTTACATTATGTCAGTTTGCAACTGAATGGAAAACTTGATTTGTAATAATGTATCGTCAAAGTAATTCTAATAAAAAATTATCCTGTTCATGTCAAAATTTATTGCGTACTTGCTTCTTATTATAATGTATCATAAAATTATTACAAATGAAAGTATACGATGAATAAGCTGCAATAAATTCATTTTCCGAAAAATCTAAATGGTAAAATTTTAAAAAATAAATCAATAAATAACACCGGTCTGTACGGATTTTGTGCCTGACATTTTTGTACGTCATTTTTATAGGTTTAGGGATACGAAGGAGAGAAAATTTTCCATTTGTCGAAACAGTTTACTTTTGTAGCCAGGAGAATGCTATTAGAAATTTAAAAAAAATCAATGATGTTGAATAAATGAATGAACAAAAGGGTGGTGATACTTGATCATCGTTGGACCCTTTATATCCCACCATAGCTGTAGGTTATTCGAGGCCAAACGCTTTTGCCCATCCAAGTAGCCTCGTTAATTGAACTTGCTTAACTGCTTCCGGTAATGTCTCTGTCTCAGAATGTTGAGTGTTGGGCACTTTCTGAGGAAGTGGATAACAGTTTCATCTCCAGAGACCATTTACACGTCGAGTCATCTGCGACACCAATCTTATAAAGATGTTCCCTCAGGTGATAATGTCCTGTTAACGGTCCCACCACAATTCACAACCTTTTTCTTTCTAAGGAAAGGAGCTCCCTAGTAAGCCTAGCCCTAGGTCTTGTTATATGCTCCTTGGCAGACTCCATTACAGGAGCTGCCCTCCACGATTCAATAAATTTGGTTTCGAGTAACAATTTTAATTCCCTTTTACAAATGACAATTGGGACAGGTAGAATTGATTAGGGTCCATATAGTTCAATTGTGGAACCCATTTTTGCCAGACAGTTCACTCCCACATTCCCGTGTATACCCGAGTGACCCGGGACCCACATGAGTCTGATTTTCCAGGCGTTCCTTATCAGGCGGTTCAGTATATCTTGCACTCAGACAGACGCGAAATTACGACACTCGACTTCAGTGCCATATCCGCAGCCCTACTGTCTGAGCATATGTTTATTACCCTCTTCCTGTTTATGCCCTTTTACAGAAATAGCCGCACTGCAGAATAGCATACATTTTCTCTGTAAAGATCATCTTACGTTCTCCGAGAGAGAACTCTTTGACCCTCATGCTCTCACCGAATATTTCAGCTCCAGCTCTTTCATCTTGTCGAGATTCATCTGTAAACCACCAGGATCCATTTCTCGGAAAATTTTGCTTCTTCTCCCAATCCTCATCTCAGGAAAGTGGCTGGGTTTCAAGAGCAGCACCATATAATCTCTTTGCATGGGTAGTGATCGACATTTCTCCATCAATCTTTTCCAGACACATGAATAGCCGCCCGTTCCAGTTCCGAGATGCACTTGGCAATTGAGATGGTATGTAGCCTTTAGGGCCTCCTTTCTTACATATAAGTAGAGGAGGTAAGCTAACCAGGACCTCCAAAACGGTAGTGGAGGCAGTCCTCATCGCGCTTATTTGTCAAGTTAAAGACGCTGCTTCCGCTTTGGTGTCTAGGCCACAAAGTAATAGCGGCGTATATCCAAATAATACTTTCAGCGTCAGCCCTCAGATGCATCCAAAGGCTCATTTATAAAGTCAGAAAGCAGTCTTCTTGATATGATCATTCCAGCTCAGTCGTAAGTCCCAAATTACTCCCAGGTATTTAACTGATCCCTTGTATGGAAGGATCGTTCCCATCAATGTAATTTTGGGAGTTACCAATTTTTCTCTTTTTTATAAAGAGTACCACCTTGGCCTTAACCGGGTTTATTCCAAGCGTTTCTTTGTGGCACCATCGTTCCGCACCTTGGAGAGCTCGCATCATTAATCCTCCAAGGTCCCCGGATATCGCGACCAGACACAAAATGACCAGGTCGTCGGCATAGGCCTGTATATATAAACCATCCTTATTTAGTTCACTCAGCAAGCTGTTCACCACAAGGCTCCCTTCTATGTGGACAACCCCTTTTGGACAGTGATTTAACAGTAACACTGTTAAACTCAGCATTTCCTGGTCAATATTGCTCTGATCCATGGAACTACTGTCGGTTCAGAGCCTCGTCTTTAAGAGCATTACCTATCTAATCGTGACATGTATTGCCAAATATTCCTTCGATATCAATACAGGTACCTAAGGCAGATTGGCCATTCAACAGCTCGTTCTGGAGTCTTGTGATGAGTCATTGTAGAGCATGTGAAGGATACTGTACCTATCTTAATGCGTCGATACATCAACTTTTCCACTGTCTTTAATAATAAACTGGTCAGGCCGATAGAGCAGAAAGGCTTAGGGTTTGTGTAGTCCATTCTTTCTGCCTTAGGAATAAAGACTACTTTTGTTTCCTTCCAATTAGTTCTTCAACTGATTTAAATCGAAACAAATATTTTTCTATATTAATTTAATTAACTTTAGTTTTAAATTGGTTATCAAAACAACAAAAGAGTTAAACAATGATGCCTTTTTTTCTCATTATATGCCTAAGAACTTTTTCTGACTAAACTCCAAATATCATACTTTTATTATATTAGCCTTGATAACTAAATTCGAAGTCCTTAAGGTCTTGATCTAAACATTTTTCTTATTCTATTGAGTATGCTTCTATGTTGTTGTGAATTTATCTAAGTGTAGACTTTTAGAAATATCCTGCAACCCATGGCATCAAAGTTATCATATTAGCAACTAGCTCTTGCTAGTTTCCGACTACGTTTTTTTCCTAGAAATTCTTGAATTACAGCCTTAAAACCATGCCCAGCTTCTCTTTGAGGATCCTCTAACAGTTTTTTAAGTTCTGCGTTGTCAATAACTTTTTTGTCTGTGGGCTAACATACATACCTGCTTTAACCATTGCTTCTGATAACTTGTCTTGATTCTGGAAGAAAATATGCTTTATAGGATTCCATAAGATTTTGTATTTTTGTTTAATTGATATCTTATATATCATCCTTTAATGAATAAAACGAAAAATATCTACATTATATTCGCACCTTCTCTAAGATATTTAACATTATTTATAGACTCAAATCACAAAAATCATGTGATACTTGTTTGTGACGCAAGCGCAGTCTAGTAGGTTATATGAGAAGCATAACAATACCTCCTTTCTCTCTTCTTTACTTAAAAAAATATGAAAATAATTTATTGAGACCATCAAAACTATAGAATTGTTATTTTTTTCTTCCACGACTACAAACGCAAACTTAGGCAGGGGTGTAGATATTTTATCATTGTTATGATACATGTAAATGTAAAATATTAACTAAACTCAAGCGCAAGAAAAAATTTTCTTTGTTCACAGGTGTAATTAACACACCGCTTCCAAATGCAAAGCCTAATTTTCCATTCAAAATAAGAAAGTTTCAGTGTTTGAAGAAAGTTCTAGAAATTATACTACATTATCAATACGAAAGATAGTGGAATAAATATCTTCCTAACCATGATAGAAATAACTGATTGTGCGTTGGCTACTAACTTTCGATAATGACAATGTTTTTCTACGTGATATCAAGCTTATTCGCTATTTTGTGTTTTATGAAGTGTTTTAACCTAAGAGACAGCCGCTAATAGACACTGTTTTGTTAAATATGATTTTGTAAGGACCAAGGACATAGCGAAATTTTGTTCTCTCTTTATCTACCACCGAATCTTAATAAAATAAAGACTGTTCTTCTAGCCTTGTTCAAGACTTGATATTTAAGTGTATCGAGAATGACAATATATACCTGGTTTTACACCTTCACCTGCTCTCTGCTCTTTGATTAATTCGTAAACAGGCAGATTCGACTTTGACTAGGTCCATTTTATTCTGGTCCTATTCTTAAAAATGGTACAGAGTAGGACTGAAATGGGCTCTTTGATTTAGGTAAAATATCGGTAGGCTACGATTCAGTATGTTTTGATTAACTTGCACTGTCTAGTATTTTCAATCTACCTTTGCTTTACTCCTGTATTACAGGCCACATGATAAATTTGATATGTGGTTCTCATGTACGAACGTATGTGAAGGAGAATAATTCTTCGAAGATCATCCATAGCTTCCATTTGCATAATGATTAACACTCCTGTAGTCGTCAAACATGCCTTTACAATCCTGATAGTTTTACTTGAGCCCTCCTTGCTGTTTCTTTCCATATCATACTATAGATCTACGAGCTATCATTAGCCTAATAATAGGATATACAACCAGTGTAGCTGTTTTGGTCGTGTGCCCCAGGATTTTTTTTACACATCCTGCGATTTATTCAAAGACTTAGTTTCGCTTTACGTACGGATATGAGGTCTTTCAAGGTAGGAGCCCTCAACCCATCAAGTCTCCTATCGCTAGCAAAGACCATTATTGTTAGTTTGTATGATTTTATGGCCATTTTCTCACTCCTACTCTATACAAGTACCAGTCTTTCCTGAAGAGTTACTGAGATTTAGTTCGTGTTCCTTATTAAAATTACTAGGTCATCTGGGTAAGCCTTGAGTTTTACCTCCCAGTAAAGCTAACAAGTTGTCTACAGAGACCATAGCAACGGAGAAAACATCTCTTGCTGATGTCATTTCCTGACCTTAAATGTAATAATTTCTACCTGAAGAGATGTAGTTATAGTTCGATTTATTTGCATTACTTATACCTATTTTCCCATGGGGGCTTTATTCGTTTCATAACTTTGTTTAATGCTTCTTCTACAGATGGGGCACCAGGTAATTTAATATGATTACTGTTGATTTGCTAGCCTGATATGTATAGCACTGATAAATGCAGAGGGTTTCAGGCTAATGCCTCACTGCTATTGCGTCTCTTTAAACAGAAGAATATTATTATTATTATAATTGGTCTAAACAATTTAAGTTAGAAACATTTTGTTCATACTTTAAGTATAAAAACTATCCCTGCTATTATCCATCTAGCAGGTCTATAGTTCCATGATGAACTCCTAGGCAAAAGAAGCAGAATTGTTTTGTTGCAATTCTGCTAATTTTGATGCAATTTTGGCAATATTTCATCTTGTTCTGGCCATTTGTACGCCTGCATGATCTGATAACTGCTCGAATTGCTTATACTGAAATGATTCTGATGATAATTCACCCGTTGTTTTTTTAAGATCGTTAAAATGGTCTTTTGTAACAGACTGTCATTGGATTGTCAATCATCAGGCTGACTGGGAAGTGTATCTGTGCTAAAACCTTTAACATTTATTTTCTAGAGCCCGTAAGAGAACCATATCGTTGTTTGATCGATTCCAACTAATGCACAGATTCTCTAGATAAGATCTTGTGAATTTTGGAAATACTAGATATGTCTATAACTATGTTTTCGCTTTCTTAATCTTTTCGTTGTAATTTATCAGAGTATTTTGGCATTCGTTTCATTCATCTGTGCTTTTAAGTTCGATTAAAAAGTCTTTTCACTACTTTACGTTGTTCATTCAGAATGTTTTTCTTCCATGGAGTGTATCTATTACTTTTCTGATATGACGTTTTCCATGGTATACCGAAATTAATACGATTGTTATTTAATCTGCAGCAATATTGATTTGTTTAGGTTTGTTTCTTGTAGTAATAGCGTAGTGCAAGTTGTTTAGAACGAATATTTTGTATTTATTCCAGTTTGTAGTCTTTGTATCATGTTGTTTAGGGTATATATCAATTATATCAACTTATGATCTATGATCTTAGCACGATGGTTTTTTTATTCTGTTGCTTCAAAAATTTGAGTTGTCGTTAGATTTAGTAAATGTCTTCTAGTTCTAGAAGCGAAGGTTCATTTAGTGCCTATATTATTAATTTTAAGTTTCTCCCCTAATAAGTAGTTGAATATGAATTGATAGCAGTGCTGGCCCACGCTATAACTACTGAAATGCAAAAACTTGTGGTCAGTTTGGTTGCCGATGCCGAATTATGCCTCCCCTCCTTTGGCAGCATGCTTAATGCATCGAGTTTAATTTATTCATATTTTTACTTTACCATCGCGCCATCACATGACGGTTTTATACAACATTGTTGGTAGACATTGCTCATGTATTATTGAGCGATCCATCGAGATGTCACTATTCGTGTCTTGTCTGCTGTTTTTTCATATGAAAAAGCAGTAGATAGGGCACCGTAGAGGTATGACAAAACTTATCTCTTTCTTTATATATCTGTGTGTTTCAAAACAATAAAGCTTAGGATCGCAAATGCTTTCAATTTTTCAGCGCATAATAATTCTGAACTTTTAATTTAGTACGATTCTGGATTTTATTATACTTATTTACTTACATAAAATGCGCGTGCATCAAATGTGGGTTAATAAGGCAGATGTAATGCAAAACTTCTCTGTAAATCTCCTATTTTTTTTGTGCAACGCAAGGTGCTGGTCTGATGTTTTTCTTGTAAGACCTGCCTACATCTAGTCCATTTGTTTCACACAAAGGACATCTAATTATAGACTATTCCTTTAGTTCTATCTTCCATTACAACTAATATGACTTTATGACTGAAATTTAATTATTAAAATAATTACTGCCGCTTTTCTTTCTTGTTATTCTTTTATTGCAACAGATATAGATACTATTTTTTGTTAGTTCGATTGAGTATTACATTGTTGCAGTGTAAATAGGGTTAAAAAAATCAAAATTAAATAGAATGCAAGGTGGAAGTCTGGAAGTCATTTTCTTTTAAAAATTACCTGCATCCTTTATTAAAACCCTGATTAACATCCCTTAATTATTGAATAATCATATTTTATGGTTGATTTTATACTACCATTTTCAGAAGGTGTAAAATAATTAATTTGCATTCTTACTTTCATTGATTCGTAATGCCTACCATATCAATATTTACTAGAAACTTCTGTAAGTATAAACTATGTTACCAAAATTGTAAATCTTCAGACAAAACCTGCACAAAGCCCAACGGCTAATCAGTCAAATGGATTCAAATTCCAGTGAGGCTGAACAAAAACTCTTTTGGGTGCAATCCCGAAAAATAGACAATTTTCGAACTAAATGGGGAGCAAAAGTGAAAATACCCCTGGAATGGAACAGCTCGCTGACGGCAACTGAATATTCTAAATGTCTTTATAGAGGCAAGCTACTAATCCACATCCCCAAAAAGCTAAGATTGGACAATACGCATCGTGCACAAGCTATTATGCATGATGCGTATTGTCCCAGTATGGTATATCAACTCCGTAATACCAGATTTCTTTCCCAAGGGCTTACAAATATGACATTTTTCAGATTTATATTTATGTCATTAGTTTTTTTTGATATTTCATGCCGTGAAGAACTTCTGACTTCAGAATTTCGGACCCTTCAACTCTATGTACATCATCTGATATGTTTGGTCTTTGATCTTCAAATAATTCATTTATGTAGGAACTCCAAGCATTAAGGATTTCTTGTTCATCAATGAGAGATTTGTCTGTTGTGTCTACTAGTATATTAGGGATCCTCTTGTTGAACAGTCCAGAAACTTCTCGAACTTTCTTATACATGTTGAAAGTATCATGTTTTCTCTCTAGTTTCTCATTTCGTTTACATTGTTGATAACATTTTTCTCTTTCATGTGGTTGTTGATGTCTGTTTCTATCTGATCTTTTTTATATTTTCTGTATTAAACGTTTTCATATGAGTACTTTCCTTTATCTTCTTTAATTTAACATTAATATCAGAGGATTGTGGTCTGATCCAATATCAGCACCAGGATATGTAGTAACCTTTTTTACGCAGTTTTTGAACTGTCATTATGAATAGATATTCTTTAGTTCCAATTCGTTTTCTAAGCTCTATATAGGAGGCAACAGATTTATTATTAAAATTATGTGCAACTTTAGCTCATGTTTTTGATTTTATTTAGAAAAAAAATTTAATAGATAAATTGCAGTTAATAGTGTTTATTCACAGTTTTACCATGGAATGTGACAAATAAAGTGGATGATGATTTTATCAAAGAAGTATCTACATAATATTTATTAATTTTTGTTAAAGTTATAGCAAACTGTATTTTCTTCAATTAAATTAATAAGACTTTTTATTAATATATTATTGTCCTATCGTCATTTCCTGAAGTTCTATTCTATATCATTACATAACTCTGTTTCTATATTATAGTAGGTATTAATGTTTCAATTTTTTATGCTCATAAAAAAATGTTGCTGTGCAGCAAAACCACCAGGAGGCGGCTCTATGTTAGAATGAGAGTTGCGGTGAGTTTTTGTTAGTTGTTTCTCTTATTTTTATTTATTTGTGAGTTTATATGCGTATGGGAATTTTTAAAGTATTTAAGTGAAAGAGGCAATATTTAAAAGACGCGGTAAAAAGGAATTTCAGGTTCATCTTCTACGATCCCCAAAATCAAGGATATGCAGAAAATCAGCAAAAAACTTGATGTTTCGACCATTTTAAATAATTACCCAATTATTTAATGTATTGTATTTTGTTATTTGGTTGTTCTACGAACCAAGGACGAAACTGAGTCTGATTTCATCCCAACATTTTTTGTACATTCTAGTTGCGAATTTCAATCTATTATCAAAGATACAACTTCTGTTAGCCTATGTTAAGTGGAACAGTTAAAATATTTTAAAGTTTTAGATTTAGGGTCATTTAAAGAAAATCAAGTAGCAGGAATCTGAGAGTCTGACCAGGAAACTGAGGAAAAAAACTAAAATCGGCCGAAAAATCGAAAAAAATATTTCTTGTTTTAATTCCTGGTTTCTTTTAAAACGCTGCTTCTGTGATCGTCATCTGGCTAATTTTAATGTTGGATTTAATGGTGCTGGCAGTAACGGTTTAAGAAGATTTACCTCAACATTTTCTTCTTTCTGAGGTAGTTCATGATTACGGGACTCAGAACTCACAGGTTCATCGTACAAGCTAGATGGAGTATTTCCTCTAACAAATTAACTTATCATATTGGTCAAAGACTTTTTCTTTTTGTAAGATTTATCTGAATATTGCCCCCAACTTTTGCGAGCTTACATTTCATTCATTGTACTTTGGTGATCAAAGAATTGTGTTTACAGAATTCGAGGTCAGGTCATATACTTAAGAATAGTAGTGTATAATTAAAATAATATTAGGCACGGATCTAAGAGGGATTATATTTATGTATTTATCTTTTATTCCCACATTTTGAAACGATGCTACGTCACGAGAGAAAGATAATTAAAATGAAAAAGAATAAATGAAAATTAAATATTGAATGCTTTGATACAGGTGGATATTTTTTCGGTGTTGATCGCTCCTTCTTTTAGGGCAATGCCTAGGCTAGCGTGCCGGAGATTAGGGGGGGGGGGTTATACAAATGCAAAGCGCCACCTGTTTTAGGCCCTTCGGTAAGAAGAAGCGATGATGTTAACGAAAACAGGAAACAACTAGATCCAAAAATAAAACACCCCGATTCCAAAAACAGTTTAAATCTATATTTAATAATAAAAAAAGGATTCTGTTTTACAATTTATGTGAATTGCAACTTAAACTAAAGAAAGATGTGACTATTTGCTAAATGGATTAGAACAAAAAAAAAAACAAAGAAACAATGAATAACACTACTACAAGTATGACGTTATCTGCGCCATACGCCAAGTCGGTTTAGATGTAGGTCCAGCTTTAGACTGTCGGCTGATTTGCGTTAAATAACCTTACTTTTTATGTACAGTTGTATTTTGCACTAATAAATTATCTAGTATGCCGATTTAGGAGCTAAATAAAAAGTGCTGGACTTCTAATGGGTGAAATAATGTTTTAAATTACCTAGTGTATACGTAAACCTTCGGTTTACAAGGTAGTTTAAGTTAAATTAAATATAAAGTGTCCTGTGATCGCACGCAGAAAGTCTTATTAGTTCCCAATACAGGGGAAAAATGAAAGCATACGATAAATTAGGTAATACTACAGTTTATTATATATAGTTCTAATACCTGAAGTGTGGTTTTATCACTGAGTCTAAGTACTTTCAGCAAGCAGGATAATCTGTAACTTCTTTGGAAGCAATGGAGTGTTTTATGCCAGGCTCCGGCATGGAATTCCAGTTGTTAAATAGAAAAGGGAGATCCCGGTTGAATAAAATCTGATTATAGTATGTACCTGTTTGTCTTTACGAGTGTAACAACAAATATGGTATTGAACTCTTAGAGGTGATAACTTCCACTACTCTTTACTTAAGGGTAAATGAATACAGTTTTAACTTTCTTTATCCCCCAAAATCTGGCAAATGTTGCCACAAAACACTAAATATGGTTTTATCTGTTTACTGGGCTAAACGTAGAGCTGTATAATTAGAAAAATCAGCCAAAATATTGCTTTCTGAGCTTATGCCAGTTTTCTCAACCAAGGCTTAGCCCAGAATCTCTCTACTGACGCTTTTAGAAATCTCAAGAGCGCCACAAAAAAGACAAAAGATTAAGTAACTACACCCTTGATGAAAGTGGCAAAAGTGGAGTGTTTGATACATTTCTAGGCACACTTGATTTTTTCTTACAAAACCGATTTTTCATGTGATAGTGACAAAAACTTTTAGCTTTTATTTTATATGTATTAAAGAGACTACTTGATGAAAATAAGAGTCTAATTTATGGTGAGTATTAACTTGATTGTTGGTATTTTAGTAAAATTATTGATAATTTTGTTCGTAAAATAACAAAACGATTACACGAAGAGTCGCACTTAGACCAGGGTCAATACCAATTAATTATAGATAAACTCATTATGAGAACTAGTCAAAGGTTTTATTATTTTGATTTTATAGAGTATAGCTAAAAAGATATAAATTATCTTGCAAAAAACAATATTTCAATACAAACTTCTCAGGATCCCGGATAGTTCTCAGTATCCTGGGTCTCAATTTGACGGGATCCTGACATCAGGTTTCTGAGAATTTTTGAGTAATATTTAAAAAAACATAGATTTAGAACATTCGACAAAAATTAAACAAAACTAAGCCTTCGTGTAAGCAACTTAATATTAAAATGCCAAAATTACCAATATTATTTATTTATTTCGTAAATATCTTACCTGAACTCGACTGATTACGACGCGACTGTGCCGGGTTGACTAAACAACACGCTAGGAGAAAAAAGATATGTGGTACCCTTTGTCTCTTTCCTGGATACAATTGACTTAGCTGAACGACAACGTCGATATTGATGATTCGCTTATTTTACATTCAACAGGATCCTGATACAAAACCCTTGGAACAAATTCCGGAAAAGGATTTTTTAATATATTTTTGGAAAATAAGATAATAATATGTCTTCTAGGTAAGAAAAAATAATGAACTTCTTTATTTTGGTATAATTTATGGCCTCAGTGTTGTAGTAAATCATTCACATTACACTTTTTACTAGATTTTGTTCGAGGGACACTGCAGATTTCTCAGAATTTATCACTTTGAATAGTAATTTTGTCAATAAAACAATTTTTAATCTAAATTATTTTTATGAACTGACTAGAAATAGGCGAAAATGAAAGTATACAAATAAATTCATTTGTAACACATTTTTCATGATATTTTAGCAGAGCCGCCGAAAATTCCTTATATTCGAGAACTAGCCAGTTAAGATTAAACTTAGAGGTTTCTACACTCTAAGAAAAATTTCAAATAATGGTTCATAAAAGTAAAAATTTCCTTCGCTACTAACAGCTAATTTTCTGGAAGAAATTTTTATGATTAAATAATGTAAAAAAGCGTTTATGAAATTTCTTAAAATAAAACAACTATATACTAGAATGTTTACTATTAAAAGAAGAATATAGACGTTTATTTATTTTTACCCAATTTCGATTATTCTGTTTTTCCTTACAGTGTGTTTTTAATAACTAAACAATCCCTGTATTAGTTATTGTGAGACATCTATTTCGTAAGGTCAATAAAGTACTTGAAGCACCGGTCTGTTTTCCTGATTTGGATCAAAACATAAAATCTCAAGCAAGTAATAACTTTTAAATGTTACAAATTCCCTATATATATTTAGTAAACACAAAATGCTGATTTCACTTGGTTTCTTTAAAAACTGGTCAACTGAATAATCTTCTTCTTTCAGTTATAAATCTATTTTCTATGAAATTATGTGAATTATTAAAAAAAATGATTCTCTCAAAAATGTCCGGACGATCAATAATTAATTGCAATAACACCTAAGTTTTCTTGAGGAACCACGTACCAACTTCCACCAAAAACATAGTAGGCCGGTTCCAAACATTCGGCGCGGTTTCTCTATAAGGGGGCCATCAGTGGGGCTAAGGGGGGCCTCGACCGCAAGTTCATGGACCCCGGGCTGGTGCAATTCGGCTGTCTGCTAGGAACGCATGGATGCACTTTCGCCACAGCTATATACTGACTATGCAACTCGTTGCCCGCGCCCCTCCGTCTCACCGGCCAGGGCCGAGCCTTCCTGCCGAATTTGCGAGGTCGCGGGCCCCCCTGCCTCTCCGACTCTTGGTACCATCGATAGTTGGCTAGAGTGCGTTCGTGGGACGTAAAAAACAGTGCAGCAGTAGAAAAAAATTATAGAAAAATCACAATCCAAATTATGGACTTTTAATAATCTATTATTTTGTAGATTTGTTAATGGAAGTGGCTAAGGTCTCGTCGTCGAATCAGAAACATGTTCCGAATCTCTTAAATCATGTGATTTTCCTCAAATTAAAAAAAAATTAGGCCCTTACACGTTTAGTTCATTCCACAGCCCCAGTTCTACTTACCAAAAATGGCCCACATATCACTTTAATCCGTTTGCTTTACCGGATGTTATTTTCGAGTCTGAATCTGGAAAGTAAGGAGGCTCGGCTCGATTTCACATCACTTTGGCCTCATTAGACTCATTGTGCATACTTTCATGGGGGTTAGCGTGGTTCAGCCTGTCATCAGACCAATACTTTTCTAAAATTCTTTTTAGTTAAAGAGCAGGACACTCACAAAGAATATGTTCTACAGTCTCATCTTCTGTTTCTCAATCCCACATTGGGAAATATTTTATACTTTCATATTGCATATATTTTTAGCTGACAGTACCCTGTGTGAATCCCTGTGACAATTTTCCTCTGAACATCATCATATATCTTTTGTTTCTCTCCTCCGGTTTTATTTAATCGTATTTTAAAGAGATGATGGAATGCTGATTTACTCAGAACTGCTCGTGGATCTGTTTCCTGTTTGGTTCGCGAATCGGTAATGAGGTTTATATAAGATGAATCATCATAATCTAACTAAGTCAAGGGCCTCATGGTATTCCAGCATTAGGCTAGATGACATGCGTAGCCTGTTTAGGGTTAGTAGTGCCTGTCTGCTGTTTAAATACATTTCTATCTTCTTCTTAGCAATATTTCTATTGGCCATTTTGGCTTGCTGCTTCGGTAATACTAGTGAGCTTTGTCTGAGTTACACTGGCATATTTACTTATTGCCTTGCTAAAAGAAATAATCGAGGAATCAGAATAAGTTTCTGAACCTGTTCCTTCCTTTTTTTTGATCCATCTGTCCAGATGTTAATCTGATCTGCCACATCTGTACCTGTAGGGTTTGTAGAAGGCAAATCTTGATACAATAGGGTCTGTCTTTATCTGGAGGGGTGAAATCGTATTCAGCATTTCTATCTAGAGGCGACATCGTACCGCATCGGATCCTTCACTTGGTTTAATTCCTACAATGTGGAGGCGCATTGTAGTCATCAAGATCATCTTTTTGACAAAAATTTTCATTAGAGTGAGATTCAGGATTACCTTCCATTGCTCTATGTAATATTGAGACAAACTGTTTTTGGAATCTAGTCTAATTTTTGGATTACTGTTGTCTGATTCGTCTTTGGTTCCCTGTGATAGCCATATAGATCCACGGGGCAACTCGAGGTGAGTATTCCATGTTAATCTGCTGTCAAAGGTTATACCGAGGTATTCTACCTCTATCGAGAAGTTTAGTTTAGTTTTTAGGAGTATAGAAGCCTTAAATGTGCCTAATTTCCTTTTCTTAGTGAAGTGGAACGTATTTGTGTTTTTTTGGATAGTGAGTTGATATATCACCACTTTTCTATTATTTGAAACTTCTGAGTAACGAACGCCAGTTATCCTGAAGGAAACTATTTACTAAGTGGTTCGATTAGTCTCTTGCAACTTTACCGATTTCTTTCTGGATTTCTTCTGACCAAGTATTGTCCACTCTGTTAGCTATTTAGTTTATTGGTACAATGTTAGGTCTTGGACCTCTTACACCTTTTTAACGCGCTGAAATGGAAACTTTATAGACTAATAAAATAATAAACAATAGTTTGATAATCCTGCTGTGGTTAAATTATGCCCTGGAACCTGCCGTTCTACAATACTTGGGTACATTCTTAGAAGGAAATAGCTTCTGGCTAGGGAGTTCTTCTGGATTAATCATATTTTTCTCATACTGCGACTAGATCTGTAATTTTCTTTAAACTCTATTTTCTTTTTTTGCTCACTCTGCATAAAAAAAATTTAGAGTATTCTAGAATCTTCTGGAACTAACAATCATAATAGATGAAGATTCTACAACCATATTCCTGGTCAGTTGATGGTTACAGCTGGTAAAAATTTGAGTTTGAGCTGATGATAAGATGTAATTTTAAAAGTTTTTTGGACATAAAAATTGGTAAAAATACACACAGGTAGCTTTTCATATGGGCTATTTGGGAGTATATTGTTCCGAATTTGGAAGATAAAATTTAAGCTTAACTTTACACTATCGTGTAATTTTCTTTGCTATGTAGTATACTGTCAAGTGATTAAGGTTTCTTGTACAGAAATCACTATAGCATGGACTTAAAAGTCAGTGGGAAAACAATATTGTGCGAAGGAAATATACTGCAACAAAAAAACTTAATTTTGCGAAAATGCAATAGCAAATACATTTTGTACAGTATTTAAAATATTGCCGCCACTGGACAACTCAACTATTGTTGTTTCTGAAATATCAGTCATTTTACGCTGCACTGCGCGACTTTTGGCAACGAATTTCATGGCTTTCATAATTAGAATTCCCACTCATTAAGGTCTACTTAAAAAAAACATCTACAACAGCAATTTTATTGTCTGGAGAACTTTTAGGGTAATTCAGAAAAAGAGTTTTTGTTCGTAGTTATCAATTAATCGATTGCGAAATGAGAAAAATTAATTAATATTATTTGTGTTACTTTGTAAATTTAAAAATATATGTTGCAAGGAAAAGCTTACCATATTAAATAATTTTGATTTTGTATTTGTTGAAACATACAAAAAAATATATTTGAGAAACAATGTTGCATGTATTGTAACTGGTAGCTTCAAAATGGTCACTGCAGAATGGAAACTTCGAACTTTCCGAGTTATCACACAAACAGAAATTTCTATATCGCAAAGAGTGCCAAATAACAGTTTTCTGTCAGTCTTTATCAGAAAGGGGTGTAGAAGCATTAAATTTTCAGCCAAGAGCTGGCAACTTAATCTGTTGATTGATTTTACATTTTTTCAAAGTCTAAGTAGTAAATTTAGTGTTTTTTTTCCCATTTATTTTGATAAATTTTCATAATTATAAATTCAGATTCGGGTCTTAGATAGTGTGTCTCAACCAGGGGCGGATCCAGTCTCTCTCCTTGGGGGGGGGGAGCGGTGATTTCACAAAAGTACAGTATGGTAAGAAAAACAAGTTGTCAACGGGGGGGGGGGGGAGTGCAAGCAGTACACTCATTCCTAATCTAAAAGGCAGAATGGGTTCTATTTTCCTCAACTCAAAGCTCTTGGGAGGGGGGGCGATAGCAAGTATACACATTCCTATACTCTATTCAAGAACTAGAAAGAGTAATAAAACTGTTACCGAAATCTCCAACGTACCTGCTCCAGTATCGTTGGTAACTGAGAACTACCGTAAATCTAATTATATTTCATTGTATTTAAATATATTTTATAAATTTACTGCAACATAAAAATTCTGATAGTTTAATTTAATTTCTGTCAGTGAGTAAAGTACACCTTAGAGTTCGTTCTTAGTGATTTATCTTGTTTGCGCTTGTTTTTATATATTATTTGAGATTAGAGAGATACCCAAAAGATATGGCTTCCACCTATATATTTATTCCAAAATCGTTAAATCAGGGCATTTTTCCCTCAATGAAAAACTTATTACGATGAATGTTTATGATGCCTTAAGATATCAATATCTAGATAATAATGTTAAAAGCTCTGTTGAGATATGTTCCAACATGACAGGAGTTGGAAAATCTACTATGTACTGAATACTGAAGGAGAAAAAACGACTGGAATTGTTAGTACTTCCAAGCCACCACATTCGATCACAGGCAGATGAAAAACCTCGTTGGAAGAAGAGATGAAAACTGCAATTAAAGGGGTTGTATATACATTTTATTGTGAGAAGCAGATCCCAACCGTCTACAAAAGTCTAACTTAAATCAATGAAGATCGCGATTTACCTGAAATTAAAAGAACTGATCTCTGGAAATTGCTCAGAGAACTTAATTTTTGCTGGGAAAACCAGATAGAAAATCTGTTCCTATAGATCGTCCGGAAACTGTCCGTTGGAGAAGTAAATATCTCTCTCAAGTAAAAGGTAGAGTTGCTAGAAATAACACAATTAACAAAATTAGTAGCTTAACTACACTTTTGAAAGATTTTTTTGAATAAAGTTACTGCGGAAAATTGGGAAAAATCCATATAATAAAAGAATAAAACAAAATGTGAGAACTCGATCTCATGATCGCTGAGATAGAGGAACCAATTATAATTAATTTAAGCGAAGATAGTTTCACTGACTTTGATTAGGAATTAGATACGTAATGTTTACTAGTGTAAACACAATTTATTATTTAAATTTTTATTTTTGTTGCATTTTATTTTTTAATGTTGTTTATATGTTTTTTTATTTTTTTATATATTTTTATTTCAGTGTGTCCCACTCTTTAATTTTATATATATTTAATTCCAATTAGCCGTAAGTTTTTTATTATTTTATTATTGTATTTGTGTCTTTTTCTTAAGCGTGTAGAATTAACATGTTTATATTATTTTTTTGGGGCTATCGTATTTCCATATAATAAAGTAAATTAAATTAAGATATCAGTACAATAGAAATAAAAATAAGTAGGTCTAATTTTAATTACAACATTAAAAAAAGTAATTACATTTGGATCCCTTTTTAGTATTTAATTGTAATTCTGCAGATGGTTTAAGAAATAAATAAACTGAAACGTCAAATACCCTAAAAATGTTTTTAATCAATAATAAAATGACAGATAGCCCCAAAGATATTTTAATATTATATGGTCGAATTTATTTTTTTATATGTTTATCTTTTTGTATTTTTGAAAATGGATATTTTGTAAGTATTTAAATTATAACTTCGAATTTTTTGAGAGAATAAGGCTACGTTTTAGTCCATTATTATAGACCGGTATTTTTGATTTTAAAATTTCTAACCCATTTTTATGAAAAATATATATGTCTAACAGATTTTGCTAAAGACACCGGACTAAAGAACACAGGTAGTTTGCGAAGAGAAAAAGGGTAAAAAATGATTTATTACTCTCTCTAGTTCTTAAATAAACTGTAGTATAAGAAGAAAAATCGGGTCCATTTTCCTAAATTCAAAGCTCTTGGGGGGGGGGGGGGGGCGATCGCCCCCCACCGCCCTCCCCCTTGATCCGCGCCTGGTCTCAACAACAACTTGAATTTCGAATTGGGCACAGTTTTCATCTATCAATTAATGGTAATTTCTTAACTCAATTGAGCCATTTACAAAAATGACGCATTACAGTTTGGAAGAACGTTTATTAATAATGAAAGCCCATTATAACAATGGAGGAAAATTTACAGTGATTCGCAAGTTACGGGGTGGATAATTTTATTGTACATAATTGAGCCAACGTTTACATTGGAAGATGAGGGAAACCTAATCAGTCATCGTCCTAAAAGATTGGCTGAAAACATAGAAAACATCTCTATCCTCTAGAAAATTGACTTTAACAGCAGCAACCTTTAACGAATTTTGACACAAAATTGGAGTTTTGATTCTAACAACCCTGCCACAGACGATCTCAAGAAATGAAAAGGGTTGAAATGCCAGGTTAGTGCCCTACCTTAAGTAAAAAACCACCAGCTCACAGAACCGCCAAAAGAGCCTTAAATGATAGATGGGATAATATATGCCTTGGATGCTGCAATATCATATCTTGGAACAACAAAAACCAACAAACAAATTCTGATGGAAATAAGTAGACATAAAATAGGCCTTTGCGTGTTTTTCGAGACAACGAGAAAAAGGCAAGGCAGCACTCAACTCCATGGCTACGTCCTGTTTTATAGTGGAGTCAATAAAGAAAATATAATACGTTCTGGAGTGGCACACCAAAATATAAGAACGTCATCGAAGAGGTACTATATACCAACGAAAACATCATGTTTATCACATTAACATTTAATAATAACAATATGCATTTTGCGAGAGTATACCCACTAGATATGTGTAAGCCCCGGGAAAAAAAGAAGGATTTTTGAACAACCCCAAAATATATTAACCTATTTCTTGTCACTAAGAGAATCTTTAAAATGAGTGACCTTAACTCTAGAATAGACGACAAAGAGATCCTAGGTGTCATGCTAAAATACGGCGAAGATACAAATATAAATGACCAAAGATTTTTCAAAATTCTATTAGCTCTGATATAAAAAGACTTGCCCCAGAAGTTCAAATGAAAATAATAGATTAACAGTGTGGTGATATTTTTTAAGATATTCTCTAAAGTGATATTTGCAAAACATATTTACAGATCCAAATTAATTGATGAATATTTGAAATTAATTCTGATAATTTTCACTAGTAAACTTGATTCACAACTGCAAACAATTATCAGTTACAGTTACATAAATCCCATTAATTACAATTATAATAATTAATTTCATTTTGCGAATTACCTATGTATGTCAGTTTTTAGGATAAACTTAATATCATTAATTACAGTTAAAATGTTCAGTTTCATTATACAGGGTGTCCGGAAAATCTTTCGGATATGAAAAAAACACGTGAAAGGAATAATACAAGTTCATATAAACTTTTTTCGTATAGGCCTCCTCTTCGGAGATATGGACTTTAAAGAGCTGCAATGGAGTCAAGTTTTTTTACACATAATTATTGAACCACCACGTATATTTCAATTTTTTTTAATAGGAAGTATACCAAGTAAGACCCCTCAAATTACTATCCAAGAAGGTGCTGTCAATTATTCACAGCTGAAGGGACAGACTAGCTCTGATACTCATGAGTCCATTTTTTACTCCCTGTTGCTAATCCTAATCGTCTTCGAAAAAACGTCATTTTATTTACATGATGTATTCGACGCATTTCGATAAAATATTCATCTTTCTTCCTATCAAATATTCAACTCTCAACCTTTTGATAAAAAATTCGATCCAAAATTAGAGTTTATCTCTTTAGTTAAAGGGGTCTAATTCTGTGAATTGCAGTTCGACCTAGGTTCGCAAAAAATGCGCTTTTTATGTTATCTGCATCAAAAACAAAGTATTGTAATTGCAAACGTTGTTAGGTACGAAAGAAATAAATATCCTGCATTTTAGAACTTCTCAACTTTCACATTGATTCTTTACTTGGATATTAATTTACTGATTTTTGGATTTTGTGGTGAAATTAATTGTTAAATAATTCGAAATATGGAATACACGTTTATTGAGTATGCAGATATGCATTTGATGTATGGTCTTGCATCTTGCAATGCTTTGGAAGTCAGGAGGTTATATTACGACAGATATGCTAATCATACTTTTCCAGATCAGAAAACATTTCAACGAGTTGACTAATGTCTAAGGAAGGATGGTGGACAATCCCATTTAATAAGGTAATATTATTAAATTTCTTCCTAATTTTAGGAAATTTTGGGAAAAGAAATACTGATGCAGCACGCACGCTGCAATTAAACGAAAATATTTTAAATGCTATTGATGACACGCCTTCAACGAACAATCGAAAATTATCAGAGCAATTTTATACATTGAAAACAATGGTACATGAAGTTCTTCAAAAATAGCTGTTATATCCATCATTTGAAAAAATGCATGAACTGATTCCTAAAGATTTTGCCCTTAGAATGTAGTTTGCTTACTGGTTATTGGATCAGAAACGAAATAATGTAAACTTCATTAGTACTATTCTCTTCACGGATGAAGCAGAGTTTATCAAAAATAGTATCATAAATGAAAATTCTCATGCAACTATTGTTTCGCATCATCAACATCAGTTCCAATCAATTAATGTCTGAGCAGGAATCATTGGCAATTTATTGATTAGACAATTCGTATTGCTGACACGACCGAATGGAGAACTTTCTTTGGAGAGCACTTACCCCTTGAAACCCGCCGAAACTTGTACTACATGCACGATAGGGCACCTGAATAACGTCTATCCGAACCGTTGGATAGGTAGAGGAGGACCTATTGCCTAGCCTTTTCGATCTCCCAACCTAACGCCATTGGATTTTACCTGTGGTGAAACCCTAACAGTGTAAATAAAATGACATTTTTTTAGTCAATAGTTAAAGCTATGTAAAAAACGTTGTGCAAAGTTCTTATCATACAGGGCGTAAAAAATGGGGTCATGAGTTACCCCGTCCCTGCAGCTGGAGGAATTGACACCAGTTTTTTTGGATAGTAATTTGAAGGGTCTTACCTGGTAGACATCATATTAAAAAAAATTCAAATATACCTAGTTATTTAATAATTATGTGTAAAAACTTGATTCCACTGCAGCTGTTTTGAAGTCCATATGTCCGAAGAGCAAAAGCAGAAAAAAGTTTATATGAACTTGTAGTATACCTTTCACGTATTTTTTTCATATCCGGGAGATTTCACACATGTTCCCGTACACCTGTATTGTCTACGATTTTCCTTTAATTTCTTGTTCTTGGGCGCCAGCTAGCTTAAACTAACAACTAGACACACTTATATGAATATTAGTAAAGTTAAACACTCTCACGCAGTTGTAACTTTTTATTTATTTACTTTGAAACAATAATTATTTAAAACTTCTTCAAAATAAAAGTTTAAACTAACGCTTTTATTATTCGATGCGTCGTTCTCTAAAATCACCTGTTCTTCCAGTTTTTTCCGAATGCTGATGGCGCCATCTCTTAGCATCTTATCAAAGATATATTTATAAGGTAATTCTACAAGTTTCTACAACAGTATATGTCAGTTATTGTGTTTCTTAATTGGTCGTTAAAAACATCTGATTATTATTTTATATAATTTGCTTACATTGTAAATTTTACAAAAAAAAAATCACTTTGGCGGGCCGGATTGGTGGTGGTGCTTGCGAGCTAGTGTTGGTTACCGGTCGTAAATCAGAGATCTCTGCGGTGGGATTCTGTGTTACATAGAATTCTATACCTAGTTTTCTGCCCTTGATCTCTATCGGCGACAGCGATAATAGCATTTGTCGGCATTTTATGTTTCTATCGTCTATACTTCGGGCGTTTTCGGATATAGTACTACCCGAATGAAAAACATTACTTTAAATTTATTGAGATCTAGTAACTATCTAAGTTAATTCGCCGTCAATGTCAATGTTTGGCAATTTTTTCATCAACGCATGTTGTGTACGAGAAGTTGTGGATATGCTTATTTTTATTGTTTTTCCAAAATAAAACCATATGATACAAAGTTGTCGGAATTTTTTTGAAGTTTAGTATGTTACCATCTGCGGATCACCTCTGAACAAGAAATGAGGTTAGATTATGCGATTTTAATAGAAATCGACAGGTGTCGATAGATCGCTTTCCAGCGACAGAAATAATTGATCAGGGGATTATTTTGCAACACAGAATACCAGACATGTAGAATTAAATTTATTAATAGAATTCTATATGACACAGAATCCAGCCGCTGATTAAAACCCTTTCTAGAGCAAATTCGATTTCTAATTCGACTAGGTTATATTGTGTCTACACTACACTACATTGTTAAATGCTGTTTCCTCCGTTTTTGGTATTAACCAAGTTATTCATCCGATAGATTTGTATATGCAACTGAAATTTTATGGTGAATGAATGAATGAATGAATGAAAAAGAGGTGGTGATACTAGATCATCGAAGCCTTGGCCTCCATTGGGCCCTTTACATCCCACCATATCTGCAGGTTATTCTAGGCCGATCGGCTTTGCGAATCCAAGCAGCCTCGTTATTTGAACTTGCCTAACTGCTTCCGGTAACAAAACTATATCTCCGAAATATCTCTATCTCAGTCCGTTGAGTGCTGGGCACCCTCTGAGAACATGGTCAATAGTTTCATCCTCCTTCAAACACCCTCTGCATATCGGGTCGCCCTCGACACCGATCCTATGAAGATGGCTCCGGAGGTGACAATGTCCTGTCAACAATCCCACTACAATTCGCAGCTCTTTCCTTCCCAAGCAGAGAAGCTCCTTAGTACGCCGTGCGCTAGTCCCAGTTATATGTTCCTTAGCACACCTCATTCCAGGAGCTCCCCTCCATGATTCAGTAAATTTGCTTTCCAGCAACAATTTCAATTCCCTTTTGCCAATAGCAATTGGAATAGGTAGTATTGGTTGGGGTCCATACGGTTCGATCGCCGAACCCAACTTTGCCAGACGGTCTGCTTCCTCATTCCCGCGTATGCCCGAGTGACCCGGGACCCAGACGAGTCTAACTGTGCAGCCTTTCCTTATCATGGTACATCCTTGCACTCAGACACTAGTCGCGAAATCACGACACTTGACTTCAGTGCCACTATCGCAGCCTTACTGTCTGACCATATATTTATTACTCTATTCCTGTCTATGTCCCTCTCACAGAGATGGGCACACTGCAGAATAGCATAAATTTCTGCTGTGAAAATTGTCGCACATTGTTCGAGAGCGTAGTACTCTCTGACTCCTGTGGTCTTGCCGAATACTCCGGCTCCAGCTCTTTCATCTTGTCGAGATCCATCAGTATACCAACAGGATCCATTTTTCTGAAGATTTTGTTCTCCCTCCCAATCCTCTCTACTTGGCATAAGTATCTCCAGGGAGAGGTTGGGTTTTAAAAACGGCGTCATGTAGTCTGTCCGCATGGGGAGTGATGGACACTTCTCCACCACGCTTTCCCAGACACCTGAGTCACCGCCTGTTTCAATTCCAAGATGTCCCAGACAACTGAGACGATAAACAGTCCTCAGGACCTCGTTCTCTATGTATAAGTAAAGAGGAGGCAGGCTCACCAGGACTTTCAGAGCCCTGGTGGGAGCAGTCCTCATCGCACTCAATCTTTCCACACAAGTCATTCTCTGAACATTGTCAAGTTGAAGAATGTGTTTGCGTTTTGTTGTACTACGCCACCAAACAATAGCGGCGTACGTTATCATGGGGCGGATCACCATAGTGTATATCCAAAATAGCACTTTAGGTGTCAGTCCCCATGTACACGCAAAGGCTCGTTTACAAGCACAGAAAACACATATGGTTTTCTTGGTTCGAGCCTCAATATGATCATTCCAGCTTACATTCAGAATTACTCCCAGAAATTTTATGGTATGGATATATTATTGAGAAATAAGAACCCGGTAGAAGATATATATTGATGATTTAAACTAATTATTTAGGTATATATTCTTAAAACTCTCATTCTTTTAAAAAAAAATAATAATTATATCTTTGAACAAAGTATACAATTCCGTAAAAAGTAGACCGAAGGATAATACCCCATAAGTGATTCTATCAAACCTAAATACCATTACCATATCTACACCTATCGTTTAATATATTTCATTAACAATGATATACATTCTAAAAACCACAAAAAAATAATTGTTATAAACTTTTCTTCGCCACGGCGTAAGTATTTGTGTCAGACATCCTTTTTCTGAAACAATCAAATAGGTGTGTTTGTCAAAGCTATTTATTATATTTGCATTTAATAGCCAGTACCTAAAACAAAGAAACTATAAAATTAATTATTATGTTTTTGTTCTTATTAATTTTTAAAACAAAGCTAAATCATTGTTATGGAAAAACCGCAAGGAAAGTTGACCGATTTGAATGTCCCTTGAATAGTATAGTTAAGAAGTCGATAACCGAAACAACTATTGTTTCTACTAGTTGATAAAATGTGACTTAGTCACTTTATGTAATTTTGGAATACTCGTAAAGGAAATCTCGCTTTTGTAATTTCATCGATTTAGCGTGTACAACACAAATATATTTCTTGTTGAAACATTGTGGTTATTAAACTCCCAAAATTTCAAATATTTTTAACCAATTTTTCTAAACGAAAATATATTCACATGATGTATACTGGTCGACAATAAATTAATCCCGTTTATTTAAAATCCTATTAAAACTAAAATAGTTACACTAATTTAAAATTTAGAAAAAAAGCTAGATGCTTTACTTGATAGTATTACTTAAAATTTCAAAAGAGATAGAAGTAGTACACCTGATTTTTAAATTATTTGTTCAAAAACGTTTCAAAAGAAAAAAAAAACTGGTAAATTTATATATGAAATATATCAACATGGATATGTTCTATGAACATAAAAAGTCATTGTTTTATTTTTGTTCTAAACAATTTCAAAACAACTTTTTAAAATATTTAGTGGTACAAAGAGTCATTGTCTGTTCGGAAACTTATATTACTAGCGTTGCTAGTGGCTGTCTGATATATTAAAAAGTTTGACATTTTAGACAGTTCACGTACTTTGAACATTTTGACATACAAACGCTATACCTCGAGTTGCTGCTTCTTGTTTAGCATTTACTATAGGCTTCATGTAAATTTAGACTTATTCTGAGAATGTTTAATTTCATAATGACGTTTTATATTATATTCTTTGAGAACTGAATCACGAAATTTTGATATCCCAATTTTTCAATAAATTTTCTATCTTTCACTTCTTTTCCTTATTTATACAAATCCACACAAAAGTGATATAAATTCCAATCGAAACAATGTCAATTAATCCTATTAAGAGCAGGGGTTCTGAGTAAACAAAATGCACTGGATTTATCTGTAAGACACTTTTAATTGAATTAAATACTAACAATTAAACATATTAAGAAACTATAGTTACAAAACACACTAGTCTCATTATATTTTGCTTTTCAGATCACATTTTGTTTTCCGAATTCAAATTTTGGAATTGTCCAACTCTTGTTGTCACCTGTACTTATACTACGCGTCCTCGGTACATAGAACATATTCAAAAACTCTCAAAAGTGATCGAATCCTTCAGACAAACTGTCACGTAGCTCTGCTATTCGCTACAAGAAGGCACTGAATACTTCGAATAATAAAGCATAATTGAAGAAGAAGAGAATATAATCGAATCTCTCATATAAACTATGACGTAGCTTCGCTACGTGCCACAAGAAGACATATACTTCGAATAACCAAGCATAATTGAAAAAGGACATATCCGAACACTTGCAAAAATACTCGAATCTTTCAGACAAACTATCCCGTATCTCTGCTACCAGCTACAAGGAGGCGTTGAATACTTCGAATAACCAAGCATAATTGACGAAGAACATATTCGAAAACTATTGAAAAATAATCGATTCTCTCAGATAAGCTATCACGTAGCTCTCCTACTCGCTACAAGAAGACGTTTTATAATTGGAATAACCAAGCATAATTGAAGAACATATCGAACACTCTCGAAAGTAATCGAATCTTTCAGACAAACTATTACGTAGCTCTGCTATTCGCTAAAAGAAGGTGTTGAATACTTCGAATAACCAAACATAATTGAAGAACATATTCGAACACTCTCGAAAGTAATCGAATCTTTCAGACAAACTATCACGAAGCTCTGCCACTCGCTACAAAAGTTGTATACTTCGAATAACCAAGCATAATTAACGTTTTTGCGTATTCCGCCACTCCCTGTGGCGCAGTACTAGCTTTGCCAAGTCCTGCACTTACCAACTCTCCACAAAATATCACTACTATAAATTTGGCATGATTGTAATTAGTTGTAACAATACACAACGCACAGCATGTGCATCGGCTATCTCCTCCGCAATGAAATGTCTTTGACACTTGTCAATAAGTACTAATCCAAATCTCGAACGGAGGGGAGTCTACCCCGGTGCCCAGCGTCATAAATATCTCATTCGGCGACTAGTCATAATGCGAAAATTCAAAACTATTGGTATAATGAGCTAGCTAGATGTTGACTCTTGGAACTTGGTAGAGGAGTCTGTTTAGTTCCTAGGCTAAAAAGTTTGGATACCCTTGCTATATAGAATCGTAGAAAGATCAATTTTGAATGATAGACAATCATTTGTTTCCTGAAAGTCTTTAGTAAATTGGGGAAAACAAACCGAATACAACATTTCAAAGAAGTGACTTTTTGAGCACTCAAAATGTGGATAGGTCATCTACCTTACAGCGTTGATCTGGCACCCAGTGATTTTTTTTTCCCGTACATGAGGAACAATTTGGGTGGTAAACGATTTTCTATGTCAGAAGGGGTTATCATCTTGAAAGTGATGAGAATGCTTTTCAAATTGTTCAAACGCATGCAAAAGTATTTGGATCATCGTGTAGAATATTTTGAAGACCGATAGAATCATTTGCAATGATAAATATTTATTTTTATGTGGTACTCCCGAAATATACACTAATCAAGTTTTGGTTCGAATGTTTTGGTTATTCTAATTCTAAATTCTAAAAAGTACTTTTTATTTATAATAAATATGGAAACATATTTTAAATATATTTTTTGAAATACCATCTGTTTTATAACAATAACGTTAAACTATACGAAATTAAAAACCAACGTCACTGTGGTTTCTATCTTTTATCAATAGTAAATAATAAAGAAATATACATAGCTACCATTATTGGAAAAAATTAATGAAACATGTTAATATATAAAATTTTATACAATTTTTAAAACATTTTCTTCACAATTTTAGATCAAGTAAGTATTTGAATTGAGAGCCAATATTTCGAAATATAGGCATCAAATTCGCAACTTTTCATTCAAAACTCTCAACTTCAACGATCCATATAATCAAGGGAATTTTGTCAATGATGAAGCAACTGTTACGAATAAATAACCCAATGAATATATTAACATCAAATTCACATGAATATTACAAAGCTGTTCTGACTTAGGTTCCAGATAATTCAACTGCAAGCTGCCTTTGTCATATAAAACTGCTATATAATGTTACAAAATATTTATAAAGTAGATATAGAATTTACATCAACAGTGCAGGATTCCTCTTACTGTTAAATTTAGGTAATTTAACTAAAACCTGCTGGAAAATGAGAAATGTCCGCCTTTGTTACATCACTTTGTTATGTAATATTGTAAAGACTGATAGTTTTATGACAGTAATGTGATATTAAAAAGGCAACCCAAACCATTTAGCTAGTTAATACCTTAAAGTAGTTGAAATGTAAGAAGTGGATAATAATTTACAGAAAAAAAATTCGGGGGTTCTTTTAGTCAAAAATTATTTTCAAATAAAGGACATTTGCTTGTTCTGGATAAATCCCGAAAAGATCTAAATATTTCTTAAAAATTGTTGAATTTTTCCAAATATTATTTTGAATTTAGCACATTCATTGTAACCAGTATACCAAGGTATTGGCAAAGACTATTATAGCTATTATAATCTTTGGTATTGGAAAATTTAATTAGTTTGATTACCCTGTATCACTTATAAATACAAATAAAAGCAAAATTGCATATTAACAATGTTTTAATATTTGATAAACATGAACATTATTTTTACTAAGCCTTTTTTTCAGCCAATACAATAAATTTTCCTTGGCAATTTAAATTCAAAAACGAGTTCCACTAATTATGGCCTCTACTCCCATGGTGCAAAAACTCAACTCCCTGATGCTGGATGAATCCCCCCTTCTCCGCGAAGTATACTTCCGCCCCGGGACTTCCCGCAGTTTACATTTCCCCCCGCAGTTCCTCTCGCGCCCCTGTTCCCCCTTCCTCCGCCCACGCTAAAATTTTTGCTAGGGACTCATTGTACATATTTTCGCATGAAGCTCTATTTTGCGTTTTTAGCTTTCTCTCTCGATTTTATTCGCGTTTCCCGGTTTGGTATTTAGTGAGAGTGGGGAGGGAGAAATATATAAGGATCGATCAAAAAATATTCATAAATAAGTCAGTTGATTTTTAACAAATATGCAACAACATGTCAGCTATGTCAACATATAGATGTTGATTTTATTTTCTTTTAATTGTTTTCTATTCTTTTCTCGTGAATAAAAATATAGAAAAACAATTTAATTTTTTGAAAAAGTAATGCTTATAATATGAACTTTGTTTTCTACTAAATATATAAATTTTCACTGCCGGTCTTAGTACTTCCTGATCCCCTCTAAACTTGGTATCGCTCCAGATATCCATAGGTACGTAAAGTATAACACAAATAGTAGAAAATGGTTGAACTATAGGGAAATGTATTTTCGGTACTGTTGTCTTCTTTGCACCATAACCTTAAAGTGATCTTTTTTGCAGATCTCAGACATTGAAATATCTATATATATATATATATATATATATATATATATATATATATAGTAATAAACTAGAAATTATCGACAAATACACCTAAAATCACAATAACTTCAAACATCTCAAAGCTGTGTAAGTTATTTTAGACCAGAATTATATAATTTGTTCTCGATTAAAGTGAAAGGTTGTAAATTTTAGGCAAAGAAAATAATTTTCAAGAATTATCTTCAATTTGAAAGATATTCTATTTAGATTTCTATTCCTCTCTTCAGAGTTTTCTACGTAGGTTCTAATAACACTGTTTTGTTTATGTTTCTTCTTTATCTTAAAGTATATACCTTCTGTCCAGCAATAAAGTGCACTTTTGAATTTAAACCGTGCGAGTAGGTAGAATAAGATATTCAATTTTTTTAAGGTTGATCAGACTGAAAGTGACATCGAATGGTGGTCGGAGATGATTTTCAATAAGCTACTCAAACATCCCGAAATGCATCATAACTGGTGATGGTATACGAATTTGACATGGAAGCATTGCACCAATCGTCAAAATGGAGAGAAAAGAGCACTTCAGCAAGTTAAAAAATAAAAGATAGGCCTTCTCAATTACCACGACTTAGTTTACAAGGAATAGTATTGAATCATTATGCGTCGTTTGCGTAAGACCATAAGCGTTAACAAATAGCTCTTTCACAACGATAATGCACCAGTTGTTGTTCGTCTGTTTTTGATTAAAACTGAACCAAAATCAGCTCACAAGCACCGGATCTGCTTGATATGGCACTATGACACTTCTTTTTATTCCCGGAGCTCCAGTTGGCACAGGAACGTAGTTTGGAGGCCATTGAAGTATATTTACGATTGAATCTTATTTAAAATATTGAGTATAAACAGTAGGTGTAATATACTTGCAGCTGGGTGTTTTAATACATGTATATATGAAGAGAAAGCACAATCTCAGATTGCAAGGAAATGCCAGTGAAAGGTGGAAGCCTCTTCCATGGCAGTGTGTCGCTACTTGCACACCTGTTACGAACTCATTGGTTCTCATCAGTACAAGGTAGGCAAGCGCACTTGAATATAAGAAAAGCGAATCCCTTAAGCACTTTATGGCAAACAAAATATGAAGTCTCTACAAGATTAAATATTCAGATTGTGTAGAATGCTGGTAGATGGTGCTGCTTGTATTAGACTTTATATTTTTCCTGATATAAGTTGCTTGAAGAATTCGGTTTTCTTAGGTTTAGTTGCGCTTACCTCTCCTGTACTGAAGAGAATCAAGAGTTTGAAATCGATTTGCAGGTGGCGGTACCCTGTCATGGGAGAGGCTTCCATTCTTTATTGGTATTTCTTTGCAATCTGAGACAGTGTTTTGGCTCTAACCGTGCTAGAACATAAGACATCTACCCTTATTTCTTCTACATATACTTATTTTACGTCATTTAGTCTTTTTCAAATTTGTAATACAGGTTTTAATGTTATTGTTATGTACTCTTTCTTTCTGTCTGCTCGTCGAGCTCTGATTGTCAGATTCAAGTAAATTGCTTTGTCATATTTACAGACACTGTAGATGTTTCATTGCAATCTCGATAAAGAGTTATTTTTCCACGACAGTCTCCACCAATGGACACCAAAACGGTACACTTCCACCACCACGTTTAACAGTTTCGGTTTTTATTTCTCCCTCTCTTTCTATAACGGGACTAGATGTATAAAATTCAAAACTTTGTCAGGATGAATATTTAAGGTTTTTCATCTATTTTGGTGAAAAATGAGCGGCCTTCTTTTTAAAATTCTTCCGTGAAATCCTTAGGATCATAATATTCTCCGTATAATTTTAGAATTTACACGTTTATAATAACTACGTCTTGTTTTGAAGCACTTGTTTTGGTCCAGACTTAATTTTTCTAATATTCTTGCGAATATCTCGTTCACTTAATTTCCTTGGGTGACCAGGTCGCCTCTTATAAAATATAATTTCATTTTTATTATAATATAAATTGTGGTGTCTTCATTTGGTCATTACTTTTGTTTGGTTGTACTTCATTTTCAAGCATATCTTTATTGAAGTTTCATTTAAACCATGTTACATATTATTTAATTTGTTAATGTTATTGACTATTACAACTATATCATCCGCAAATCCTTGAAAACATCTTCGAAAGCCATCACAAACAGTTTAGGAGAAATGTTATCTCCCCGACGTACTCCTATTTTTAGTTCTATTTTGCCAGTAGTTGATATTTCATCCACTCTAATATGTATGATTGCCTCTTTATAAATGTTGTCAATGAGTTCTGTGTGCCTTAAGTCTACCCTTCCAATGGTCAGGGACCTCAAAATTGACCAAATTTTAACGGAAACTCGTAAACTGCTAAACGTATCATTAAGTTATATTTCTCCACTTTTCCTATCAATGTAGGGATTGTATGTAAGTGATCCATCATACTAAATCCCTTTTTAAAGCCTGCTTGTTCAACATGTTGATAAAAATCTAATTTTAGGGTCAGCTGATTTGTTATTATTTTTGTGAACAATTTATATAAATGTGATGTAATAGATACTTCTACGATTTTTGTATTGTACCTTCTTTTTCCTTTTCTAAGTTCAGATACAGATACAAAATGAATATGAGGAGGACGATAGCATAGAACTAACAAATGATAAGATAGAAAATACCTTAAAGTCCCTTAAGAATAGAAAAAGCCCTGGACCAGACGAGATCACTAATGAGATGCTTAAACACGGAGGGAAAAAGCTATGGAATGAAATATTAAGCTCATTCAAGAATATCATAGAAGAACAAAAAATACTGAATGAATGGAAGAATAGTGTAACAATACACAGTTTTAAAAAAGGACAAAAAACGCACCCAGAAAACTATCGAGGAATAATACTGCTTGATAGCATTCTCAAAGTATTCACAAAAACTATACTGAAAGAAATCACCAAAATCATAAGTATACAAGAACCACAAGGTTTCAGAAAGAACAGATCCACTGTTGACGCAATACTCATTGTTAAACAATAACTGAAAAATCCCTAGAATTCAATAAACCTGCGTACATGTGCTTCGTCGATATGACCAAGGCTTTTGACGGAGTACGCTTAGAGGACGTCTTAGAAATAATGAGAACAAAAGATCTAAACCATAGGCTAATTAACCTAATATTCGATATTAACATCCAGTGCAAAACAAAAATCAAAATAGGACATATGAAGACGGAAGACATATATGTAAATACAGGGCGATTCGCTCAACACCTTCATATTTAATCACATAATGGATAAAATAATAGAAAATCTCCCTAGAACAGCTGGATACAAAATGGGAAACACATTCTTCCATACCGTCTGCTATGCGGACAATGCTGTTCTTATTGCAGACTCTGAAGATAACTTCCAAAGACTACTGCACACTTTTAACACTAAAGCGAAATAATTAAATATGCTCATTAACACCGAGAAGACCAAATGCTTAGTAACTTCCAAAGAACCAATCTGGTGCAAGTTGGAAATCGACTCCAAAATTGTCGAACAGGTAAACACTTCAAATATCTGGGAGCAGAAATAACGAGCCATGTAAACATTTTTAACGAAGTAAGAGAGCAAACAATAAAAGCGGCTAGAATTTCGGGATGCCTAAAAGAAATTGTGTGGAAGAACAAATACCTTAATACCGAAAGCAAAACTAAGATGTATAAAACGGCTCTAAGACCCATCATAACATACACAGCAGAAACAAGATCAGATACAGGCAGAACTCTACAAATAATGAGGAAAGTCGAAATGAAAACATTAAGAAGTATACAAGGCAAAACGCTACACGACAGAATAGGGAATGAAGATATCAGACAACAATGCGGAATAAAGGACATAAGAAGATGGGTTAGACAAAGGCGAAGATTCTGGAACAAACATATAGGGAGAATGGAGGACGGCAGACTCTTTAAAAGCGCAAAAATGAATAACCCAGTAGGAAAAAGATCAGAGGGAAGGCCACCAAAACGATGGCGAGAATGCTGGACCTCATCTTCCGGAGAAGACGTGATGGCAATGACCAGGCAATAGCCTACTAGCATGGTTAACTGTGTTAGAAAGAAGAAGAAGAAGAAGAAGTTATTTTTGCGTTACTTGTTTTTTTTTCAAGTTTTTCTTTTTTAGTGAATTAATGAATGAAACAAAAAGGTGGTGATACTTGATCATTGATGCTTAGGCTTGGTTGAGTCCTTTACATCCTACCTTAGCTGTAGGCCGATCGCCTTTGTGAATCCAAGCAGCCTCGTTAACTGAATTTGCCTAACTGCTTTTGGTAACGAATATCTTGCTTTTTTTCGTAATTAGAATACAATAGTACTTTAAAAATATAATTTTTTTATGTTAATAATCTAACTTATCAAATAAAATTAAGTGTTTTAATTAAATTTCATTATTTATCATTTTTTTAAAAATTAGTATTGTAAATGTAAACTTTTGTGACTGACTGTCTTCAAACTATTTCTGATTTTGGAAGGGATATTTTAACAACATAGACCAAAGGGTGTTTATTAGAGCAAATATCGAAAAAAAACATTTTATATTAAACAACACAATTTTAAAAGAAATATCAAAATTTTACTCGTTCCCGGTATATTCTTCTCGTGAAAAGAGGGGACAGAAAACATCGAGGCCTCGTTTGGCTGATGTATGCTTTACTTTTAAAATTTATGTGTTTATAATATTAGGCATAGGCCCGGGTAAAATTCAGGGCTTGTAGAAGGGAGAGCTTTTTTATGTTGTTGGACGGAAATAAATATTGTATTTGTCGGAAAAAAGATGGAAAACGTTTTCCTGCATATACATATATATTAAAAAATGTATAAATCATTAGGAATTTTGACGGATCTTTTAACAAGTTCCGATTTTTTTTTTTGAAAAAGGAGTCGCATGTGTATTTTATCTTTGTTAGTTAGTATGAAAGGAAGTACCAATCACAAAGTCCGTATACGTTTTTTAAAGATTTAAGTTTTTTTAGCCGTGGAAGTCCAATTGTGTAAAATAGGGAATAATTTGTAGGGGTATTCCATTCAGAACGGTTGCTAAGTATAATAATTGAAAATTGTTTAGAAGATAAGATTATTAAAGGTGAATAAAATTAACAATTTGACATTTTCAAATTGGAAATTTAACTTGACTTCGACTTGAACATTCGCTAGTAATTGAGTCAAATGTTCAATTAAGATACCTAAGCGAAAATTAGTTGTAAGCTTAATTAAACCCCAATATTTAGTTTAGAACTCAATATTATGAAAGAATCTTGATAAAGATAATTTTATAAATCATTATTTTTCCACACGTTCCCTTTTCAGTTTTATTATCAATTTTTTTTAATCTAAATATTATACTTACTTAAAAGTATTAAGATTAATGTACTTTTTATCCTCACGTTTTATTTAAAATAAACTTACATAGAGAAAATAATAAAAGGTGTAGTAAAATCGTTAAGGTATATATAAAATAAATACCCAGAAATCATATAACTTATTGATACTTTCTTAATTCCCAATTAGGAACTAAGTTCTTCCAAGTTAAAAATTCCAACTTATATATTATTTATTTTAATTTGAATATTATTGATGCGTAAGTTAATTTAAAAATGTGAAATGTGGGATGCAAGTTTCTAGTTGCTCTTCCTGCTGTACCTACTATTCTTCCTTTAAGAGCTTAAAAATAGATTATATGAACGATTGAATATGTTTAGGGATTTCCCAATTGACGTTTCTAAACAGAATTTTCTATTGTCACTATCAGTAGCAAGTCTTGTGTAAAACAGAAAACTGAGAAAATATCAGTTTTATGCTGAAGGTGATAAAGAAAGTAACTTTCTTGGTCACGTATGTCGGGTTGTTCACTTATGTTTCAAGTCTTGCTTGAGTTTGCGTTTTTCTCCTTTTTCTTGTAAAATTACGTCGTGTCTTGCCAGAACCAAAACGTAATTTTAAATACTATTGACAGTGACGATGATAATGCAACCGAAACATTTACAAGAAGATCATAAGGTTTAAAGAAGACTCTTTTATCAAATATATCACAAGTAGTAGTGAAAAACACTGCAACTATAAGCTACCTTACAGTCAGTATTCAATATCAATAAACTTTGATAAATTCTTTTGTTAGGTTTGTACCCGAGTACTTTTTTCACCTAAATAAACAAATGTGAAGTATTTAATGGGAAAAAAATATTACTTGACTATGTATTTTTCTTATAAAAATAACTATATGAAGCTTTGTGAAACTATATTAGAACATTATAAGTTCAAATTTCTAAATCTTTGAAACAGTAGGAGTTAAAGGATGGATAAATTACAGCAATACTTCCGAAAATATTGGAAAAAATTAATATTTAATTTTAAATATATTTAAATAATTTTTAATTGAACATTTTATCTCCCAAATTTTATCATCGACTTCGCTTGCTAAAATGTCAACTTGCCTTTTTCTAATTTTTACTATTTTAGTTATGATAACCGCCATAAATTATAGATGACTTAGTATACCGTAGAAATTAATAATTATGACAAAGAGGGAACGATAACTCTTTTTAAGCTCAACGGATGTTGATTTGTTTATGATAAAGTGTAATAAGTTCAGGGTTCAAAGAATTTTGAAATATATATTAAAAAGCTCTATCCTTATTTAACAATAAATTTAGAAGGTGAAACTTCTAAATACCTTTAAATATAAATTTACACATATATTACTTTAAATATTTTTGTATATCTTACTATTTCTAAAATTCCGACACATTATTGTAATTTAAGTATTTATTACTCACAGTTGTCACGTTAGACTATATAATAACAACTCCTGAATGGGTATCTGTTCCCCTTAACGGGGTTTTTTATACCAAAATAAACTGCCACATAATTTGAAAAAGTATGATAGACCGTTGTTTACAAATAAGAATTTACATATTTTTTGCTAACTTTTTTCCGCAGCTTCGCTCGTTTGTACTTCCGAAAATATATTTACTAAGTTATCTGTTATATTTTATGTAATATTAATTATTTATTTCCTTAAAGGAAACCGAGAGGGATTTTATGATTTTTTTCCATCACGATCAAGTTTTAAAGTAATCGTTCTAGGAATAATTGTTGAAAACTACTTTAACTACGTTAATTCGAGTTAGTTCAAACTATTTACTCCTCAGCTAACGTAATAATTTCCTGCAGTCAATTATGCAAAAGATAAAACTAGTTATAAACTAGCAAGTTAGTTCTCATAACTACTAAACTAAAATCAATATTTTAAATTTATTTGAAAATCAGCCGTATATTTTTAAAACGTATAATATAAATTCTACATTAAAAATATAATATGTCGGGTTGATGCGTATATAAAAAGGGAGACAAACCGGTAAAAAAAGACAACATGCATAATTAAATCGCAAATAGAAACGTCAATATTACAACCCCAACATCCCCATTCCGCATATTCTCATCTCTTTTTCCTTTTAGATAAAAACAACTGCCGCCTGCCCGCCCCACTGTACAGTGGGATGGAACCGCGAGTATCTTGTTTAGTTTAGAAATAAAATTGTGTTTAAATTAGTACATTATACATTATGAAGGAAGAAGTTATTTTTTCTTTTCTTAGAGTCTAAAATAAAACATGCTACATTAAAAAGGCCTTATTGACGATTACAGTGATTTTTTTAAAGCATATGACATATTAATAAATTTAATACAATAATATTCCAAACATTCTCAAAATTATTCTTTATCTTTTAAATAAGCCACAGCAAAATTTTTGTTTTTACTTTTTCGAGTCCGGATCCAAGTATTCGAGTATTTTCAGTCTCTCGAGGTCATCAAGGGTGCAACATGTGACAAAAAGTAAAAGCTGTCAGGTACGCCATATTCTGTTCTTCCTCACAGTCACAAAATCTATCATTTTATGCTATTTTGTTCCATTTAGCTAGGTTATATTTGACAGGAGTGACACCAGTTCGCATTCAGTTTATTATTCGTCTAGTTCTGCATTTCAGCTCCATCCTACAGGGCAGTATCTGGCCCAGCAGAAAGTTGTCGAGAGGTTCCACGTCGACAATTTTCATAAATCATTTATTTGATCTGAGCCGACTAGTTTCCTGTGGTTCTTCAACATCGTGTAGAAGCAGATCAAGCACCTGATAAATTAGAGATAAGGGAGTAGATCAAAAAGCCTATGATTATCCTGCCTGTGTTGGTTAATCCAGAAGAAACTTGCTTTGCATGTTTAGAACTATTCTACACTGGACATGCATATTCTGCAGTTGAAAATTACAAAGTTTCAGCTGCACTCTACTTGCTTTACTGATTTTCGTAAGCAGGTTATTTATTGTGGCCACTTTCTGTGTGATGCTTTAACAATGATATTTGTATGTAAGACAGCGATAGAGTACGATTCCTGGGAATTTAACTTTATCAGTATATTCTAGGTTTTGCCCCTCCCAGATAACAACAAGTTTATTCGTTGTCATGTGCGAGCTTAAGTGGACATATAGGTCTTAGTGGGGTGATCTTTTAAAGAATTTTGTTTGTAGTAGGTTGATCATTCTTAGGGCCTCATCGGGTTTAAATTCTACTTCTTTAAAGGCTTATAGCAAGGCTTAGGTTGTTGGCCTATATGAAATGTTCGACTCGAAATGTTTTGGCCGATCGTTTGCATATATATTAAAAAGAGATGGGGCTAGTACACTTCCTTGAGGTAGGTCATTCCTCTAGGCTTTCCACCTACTCCTTTTCATATGCGAAACATATATAAATGCATGCTATGTAGCAATGACTTAATTATTTTTGACAAGTTGTAGTAGTATGGCGGCGTAGTAGTATGGCGAAGTATCAAGATAGTTTAGTTATTCAATTAAAATGAGAAGATTTACCTTTTTTGAATATTTCGGGAAGAATAATAATAGTTTTTAGAGGTTGCATGTAATACTGAACGTTGTCTATATATTCATTATAAGTAATACTTGGAACGTCAATTTAAATTATTATTAAAAATTACGCATTGTATAGCATTTCTTATCAAGTATTTAGACACAACAAATTATGAATTACAAATACGAAAATATGAAACATTTTTGAATCCAACGGCTTGTAATCGTTTTATCATACTTTTTGCAAACTTCTCACGGTACTCTGGTAATTTTTTTTCCAATTTTTCTTGAACTCGATCTCATTAGTCATTTATCGAAGACGGTTGAGAATCATAGTTATTTAGTAGCCCATGTTTTAATTGTGATCACAAATTTTCAATTTGTTTTAGGTGAGGACTTCGTGTCGGCTACTATAATACCTAAATATCCTGAGAAATAAGTCAGCTCTAATTTGGCTGCGCATTTTGGATCATTATCCTGCTGGAATGTAACTTCGTTCATCGGATGAGGCACAGTTTTGATCAAACTGTATTTTAAAATATTAAGATATATTTCTTTATTCAATGGGATATAGAAAATTAGAATAATATTCCATTCACAGATAAGACTAATATTCAATTATGGAAACCATTTTTATTGAAGAGTTGGCGAATGGTGGTATACCAGTTGTAAACTGATACAGCCGTCTATAACGATATGGAGAGACTTGTTTGAAGGAACGGAATCGTGGAAGTGACTGAACGAACAACTGGTGTTTTTTATATGAAAAACATTCTGCAAAATCATGTTTTATCCCTCAAGAACAAAGTTGGAACTTATGGATGAATGAATGAATGAATGAATTAAAAAAAGTGGCGACTCTTGATCTTCGATGTCTAGGCCTTGTTGGGTCCTTTACATCCCACCAGAGCTGTAAGTTATTCGAAATCCATCACCTTAGCGAATCCAAGTAGCCTCTTTAATCAGTTCATGTTCAGACTTGCCTAACTGCTTCAAGTGACAATATTGTATCTCTGAAATATCTCTGTCTCCATACGTTGAGTGCTGAGCACTCTCTGAAGACATCTTCAACAATTCATTCTCTTCTAGACACCACCTGCACATTGGCTAATCAATGACGCCAAATCTTATGAAGTTGGTTTCGTAACTGACAGCCTCCTGTCAGTAGCCTCACCACGATTATTTGAAACTTATTATGTACGTGTTAATGTTCTTTAAGGATATTTAATGATTATACATTTAGGTAGGGAAACCTAGGAATCTTGGAAATAGAATTATTTAGTATGTCAAAAACAAACTTGATTTTGAATTTATTCAATATTTCTTATCGTTTTTTTTTTGCGAAAAAACAACTCTAAAAGAAGCCTCAAGTAACAATACTTTTACGAAAAGTTCAAACATTAATCGCGTGAAAGGTAATGCTATGATAGAATAGACGTTACCTTGTAGCACATTTTCAAAAGAAAAGTTCGCTGAAACTTTTGGTCTTGATATTGGTTTTAAACTCTGCAACGACGGGATGAAAAATTGGGCAACACAGGATTTTAAAAGGTGCCAAAACAAAATGTAACTGCACATTGCTCAAATAGCAGGTTTTTCTATCAATTTCTGGCTGGACTCGGGTTGTTTGGAATATTAGATTCAACATAACCTTGTCCTTTTGTGTGTGAAATTATCATATATTTATTATTTTTCGAATATTTTTTTTCAGAAATTTGTCTTCTCATCAAACTGTCGACATAATATTGATAAGTAAATCATTGATATGTATCACATAGAAAGGTTAAAACTTTGACAGAAATTTGCCAGTAATAGACGCTGTTGCCAAGCCTATTTCTACATTTATGAACAATATATAATATTACTTTTAAAAACGTTTTATATTCTTCTAATACCACTTGATATATCATATCATTTTCTTGGGCTCTTTTTTGTTTACTTATTCATTTGAGAGACGTTGAAGATGACATATTTTTTTATCTGGCGTTTGTAGGACTGCAACCTTCCTATGCTTTCACTCCATGCCTTTCCTGACCCTGCACCCCCATTGTGATTTCATTATATATTCTTAATTGATCAGATGTTATTTTTTCAAGAACAAATTTTGCAAATTTTATAAATATTTAATAATTTTGTCCTAGAGTGTGTAAAGTCAAATTTGTAATGATATATATTTTAATTTTAAAAAATCTATAGTATCCAGTTTTAAAAATGGCGGTGTTAAAGATGGAGCCCTTTTTAACCGCAGATTTGTAGACCTTTATTAACGTGCACTGTTGATGATTCATTTTAGATAGTGATATAAACTCCAGTCTTTTAAAAAATATATTAAGATTTCATGGAATACTAGGAAATGGCGCTGCTGTGTTGGACTTTACATTTTGTCCGATATAAGTTGCTTAAAGAAGTCCCCCGGAGAAGAGAGATTTATTAGTGAAATAGTGAAAATGGCGGAAATGTTTTAATTGACGCATAGGTTATGTATCGACGGTATGCGGATGATGTAGTTCTGATAGATAGCAGTATAGAAGAACTGAAAAATCTGTTCGCAGAGTTACAACAAGCATCGTTAAGCATCTGATTAAAATGAATATTGTTACGATTTTATCTCTTCAAGTCATTCACTGGGTCCGCAGAAGAAAACACAAAACTTTTTACTAAATGACTTCCAATATTATATTAACTACTTCCGAACACTTTTACAACTATTTAATTACCACTTTTCATATTCACTATTGAAATACAACTATATTAAAATTCATATCCTATCCCTATTTATATGCCTATAGAACGTACTAGAAATAACAAGAAAGATGCTAGCATAAAAATAGAGAACTACCTAGAAATATGATGAATCATCGATATAATATTCGTTTCGCTACATGATACTAAAGATGACTCATCGCATCAAAATAATATTTCAATACAAGGGCGCATTAAAAAGGTATCTTAGACCTTCATTACAATATGAACAAACGACCATCGCCATTGAAAACCATAGCATCTTAGCAGTAAATGATTATAAATATATATATATATATATATATATATATATATATATATATATATATATATATATATATATATATAAATAAAGGGTGTTTTTATAGAAGTATAGAACTTTAAGTTGGCAACACTTTTTTAACTGGCGGCCATTTTGTCAGCTGTCAAGTGATTTATGTTTAGTTTGGTTGAAAATCATGGTTCTGTTCGAAATACGTATTGCGCACTACGTCCATTTTACGGTCAACATAATCGTCCATCAGAGGAATTAATTCGATTAACTATGGAACGTTTTCGCACCACGTTTACTTTAAATGATAATACGCATCCACAGAGACGTCGTACAGTGCGTACAGAAGAAGTCATTGCTGCTGTAGAGCGTAGCGTAGAGGAAGACCCGAATCAGTCTATCCGCCATCGTGCACAGGAATTGGATATGTGTCCATTCACTTTATGGAAGATTTTGCGGAAAGATCTTGATTTGCGTGCTTACAAAACCCAACTTGTGCAAGAATTGAAGCCACACGATCACCTAGCAAGGCGTAGATTCGGTGAATGGGTCCAAAACAAGATTGCCGTTAATCCCGATTTTCATAAGCGAATTTTGTTTAGCGAAGAAGCTCACTTTTGTTTGAATGGATACGTCAGTAAACAAAACTGCCGTATTTGGAGTGATGATAATCCCCAAGTGTATGTTGAGACACCGTTACATCCAGAAAAACTGATTGTTTGGTGTGCTTTATGGGCTGGTGTAATCATTGGTCCGTACTTCTTTAAAAACGATGCTGGTCAGAACGTTACAGTCAATGGTGACCGCTATAGAGCCATGATTACTGACTTTTTCGCTCATCAATTGAACAACCATGTCACACAGCTCGCCGCGTTATTGCCGATATACGGCCACAAATGTTGGAAAAAGTCATCGAAAATTGGACCTCCAGATTAGACTACGTCCGAGCCAGCCGTGACGGTCATATGTCAGAAGTCACATTTAAATTATAATGCCAGAAGGTTATCTTTCGAATAAAGTAAATTTCATGTCAATTTAAAAAATTCATCTTTGTTTTATTCCATTTAAAAGTTCTATACCTCTATAAAAAACACCCTTTATATATATATATATATATATATATATATATATATATATATATATATATATATATATATATATATATATATATATATATATATATATATTTGTATAGACTTGTTGGGCAGCTGTAGGTCTTTTTCAAAGTAATTTGCTACGTAAAATCCGAATTCAAGGTTAAAATTGGCCCATCACGTCAGAATTTTGAGATATTTGAGGTTATGCACTCAAAAAATGGTGTTTTTGGGTACTTTTGAAGTTATGTGCAGGATGTACAATATTTTTAGGTTGCATCATTTAATACTTTTCTCACCTTTCAAAATAAGCTATTAAGCGGTTGCCTATGATTTTTCTTGCAAAGTTACGGCCATTTTAAGTACAGGTTAGGAGGTTTTTAGAGACAAATAGATTTTTTTGCAACTGTCGAACTGCCTTCCAGAATCAACCATTTTAAAAATAAAAAGTTTTATATTTTGACATTATATTCGTAATTAGGGATTTCGAAAACATCCAAGTGGAATTTTTTTATATCAATACCATTATTTGTAAATTTTGATGCGCCATTTTGAATCCGTTATCTTAGAAATGAGAATTTCAATTTTCTGACTTTAAAATCGTACTCAGCGGCCTCAAAATTCCCCAAGTACAAATTTTCGAGAGAAATGTATACAGTAGAAAAATGTATGCCTCAAAGGGTTAATGAGAATACTCACGACGTAAAATGGCTAAGACCCATTTTTAGAGTACATAACCTCAAATATCTCAGAATCCTGATATGATGGGCGATTTTTGATTTTGAATTTGGATTCTACTCAGTAAAATACTTCTGAAATGATCCCCATCTGCCCAAAAACGGAACCTTGTAGACCTGTGTAATTTTTCTAATATAGATGAATTAATTCGTATCATTAAACTCACCAATGCACTCGTCATAAAGACCGTATTTAAAATAAATGAGAATATTAAAACTACATATGATGACCAGTTTTATTTCTAATTAATATCAGCATTTAAAATGAGTAAATTAAGAAAAATCTAAACATAATTTTCAAATTCACTCTTTTCCTTAAAAAAATCCATTTATTTCGCCCCACTGTGCGCCACGCCTAATTTTAAAATGGTGCGTTGCGCAGGCATTAGGATTTTTGTGCGAGGCCCACCGAGGACGCGATTAAAAAATCTATAATTTTTACTATTTACTACTCATCTACGGAATACAACTCCATCTCCGGCCGTTTCCATGACTACCAGAGACAGATGAAGATCGCGGGCCGCTGCCTGCTCTCTGTTGCCAAAAAACGCGCTTATTCATTTCATTTTTCTATTATTACTCATTATGAAGTTTTGTTAAACGTCTTTTAAAGCAGGCATTCTTAAGTATTTTATCTAAAATATTTAGAAGTTGGGATTTTTAAGAAGGGTAAGAAATGAAAGAGTACTTTAAGTACGGTTAGAAAAAATATGCCTTACTAGATAGATAAATACCATTTCATTTTTAAATACTATTTAGAAAGAGTATAGGATTAAATAATATATGTAATAATCGCCAGCGCTTTTTCAAAATGGGCATAGCTATAAATCAGACATACCACTCCACGCAAAATATATACTTTTTTGAAGTAATACCAATTAAAATTTTCATGACAGAAAACACTGCAGTACTTTTTTGACTTCCGAATTTTCAGATTTCCAAGATAAAAATGTTTCATTATGCAAATATGTATGTGTAGTTAATGCTTTTTGGTTGAAAATGAATTATCTGAACTATTTTAGTATAAGATCTGTACGAGGGTAGACGTTTATATTTCAGGCACTGGCAATACTGGGGTTGCTAAATGCCATCTAACATATCTATTGTCAAGTCTGACATTTTGGACGTTAAATGTACTCAGAATCGCAAGAGATTGGTGCAAAGAAAAGCACAAAAAATAAAATTGTAGTGCTTTAAAAACATGACAGGTGATGAGTTTTGGATATATGGATATAAACTGGAAAATAAAGAGCAGTCAACTGTATGGGTCTTTCATGATGAGCCAAAACCAAAAAAAAAGTACTCTCATACGAAGCATCTTGAAGTATATGTTTTTCTTCTAGAAAAATGACCATATAGCAATCATGCATTTATAGAAACGTAGAATAGTCAATTTTGAATGATACACGACCCTTTCTTTGCTGAAAGTCTTCAGTGAATCGAAGATAAGAAACCGAATCCACCGTCACAAACGTCGGCTCAAGCCAGTGACTTTCTGAGTATTCAAAACCTGAAATTGATAAGTCATTCACCATACAGTTCTGATTAAGCACCCAATGATTTATTTGTGTTCATATACATGAACAACAAACTACGTGGTAAACGATTTTCTACCTAGAATTAGTGGTTGATGTATTCACAAATCATGTTCACAGTGGAAATAATGTTTTTAGAATGGTTTCAAGTGTATGCAATCATCGTAAAGAAAGATTGGCTTGTGTGGGAATATTTAGTGAGATGAGAACTGCTCACTGAACCTACCTCCTTTTCACTTATATATAGAGAACGAGGCCTTGAAGACTGTTTATCGTCTCAGTTGTTTTAGGACATCTTGGAAATTGGAACGGGCGGCTATTTAGATATCTGGGAAAGTGCGGTGGAGAGGTGTCCAGTACTGCCCATGCGGACAGATTATATGACGTCGCTTTTAAAACCCAACCTCTCCCTGAAGATATTTCTGCCAAGTAGAGAGGATTGGGAGGGAGACCAAAATCTTCCGAATAATGGATCCTGGTGGTATACTGATGGATCTCGACAAGATGAAAGCCGGAGTATTCGGCAGAAGCACAGGAGTCGGAGAGTACTACCCACTCGGACAATACGCGACAATCTTCACAGCGGAAATTTATGCTATTCTGCAGTGTGCCCATCTCTGTGAGAGGGATATAGACATGAATAGAGTAATAAATATATGCTCAGATAGTAAGGCTACGATATGGGTACTGAAGTCCAGTGTCGTAACTTCGCGACTGGTGTCTGAGTGCAAGGACGTACTGAATAGTATGACAAGGAACGGCTACACACTCAGACTCGTATGGTTCCCGAGTCACTCGGACATACCCGGGAATGTGGAAGCAGGCCGTCTGGCCAAGTTGGATTCAGCAACTGAACCGTATGGACCCTAACCGATACTACCTGTCCCGATTGCTATTGGCAAAAGAGAATTAAAAGCGTTTCTGGAAAGCAAATTTATTGAATTGTGGAGGGGAGCTCCTGAAATGAGGAGCTAAGGAACATATAATTGGACCTAGCGCACGGAGTTCTAAGGAGCTTCTCTCCTTGGGAAGGAAAAACTGCGAATTGTGGTGGGATTGTTGACAGGACATTGTCAGCTCAGGGGCCATCTTCATAGAAGTTTGGATAAGGATGAAAATGTTGACCACGTCCTCAGACAGTGCCCAGTACTCAATAGACTGAGACAGAGATATTTCCGAGATACAGTTTTGTTACAGGAAGCAGCTAGTCAAGTTCAACGAACGAGGCTGCTTGGTTTTGCAAAGGCGATCGGCCTCGAATGACCTACAGCTATGGTGGGATGTAAAGGGCCCAATAAGGGCCTAGGCATCGATGATCTAGTATCACCACTCCTTTTTCAGTTATTCATCCATTCAATCATTATAAAGAAAATTTTGAAAACAATAACACCATTTTCAATGATAGTATAAACGGCTATATGTCGGCAACATTAAAGGTTGACGTAGGACATTCTTAACATTTACATAGCCTTGATTTATTGTACCCTTTCGACTATCATGTATCAATTATCGTTATTAAGTAAAAACTGAAGTATATTTGAAAAATGCAATTCTGTTACTGATCAAGTGGTTAATTAGCACAAAACACGATTAATAATAACAAAAAATTTAGATCTTAGATAGTATATTATAAATCATATTTCTGAGGTCCTTTTCAGAGTATAAAATTGCTTTTAATTTCAAGGGTTTCGTTTCAGAAAATTTAATATTTCAAGATTCATTAACAGTTGAATAGATGGGTATTTTAACCTTGAACGCCCCAATAAAAATTAATGTTTTTAAGTAATCGTTTAATAAAGACACTTGTATCAGGGAATAATAAATTAACTCTCCTAAAAATTATAAATTTCTAAAATTAGGTAGATTTATTTGGGAAGTTATGTATTTAAATAACTCATCTTCGTTTTGTAATGAACATTTTCTGAAAATTTCAAGAAACAATTTTTTCATCGAGCCTTTTTGAATAATAACGTTATAAATATGATATAAACAGATATAATAAAAATTTCATTTATATAACGTAACACAAATTAAGTTATATCGATTTGTTAACCGTAATTCATGAACCAAAGCTCATTTTATCGCAAATTTCACTAACCGAAATATCATTACTATACATACGAAAAAATCTTACTTCTAACTCTAATCCGGAATCCCAACTTTTGACGATATTGTGATGAACCAGTATAGTGAATAAAGACGTAAGCACTGTCATCAATCATGATTTTGGAATCCGGGTGAAATTTGTTTTAGAAAATTTATCTTAAGTATCAAAAATACCTATCGGTCTCTATGAATCCTGTGATATAGGAAATTATATTTTTCCTCAAAATAATTAATTTAAATTTTTACCTATAGAAGGTTAATAAATTTTCACTTTTTGGCGCCCAACGTTCGGTTTGATAATCGATCTTGGATTGTATCAAAATACTGTACAAGTAGTTGATAAAACGAATCAAAATGAAAATATCAAATAATATTAATTTAGATTGTGTTTATTACTAACAAAGTGGTTACAAAAGGTTTTGTTATTTGATGGGGATGTGAACTCAAATTTACCCTTTTTGAATCGAATATTTTTCCCACAATTAAAATTACGTTTAAGGGAAAAAAATTATTAAATAAATATATAGTTTATGGTATACAATACGTTTTTAAGAGCTTCGTGGGCATGATTTTGAAACTCAGTCTAGTGTAAGAGTTGTTTCTTTTTACTGTTTTAGTGACACCTAATAATAGACTGTTACAGGTGTTAAAACGTGACACACAATTGAATATTCAAATTTCGAACAATATCTTTTGGTATTGTATGGTTAATATTTTTGAAGGAATAAAATAGAGATTTTGACCTATGCATAAACTTTGACTTTAGCTAGTTGTCTTTTTTTTATGTTTATTTCAGATTTTTTTACAACATAGCTGATATTAAAATTGCTCGGATCCATTTCGGCAAAAAAATTCGGACTGTGAGGATTTTATCAACAGATCTGAAAATAATACGAAATATACACTATATTATGTTTTAAAATAGTTATTTTAAAGCTCCATAATAAAATTGAAAAAACGGAATACTTGTAGAGATGAGTTGGTGTTTGTCTGTACATCTATCTGTCTATCCATCATAGCCATTTTTTTCAGAGGCTGTTTGATTTATAAAACTAATGCATAATAGATGCTTTTACAGATATTAATGAATGAAGCACAGACCCAAAGTATTTTAGGGATGATTTGGCGTGATTAAAAATTTTTCAAGGTCATTTCCTACTGTATTAAATCAGAGATAAAGATATGATTAATCGAAAAATTTACAATTTATTTTTATAATAAAAACTTTGTTTGACGGTAAAAGTTGTCACTCCGTAGCACTTAATATACATAATTTTTGGTTGATTTCCTTTCACATTTTAATTAAATCATCCATTGACAATATTAAAAAAAATTAATAATAATAAATGTTGACGCAGCAGGTAGCCAGCGTATTGTATAAAATCCAATAATTTGTCTCCCCGAGATGAGAGGCAGTCGTTCAAACAAGTTTTCGGATTCCAATTAGGAAATATCCCCCTAAAAAATAATAGTAGAACTAGTAAAAGGGGATGCTGGAAAGCAAAGAATAAAAGAGGGTGAGTTTATGCGTAGGTGAATAGCACGCACATTTTACGAAATGAGAGGGGTCAAAGGGGTAAAGGGGAGTCCCGGTGTTAAAAAGTACGATCGATATGAATATGCTTTAAAATGTGGATTTTATTTCAACAGGCTGCTGGATTTGAGAGGGTTGTTGCACCATTGAGGTGCGTGAGTTTGTGTTTTTTTTGTGGTATTTAGTTTTTGTTTCAGAAAATAACTTTTATCATATAAAGAAGTTGTCATTTAAAATGTAAAAAATTTAGGGTTTATGAAAATGTGAATAAATGAATGTACAAGATGGATTGTTTTGGATGTTTTTATAGGGGATCTGGGAAAACGTAAAATAGTCCCGAGCTCGTTTTTTTGAGAAAATTATAATGGCGAAAAGAATCTAAGGCTATCGCGGTTTTTTCTAAAATGCCCTATATTTTATTTATCAAAGCAATTACTATAAAACTACTAATGCATTCTTGAGGTATTTTTTTCTGTAGAATCAATTGGCGTAATCAAATTATTAATTTTAGTTTTAATTACGGAGATATAGTATCAAGTTTGAATTTTTTTTAAATAGAACACCCTGTAGTTTTTTTGTATTTTGCATTTTCTTTAAGGATATATTATATTCGCATTATAAATTGACAATAAATAGGTTAAAAATAGGAAGCATCTATTAACGAAGATATATTGATATAACATAAAATCATTTAGTTCATTTTTAACCGACTTCCAAAAGAAGGAGGTTCTCAATTCGTCAAGTATGTATGTTTTTTTTTATGTAAGTACACCGATTACTCCGGAACGGTGGCACCGATTTGAATGGAATTTTTTACGTTCTGTTCAGAAAGTTGCTGCGGTGGTCCCATATTTTTTTGAACGATATTGGTGCAATAATATCCAAGATGGCGCTGACAATATGGCGGACAAAAAAATCAATTTTGTCCGATTTTCTCCAAAATTGGTACGAAGGAGTTTTTAGGGTCACATATAACTAATCTAAAATATGGCGGATAAAATATTAATTTTGTCCGATTTTTTTCAAAATTGATATGGAGAAGTTTTTGGGATCGCACATTATGAATCGGAAATTGTTTAAAAAAAATTAAATATGGCGGATCCAAGATGGCCGATTAAAGATTCTACATCTCCCGATTTTGTCTAAAATCAGTATTGGGTTATTTTTGTTAGTGTTAATTATGAATTTAAAATATTTTTTGAAAAACTCAATCTGGCAGATTCAATATGGTGACCTAAAAATTTTTACTGTAGCCAAGGTTGTTATATAATATGTACAAAATTTCACATATCTGAAAGTTTAAAGATCACAGTCAATGGAAAATGTTAAGAAATGAATATACTTTGATTTTGCGTTAATTTTATTTGTTTAATGTAACAGTTACTAAATATTTTCAATGGTCTTTAGGTCACTATCAGGTTGACTAATAAAATATTAACGGCAGTTGACAGTCAACGTAAGGCTATCTACTTAAATACACTAAATATAACGAATGCAGAAAAATCTAGATAAAAGTTATGATTTAAGAGATGTAACAAGTGGAAAGAAATTAACTTCATTTACTATTCCTTATCCTTTGATTTCATACAGTATACAATATTACTCAGGAAATATTTATTATTATATAATATGTTAAAAAGTTCAGGTATGTGAAAATTCAAAGATCAGCATCTTCCCGGAGAGCGAGGAGGAAAGAGCACTACACTTACTCAACACTCACTTTTCGGGGAGCAAGCCTAGCACCACGAATGACATAACGGAACACTACGAAAGGACCAACAGAGAAGCTGTAGCAATGGCTAGACACATATACAGTAGCAGTCATCTAAAATGGGCAGTGAACACATTTCGACCATTTTAAATCCCAAGAGTCGATGCAATAATCCTGGCGCTGTTCCAACGAAGACACGAAGATATTTTACCACATATAGTACGGATCAGTTAAAGTAGCCTAGAATTGAGCTACTTACCAGAAATACGGAGATGGGCCAGAGTCACTTTCATACCAAAAGTAGGGAAAACGGACATTACACACCCGAAATCTCGGCGACAAATCATCCTTTATTTTAAAATTGATGGTGAAAGAAAGGAATATATCAGAACAGAAATTCTTCAACAGGCGCCACTGCACCCTTATCAACATGCATATCAAGCGGGCAGGTCATCGGAAACTGCACTGATACAATTAACAGTTAAGATTCAAGATGCACTGAACTGCAAAAAAATCGTAGAATGTGCCTTTCTTGATATAGAAGGAGCTTGTGACAGCACTCCACATAAGGTAATCAAAAGAACCCTTGATGATAGGAGAGTAGACGGAACGACCTCCAAATGGATGGTGTGATTTCTCTCCACTACAATAGTAGTGATAGAGATAGGACAGGACACTATCGCCCTCTCTACTACCAGAGGACGTCCTCGGAGGTAGTAGCTTCTCCCCTTATGTGAAGCCTAGATGTGTAAACTTATCGGTGATCTGACTGACCTCGGCACATCTTGTCAGGGCTATGCCGACGACATGGTCATAATCGCGAGGGGCAAATTCGAGAATACCCTCTATGACAAAGAAGACTAAATAATGGTGTCGGATGATGGGACTAAATGTTAACCCGTCTAAAACTACCTTAGTAGCCTTGACCAGGAAAAGAAACTTCAACCTGAAAACAATCAAAACTGGATTGAGTGGAAGTCAGTTGTTAAGTATCTGGGCCTGATCCTAGATAATAAAATTCTCTGGAATAAGCACGAAAAAGAAGTAATCGGCAAAACTATGATGGTCTGTCGAAATTTCGCGGGAAAAAGCTGGGACAGAAACCCAAGGATTCAAGGAATACACAAGCCTAAGCAAAAACCAAGTTAGAATTCTGACAGGAATTCTGAGGTGCATTGCTACCGGGTTGGCAAGAAGGGAAGAGTGTAGACTCTGCGAGGAAGGGGACGAAACCTTCATTAACATCCTTTCAGAGTGCAACGCTTAAGAAAACACTCGAACGCAGTTCTTGGGAGCATATCAAATAGAAGAAGGGGAATTAGTCATTTTAAATCCATCCAACATCCTAATGTTCCTAAGGGAGATAAGACTGGAAGACCTGCTCTAGTATCCTTAACTAATTGATAGCAGAAGGGGAACACAATAGATCTATTAGTTCGTAGTGCACTGATCTCCAATTTCACACACATATACATAGAAGTTCAAAGATCAGAAACAATGGAAATTGTTAACAAATGAATGTACTTTGAATTTGCATTAATTTTATTTGTTTATTATTACTGTTGTAAGTATTCTCAATCATCTTTAGGTCATTATTAGATTGACTAATAAAATATTGACGGTCCTATACAGTGAACGTAACTCAATCTACTTAATTACACTAAATATATCGAATGCATGAAATTAACTTCATTTACTATGTCTTATAGTTTTATTTCAAACATTACACGATCATAGATGATGATAAATGTTAGGATATGAATGCATTTTGAATGAGGAATAATTTTATTAATTTAATATTACCGTCAGTAATTATCCTCAGTTATCTTTCGGTCACTTTCAGGTTTACTAATAAAATGTTAGAGGTCAGTAACAGCTAATATAAGGCATTTTACGTAATTACCATAAATATAATAAACGCGTAAAGATTTTGATAAAAGTTGCGATTTTATAATCATAGCGAGTTGAAACAAATTGACTTCATTTACTATTTCTTATTCTATTGTTTCATACATTATATCATCCAAGAAATCAAGATTGTTATATAATATATAAAATAAATCCAGATATCTGAGAGTTTAAAGATCACAGACAATCGAAAATGTTAAGAAATTAAAGTATTTTGAATTTGCATTAATTTTGTTTTTTTAATGTGATGGTTAGTAAGTCTCCTCAATCGTCGTTATGTCACTATCAGGTATACTAATGAAATGTTAATAGTCGTTTATTGTCAACGTAAGGTAAACTACCTAATTACAATTAATATAACACATTCATAAAGATCTGGATAAAAGTTACGATTTAAGAGGCATAAAGAGCGGAAAGAAAGTAATTTCATATACTATTTCTTATCGAATTTTTTCATACATTACATTACTCAAAAAACCAAAGTTGTTATAAAACATGTAAAAAACTTCCGATATTTAAAAGTTCGACATGAAAAATATTAAGAAATTAATAACTTTGAATTTGCACTCCCTTTATTTGTTTAATGTTACAGATAGTAAGTTTCCTCAATCGTTTTTATGTCAGTATCAGGGGTACTAACAGAATATTAACGATTGTTTAGAATCAACGTCAGGCAATTTACGTAATTACTGTAAATATAACAAATGCAGAAAGATTAGAAAATGAAAAAAAAATTACCTAAATTTACTGTTTCTTACACTGTTAAAAATAACCTTAAATTTAGTGTAAATTTAATATTCATTATACATTAAATTTAATGATTTTGTACCTAGAATCTTGAATACTCTCCATTTACTTTAAATCTAAAGCAATTCATTCAAATATCAGTTCTTTGTACATTAAATTTGATTAAATGGCATCCAAAAATATCTGAAAAAATATTTCAACTTTCTGTACATTAAAATCAATTTACATGTACATTAACATTAAAAGAATTTACATGAATATTCATGGAACATTGTATGAGATTCCGGGAGATGGTGAAACTTGTATTGAACTTTTTATTTAGAATGATATAAGTTGCTAAAAGAACTCAATTTTAGGGTTGCCAGACCTAGAGAAATTTCCCTAAATCTAGGGAATTTTGCGACATATAGGGAAAATGGAATTGCTTTTTAAGATTTGTAGCTTATAAATTAGGTGTTCCTAAAGAGAATGTCAACTACCCTCATTTACTATTCCAATTGAATTTGAGGCCTCTTGAGCATCGCAGGGAATACATCGACTTACTTTATCTATTTAAAATCGTTAATAGTATAATAAATTCTCCAGAACTACTAATGCGTATTGGTTTCAATGTGCCTCAGAGAAGTAGTCGATGGGTTGAGGTGTTCTCTGTGGATGTTCATAAAACCAACTATTCCACCTATGCACCACTAAATAGAATGTGCACTTTAGCTAATGAATTATCCCGTGATCACGTTGATTTGGATATTTTTAACATGTCCTTAAATAGTTTTAAAAATTTTTTAAAGCGTAATCTATAGTCTAAATTTTTTACTTCTCATTGTTCTTTATGTAGTCTGAATGTGAGCTTACTGTAGTTTTACCGGATGCTTTGGATTTATTTGTTTGTTGTTTATTATTGTTTTTTTTTATCTATTTGGAAATTTGTTTGTAGTTGTAAAGTGTTGTAAATTTTTAAATGGTTTGACCGTTAATAAAACATTTATTTATTTATTTATTTATTTATTTATATGTCTATTTTGGGGAGTTTTTCTAATTATTATATAAAAATTATTATATAAAAACTAATAAAGAATGTTTCTTGTTACACGTTGACATACAAAACAGCTTACAAATCTTAAACGCAGTTGTACATGTATTAAGAAATTTCGGTGATTTCCCATGCTTCCTGGCTTTTAGTCGGTAAACTACGACGGAAATCCCGACCGCTTTATGTATTATGCAATTTTGGTAAAAAAATACGCAACGTTGCGGGACACATTGTGTCAGATTTTGCATATTAAAAATTTTTTAAAGTAAAGCAATTGTTTTAATCTCTGTATTAGCCCGGAAATGGTTAAGATATTTAAATCAGAAATTTGGTATTGAGAGAAAAAAATCCATCATACATTTAAAAAAAGTGCTATGTTTATTTTTTTTAGAGTAGGTTAGCGATTAGGTTTATTAAGTACACACTTTAACATTTTTTAAAGTTTAGATCTATTATTTGTAGATAAATAAACTTAAAAAATAAAACAAAAATTATTAAAACTATAATTCACTTACGGGCGTAAAAGCGACTAATCACACTGAGATGACGTCACATGTAGGGTGTCAATTCGTTAATTTCAAATACGGCGCCTAATACGTGAGATATGGTAGGGGTAAAGAAGAGAGAAGAAATGTAAAATAGATAAGAATTCTATCGTAAAATAGAACGTGCCGTAAATTAGAATGCCGTAAGTTGGAGATTCCGGTGAACTTGCCTAAGGAAATCTAGGGAATTTTTTGTCAAAAATCAGGGAAAATAAAATAAGATCATCTGGCAACCCTGCGCAATTTTTTTATGATGAGGTGTACATATCTGCCGGTACTGACGAAAACCAATGAGTTCGAAACTGGTCTACCGATGACGGTACACTATCTATAGGAAAAATTTCCACCTTTTCCTGGTAGTACAATTTTTTGACCTCATATTAATATTGGTGCATTAAATATATAATAACATATCTTAAATTCAATGAACCCTGGCTATATATTTAATGTACATAGTTACCTTAAAAAGTAATGATAAAAACTTTAGAGTTAATGTATGATTACATTAGATTTAATGAAATAAATTAATTTAGATTAATGTTAATTATTAAATTTAATGCATTTCATAAAATGCATTTAATAAACGTTTATGAAACTTGTTTTCCGCACATTTACCTTAAATTTAATATTCTTTATTATGCAAGAAAGTAAGACTCTCTGGAATGAGAAAATTAAAGAAATTCAAATTTTCTTTTTTAAATTTGCTGGGAAATGTTTTAATCACATGGAGGCATTTCTTAATAAAATATACACATTAGTTCAGGATATGCCACACTGTAAAAAAACTTCACATGAATTTTAAGGTAATGTGCTGGAAACAAATTTCATAAACTGAATGTACATTAAATTTAAAATTATTTTGTTTTTTACGAATCGAATAATTTAAAACTAAAACTTTTTTCAATTTGTTTAAACAATGATTGTTTAAGCAATTTTGATAATTAAAGTAAATATATATCGTTATAGTATGCTTAATTATATTAATAAGCAAAGATTTGCTTGGAAAGTCCAATACTATAGGGTTCAGTATGCTGCAAGTATGATGCATAAATAATGTCATTTGTTTATAACAAAATGAAAGCATGATGGGCACATGGCATTATGATATTTGAGCTCCATTATTCGCGGTAAATCGGTTTAAAAAAATGATCAAAATCGCTCCATTAGAAGCCGAGAAAATGAAATTTTTTTTCAGATATATATTTTGAATCTTCGAATTTAATTTTAAAATAAGAGCTCCCCACCCCTCTTTTTTTCATTTTTCACGCGCGTGGGAGATATACTTTTCATTTTTTATTAAAGTTTCCGATAACATAAACATTTAAATATCTGTATCAAAAAAGAACTCGGCAAAACAAAGTTTTTGGTTCAAGAATCAGGTCTATATCGTTTATAGATTCACTGTAACAGGCTGTTAACTTTGACAGTTTGTATCTCGGAAACCAGTTGACCGACTTGAAATTAAACTGCTTTTTTAACCTTTTTTTAATTATTGCTATTTTGCTTCTTCTTCTAGGTAGAACCAAGTTCTGTTATCTATACAATGCCTCATCGATCCTCGTTTGAGGTCGAAATCCAGCTATCTCTCCATCTTTTGGGGGGCCGTCCAGGTGGCCGTTTGGTGTTTAGTTTCTCTCTCATCACGGTTTTTGCTAGTCTGTCATCGTCCATTCATTCCACGTGATCTCTCCACTGCCTACGACGGTTTCGAACCCACTTCACAACATCCCCCACTCCGCTGTCCTCGCGTATTTTTGCGTTTCTTATTCTATCTCTTAAACTTGTTCCCGTGATCATCCTCAGCGTTTTCATTTCTGTGGTTCTCATAATTTGTTTTGTCTTTGTGTTTTCATTTCTTGTTTCTGCGCCGTAGGTCAGTATCGGTCTTACTTGTAAATTCTTGCTTTGCTCTCAACCGTCATATGTTTATTGTTCCAGATTATGTCTCTTAGTTGGCCTGATATCATGGCCGCTTTGTTGGCTTGTGTGCCTACTTCTTCCGTTACTGCCCTGTTACTTGTTATATGTGCTCCTAGGTATTTAAACTTCCCAACCTGTTCGATATGTTTGTCATCAACCATTAGTTTGCATCTTATCGGTTCTTTTGCTATTACCATTGCTTTTGTTTTCTCCACAGATACCTTCATATTATACTGTTTGGCTGTTCGATTGAGATGGAGAAGCATTCTTTGTAAGTTGTCCTCGCTATCTGCTGTCAAGGCAACATCGTCTCCAAAGCATATAATCTGAACGGTGTTGTGTCCCATTGGGTACCCAATATTTGTGCTTTTTACCCTGTCTTATTCCTATGGATAGAGGGATTTCCTCTGTTAGAGTGTTATTTGTTTTAATTACCATGGTGTTTTTTTTTTAATTCAGTTCTTATATTGTGCGTATGATTGCTTCGTCTACTTGTTTTCTTCGCAGTAATTCTGTTATGTGTTCCAGTTTGACTCGGTCGAACGCTTGTGTAAAGTCCACAAAACAAATGAACAGCGGTTTATCGTATTCGATAGATTTTTCAACCAGCTATCTGATAACAAATATACTGTCGATAGTAGAGCGGTTATTCCGGAAGCCCTGCTGTTCTTCGCACGCCCCTAACTTGTTTACGATCCGTTGTGACAGTATTTTGGTTAACAATTTGGCTAAACTATTCAGTAGGCTGATTCCCCTGTAGTTTTCGGGTTGTTTCTTTGATCTTGTTTTGTGGATTGGAATTGTGATGCTTTTCCGCCATTCGTTGGGTACTGACGTTGTGCGGAGTATTTTTTGAAATAGAACAGTGAGCTCTGTGACAAGGCTGGGGCCTCCGTACTTTAGCATCACATTCGTAATTTGGTCGGTACCAGGTGATTTTCTGTTTTTTAATTTCTTAATTGTCAGGTGCATCTCTGCTTCACTGATGTTAACATCTGTTAGTTCTGTGATTTCTTGTTGGTTTTCGTCTACGTTGTTTTCTGTAGCTGGTGCCTGGAGTAAGTCCTTAAAATAGCTTAACCATTGTTGGCTGTCGATTGGACTTAGTTGAACGTATTCATTGATTGTTTTTTTTTCTGTTCCTCAGCATGTTCCATATTTTCTTTTGTCCTCCATATAGGTCGTGTTCCATGCTATTTTGCAATAAGGGAAATATATTTTGAGATTTCCGACCAACCCAATCTTATGGCAAATTTAATTACGAAACTTTTTTTTCCTTTTCAACTTTCCTCTAAAATGAATTCTTTCAAAGTTACACGAGAGAAAATTTGAAAAAAAAAACGTTTTTTTTTTCGTTAAATTTATATTTTTATTAATAAAAACAATTTTGCCCAACTTTTGAAATGACGCTCATCAAAATTATTGTTATTCAGGTTATTCTGAAGGCTCTCATGCAAAAATCTCCATGTTCCATTTCACATCCACCTACAAGCAGATAAGCCCTGGTCTAATTTGCAAGTTTTAACCATGTGAAGTGCTTGTTATCCCGTTAGGTGTAGATGTTCGAAAAAAAAATTTAAACACAGATATATATATATATATATATATATATATATATATATATATATATATATATATAAGTAGATAAGTTTTTGTCCGTGTAATTTAAAATAAAATAGAATAAAATATTGGCGAAGCGGACGTGAAAATTTGTCAATCTACATGATTCTCGTGTTAAAAAGTGCGGAAGAATCCAAAATATGGAAAAACTCTGGGTCCGACAGGTGGTGCGGCACGTGGCTTTGGCTGTTAAAATAAGCGGTAGGCTTGCTTGCCAGTACCGAAAAATGCGACCCCTATCCTTTGGGCAGCGCGTTTCGTGTACTCGATTTTACATATTTCTGTTTTAATTTACCGTCGCGCCACCATATGACGGTTCTCTTACAAACTTTGTTAATCTGTGTGGTTCTTGTATTATCAAGTGGACCATCGAGATGTCGCCTTTGTCGTCTTGTTTGCTGTTTTTTAATTTTAAATTCAGCTTTATACGATGCGAAGGCGAGATGATGGTTTGTACCGAATGCGATGGCCTGACGAGTCCCATATTAGGACGACACAGCGCTGTCGCCATCTGTCGGACCCGGAATTTTCCATATTTTGGAGTGCTCCGCACTTTTTAACACGAGAATCATGTAGATTGACAAATTTTCACGTCCGCTTAGCCAATATTTTATTCTATTTTATATATATATATATATATATATATATATATATATATATATATATATATATATATATATATATATATATATATATATATATATTTACTAAGTGTATGGTTTTTAAAGATTCTACTTTGATTTTATTTTGGTGTACATTAAAAGAAGGGATCCAATAAAATTTTTAAGTATAAGAAGTCATGCACAAGATAAAACATTGAATATTAAACCGTCTCATAATATTATCATACATTAGATTAACATAGCATTGCATAACATTTTCAATAAATAAATATTTTTATTATCTATATAATTATAAAGATTATTAGGCTGTTTCAAAAAATAGAACAACTCAAAATCTCAGATAATTATTTATGAACCTCCTTGAAAATTAGTTTTATTGTTAATACTTCACTTTCAAGGTCTAGAGGAATATTTCTGTCATTTAAAACCAGAACACGTGTGAACTGCATCATGATAACGAGAAAAAAAAATCCATTATGATTTAAATTAATTAAGGCATCTGTAACACGTACTCTAAAAAAACAGATAAAGCTAAAAATGACAAAGAATTTGGAAAACAATCTAAAGAAACTCTATTTTTAATTTTAATAAGAACTAAGGCCCTTATTGCGCGAAATATGGAAATTAAAATAATATCCAGGACTGAGAGAAACAGATTATTAGAAGAGCAGATAAAAAACTTTTCTTTCAGATATTTAGAATTCGTCAAAATTCATACCACACCAACATTGCCTGGCTGTATTCATGTCGAATATGCATTATTTTAGGGTTCCGTAGCAATTGTTGTCGTGTGGTTTAATATTGGAGATTAAATTTTAAACATTTTTTTTATATTTAATCAATTAGTAAATTCAATATAATCGTATCTTTTTCACTGAAAATTTTTACGTTCTTATGATTTTTAAAACCCACTTTCGAAAAACTAAATGGAAGCACAGGAAAATTTCAGATTTATGTTTAAAATAAATTAAAACCGAATTAAATACAATAAATCTAAAGTCTAAATGTAAATCGACATACTGATTGTAGAAAATATTATATTGACAAAGCAAAAATAAATAAATAGAAAAAACTGTGTTAAAAAATAACATATATTTAGTGCCCAGTCAAACCCCACAGAAGTACGAAAACAGATCCATTGAAACCCCGCGCTTCCATATCAAGGAGCCCAATACGGTCTGCTTCCCTCATAACAATAAATTGTCTTGCGCATTCACTAAAAGTCGCATTTTTAAAATAGAATAAGTAATTTTTTAAGTTTGTATTTCGCGAATGAAACCGCTAAATAAAAAAAAGACTATTTAATGACAACTGACTCGATTGGATAAACAAGAAAGACGAAATTAAATTAAAATTTTTTATATCTTATAAATTGGTGAATGTAACTTACCCGTAATATTTTGGTCGCATATATTGAGTGAAAGCTTTTATATCATATTTTCTTAGATTTTTAAAATGGAAAGTTAAAGGGAGGACATGAAAAAGCCACCTTCCAATGATAATATTTCGCAATTAAAGCGTCTGAATAAAAAATGTGCTATAAAACATTTATTCATATTGTTAAATCCCTATCAAATGGGATGAATGGGAAAAAATATTTTCTTTGATCTAGAGCAATGATTTCCAACCTTTCTCTTCTTGCGAATGCCTTCTAAAAACCGAAATAAATTGACGAGCCCCCTGTGTAGCCATTGGAAACCGTAAATGAAACACTAAAAATGGGTTATTAAAATTTATTTTCCATATTGAACAACAGTTCATAATCAAAAGCTAAAATATAATGGTAAAACATTTGTTGACAAACATTATCAAAACTAAATTGATAGCTTACTCTATAAAAAAAACCATACAATAATGCAGAACTTAAAAAATACCCTCAATGGGATATTTCTGCCTGTTTGGTGAAACAAAAAAATTCAAAATTTGATTATCTGGAAGTTTGAATCTTCGATCAGGTTCTGCATTTAACCTGTTTCTGTACTTATCTTTCAGGTAAGTTTTAAAAATCCTTTCTCACATAGATATGTTGTACAAAAGGGTAATAAAACTCATTTCTTATAATGAGCCAAATTAAAGAGTGCTCTTTAAAAACTGTTTTTAGGGAATGGTCAGGGGATAAGTCAATTAAATTTCTTTTCTCAGTAAAGCTACCTATGTGCGTAGAGGGGGGTCTGTACACTGCGATCTGGTAGATTTATTGTGCCCCCTACTGCTGCTCAATTGTAAGAGTTACCTTAGAGCAGGTACTCCAGTCCTATTTCCCTGAGGAATCTTATAATGTTGGACGGTTTCAAGGGGTAGCTCTCCTTTTTTCATTTGGTGTGTTCCCAAGAATCACATCCTAGGGTTTTCTAGAGCGCTGCACTCTGAAAGGATATGAATAGAAGTTTCGTCCTCCTCCTCACAGAATCTGCACTCTTCTCTTTGTAACAGTCCAAGTTTCTTGAGATGTTCCTTCAGGCGGCAATGCCCCGTCAGGATCCCTGTCAGAGTTGAGTTAGTTTAACTTAAGTTTATAACTTCTTTGAATCTCTTCTGATCGTAGTTTCCCAGAAGTATTTTCGCTTGTCTCAATCCTTGCAGCTTCGTCCAATAATTGGATCTCTTGCTTTTTTCTTCCATCTTTAGTTCTTCCAGCATTACGCTGCTACTGATTCCAGAGAAACGCTATGGCCCCAGAAACGGTATCTCAGCCTCTTTCTTCGCGAGCCTTTCTACTATTTCATTCCCCTCTATCCCAGTATATCCCGGTACCCACATGAGGGTATTATTCTTACTCAAATCATTTAGTTCCTCTAGGCAATTCCATTCCCATCTAGGAACTGAGAACTTAAAAGGTCAACGTACTTGACTATCCGAAAAGATCATAATCTCTTGGCCGTGATAGTTTTTCTCCTTGTTAAATTGAAAACATGTTCTAATGGTATGTATTTCTGCCTGGAAAATGCTTCGTGACTTACCCAAGCTTTCGTAGTGTGTGGTGCTGGATCCATACATTCCTACTCCAGTTCCCTCCGTTGTTTTGGAGCCATTTTTGTATCATACAATGGATTTCTTGCCGAGTTTTTCAATGGTGTTTCTGTCCTATTCGCTCTTGCGACTCAACTTTATGCTGATCAGTAAAGTTAAAGAAGTATCCGAAGGTATATCCCTTGAAAAGGATTGCGTATCCAGTTGTTCGATCCGGATATAATAGTTTTATTAGGAAAACAGTCCTTGAGCTTTAATTGAAGTTGTTTGAGATGTTCAGTAATATCCCTTTTAATATTTTTGTTTAGTTAAATTTCATTTTCTAATAAAATGGTGCTGACAGAACCCAAATAGTCGTACTCATTCACCTGCAGACATTGAATCCAAAAGTTGAAGCATGGCTACTATTCTATCAAGCACATTGAAAACGGCGATACCTCAGCCTTGTAAAGACATATTTAAATCATTTAATTCAGAAAAAATGTGATGTATGGTCAAGAAAAAGTGCTTGAACTTCAAACTTCAATTCAAACAAGCTGGTCAAAACCTTGTCACGAAAAAACCATCTAACTTCTGTATGAAGTAGTAAAGAAACGTGGAGGCTTCCAAAGCTCTCACAAAGAGCAAGAAATAGATGAGAGTTTGTAGCACACGTTTATATCAAATTTACAATTTTTACATCGTCGTTTAAAGTACTGGATAACTTTGCAGCAATATGCTTACAATCCAGTGCTTGTCTATGAATACATCAATGAGTTCACTCAATATTCTCGTTGATCTTCTTTACCCGCACCACAAGACCAGAAAATATCCCGACCATTGATTTTCCAACATGCACACAGCCAAACAAAAAAACCAATTTATTTCATTTTTTTCAAAATAGAAATTGATCATATCGAAAATTGCTGCATCTGTCGTATAGGTGTTCAGTGGTTTTGCAAATAATAGATCTTCTTGAATGGAATTCTTAAAAATATATCTAACATAGACAAGCACTACTGCAGAGTTTGCTACATCGGTCGACAATTTTATTATCATCGTTTAAATCTGTTAGAACAGAAGAAACACTAGACTTTTTATTACCACACAATTTACTTTTAAAATACTCAACAGGTTTATCTTTGTGATCCAGATATATTGATACAAAATGTCTACGAAGAAGATATGGTTTTAAACTGTTGTTGGCCAGGATTTCATTACAGATTACACAAAGCGGTTTAAATTCTAACTACTCTCCGGTAAAATAAAGACCTATTTGGAAGTAGTCACTATCATATTTTCATTTCTTTCCTTGTTTTCTCACTATGTTCGCCTATTTTTTCTTTTCTTTCAATCTGTTAAGACGGTAGCTCACTACAACTGCCACCCTGTGTTTGTTCCAAATCAGGGTCTAAAGTAGAAGAAACAATTGATTGTTCGTCCAGCTTTTCGTCCGATTTGACAAAACTACCCGTTTTTAAACAACGATCCATCATACATTTCTCTCTCTTTTTCTCTCTAGCAGCCCCATTCGGTCCACTTGTGGACATAGACCTCATCTGGTCTCTTCTGTTCCAATCTATTTTCTGTAATCCGGTGCCAATTTCCATCTGCTATCCTTCTTTTTGGGGGTCTTCCGATACTTCCTGTTGACGACCTAGGTCTCCATTGCAATATATGTTTTTTCCACCTTGTATAGTCTTGCCTAGTGACGTGTCCCATCCAGGTCCATTTCAAAGTAGCAATGCGTTTTATCACATTCTCCACTTCCGTGCGTCTTCTCAATTCTTTGTTCCTTATTCATCACGTAGTGATATTCCCAGCATGATTCTTTCTATTGCTCGCTATGTAGTACGCAGTTTATTGGCTGTTTTAACTGTAAATGTGGTTGTCTTCATTCCATAGATTATTACTGGGAAAACGCACGAGTCAAATATTCTTCTTTTCAAATGAATGGGACTAGGGGGTTTTTAAGAGCGTATCTTAATCTTCCAAAGGTTGCTTATGACATTATAATTCTTCTATTTATGTCAGCTTTTTCTTTTTCTTTCCCAAGTCTAATTAGATCGCCTGAATACATATAATCCTCGACTATTTGTATTTCGTCGTTTCCTACATAAAGTGGCATATCTTCTGGAGACATTATTTTGGTTTTTGCTAAATTTATGCTTAATCCAACTTTCTCTGAAGCATTTTTCAACTCAAAGAGCATTTCCTGTAACTTGTCTAAATCTTCACATATTAATACCACGTCATCCACGAAACATAATGGCTGAGATATCTATCATTTTAAAGAAATCTTCAAGTGTTAAATTAAAGAGTTTAGGGGAAATCGTATCTGTTGGTCGCACCACTTAACCAATATTTATCTTTTGCGTTTCTAGGTCCTCTGTTATCTTTACTAGCAGTGTGGTCTTATCGTAAATATATTTTAGAAGATTTCTATATATGGAATCAATCCTTGCATTGTACATTGCTTGAAATATGGCAAATAACTCTACAGAGTCAAAAGTTTTGCTATAATCGACAAATGCTAGATGGTAACTGGCAAAACGCACGAGTCATTCTGCTTTGCAAAAAAGGCGACAAATTAGATATCAAAAATTACCGCCCCATAAGTCTTCTGTTACATCTGTACAAATTGCTAACAAAGATAATAACTACTAGACTTACAAACAAATTTGACTCCTATCAACCTCCAGAACAGGATAGGTTTTGAAAGGGCTTTAGTCCAACAGAGCAGATACAGAACATCAAATTACTCATTGAAAAATGCACCGAATCTAATATTCATCATACATTTACAGAGCAATAATTATTTACTTTCACGTTGTAATTTATTTACACAAAGAAGAAATCATTAAACTGGTTTACATTATTAATATTTATATACACACTATGCATTAACTACTAACTAATTTATCTTTTTGAAATTACTCGGAGTTCTTAAGATATTCATACGATTCAGTTCGCCTCTACTCTTTCTTATATGTGACTACGGCGTTTTTATATCGCCAGTCGTTATTCTCGTTCTGTCGTGCATATTCGGGAAAAGTCTTGGTTCGCCCAAGAGGAAGTTGCCGGCTCATTCGAGAATGTACTCGTATCACTAGCGACGTAGCCACTCGTTGCCCATTGTGGCGTTTAATTTAAAATTCCGACATTACAGTATTATTTTCGCGAACCCTCAAAGGTTGGGAAATGCTGATCTAGAGCCTTTATTAAATAAAATTTTCAGAAACTCATAAAAATGTAAAAAACTTTAAAATGCATTTCACGAACTTTACCTTTGAAAAAATTTGTCAGTCACGCATTAAAAAACATGGATTTTAATGAAAGATTTAAAGAGGAATAAAGTTTTGAAAATGGTTTGCACTAATCATATTTTTAAAAAATTATAGGTTAAATTTGAAGCTTGGAACTTTTTTACATTAAAATTAGTATATTCAACAGGAACATATAAACATAAGCTACAAATCAATATAAATACGTATAACTAAATTAAAAAAAACTTTATTCAATTTTTAAAATAAATTATAAAACATTACATTTTATATTCGGTCACCCTTCTCAGACAGTTTTTAATCTGCAACCCCAATAAAAGGAAATTAGTTTCTATTAAAGAGACGAACGCTGCAAGATAACGCCATTCGGATTCCATATCCTGGACCTTTCTGTCATTTTTTATTATGAAATTTAAATAAAGGTTGACTTATCCCGGGATATAATTTTTATTCGAAAAAGGCCGCTCTACGCATTTTGCTTTACGTAATTAGGTTGACAGGACCGGAGTTAAAACAATTAGAAATTAGAAAGTATTTAAAAAAGCTCATGATCGATGATTTTGGCGATTGAATCGTGCCTCTCTTTGTATAAGCTTATTTGCAAGTTAAGTAATTTATAACGACTCTCTGTATACTTATGTATTTTACGATAGTATATGCTATGCTATTCTATTCTAATACGTACCTCACCTGTCTTATTATGAACTCGTTGATGAATTCAGTCTTCATAGTTTGTTGGTCAATTCTTTATGTCTTTTTAATGCCAAATTATTTTTATTTTCGTTCTGCCTTCATTGTCGCAATAGTTCCTCTAGTTGTGTTTCAAATGGGCATTTATTAAAGCCGAACAGTATTCCTATGTTCTCGAAGATAACCGCCACAATTTTGAGTATTTTTTCCATCCGATTTATGAGTGGTAGCCGACAATTTAAAATCACTCATATACAGAATATGTCTTACTACCTCTTCACGATTATTTTTAATACTGATGGAATATAAATGGCATAATAATGCATGACAAAGCACAATCAATGAATTTTCTTCAAATATTCCCCTTCATATTGAAATTGCGTATATCTCGGTATTGCTGCTAGAAGATAACCGCATTTGGATCCTAGTTCTTCAACTTGATACGAGGTGTTCTAAAAAGGACACAATATTTAAACCAATTGTATATATTCTCAATATAGCTGCTAGTCAGTTATATGACATTGAGTCGATCACCTAGGAGGCGAAAAGCTTCCTTGGATTGGTATAAGACTGATTGTAAATCACCGAATTGATAATAAGTTGCTGCTTGCAACCCAGTGTGAATGTATTAATTTACCATTGAGATTTACAAGCCAAACGGCTTTGCATTACCTCCAGGGATTATTGAGTCATACCAGGTATACAAAGATTCCAAAAGTATGAAGCTCTGTGGGGGCCCTTTTCATGTTATCGGGTCCTAGATGGCGTGATCTTCTATATTTCCTACAAACTTTCAAACGGTCCTCGCTGTTGCAAGGAGAACTGTTATTTGAATCGATTTATACAGATGCTCACTAAGCCCCAGTCCCTTGCAGGAGGTTCTTTGGTATCATTCCAGGTGTTGATAGTAATATGGGAATTATGTGGATGCTGTTCATTGCCGCTTTCTGCAGATTTGCAACACCAGATCATTGTATTTTGGTCTTACGTGGTTATTAGGTATAGCAATGTCAGTCAGTATAGTTCGCCTAGAAATTTTATCTGTTGGTCTGGCCTATTATGAGCAACTGTTTGATCTGTTAGAACTGTTCGGTCCCAATATAAATTGAACCCGTTGTTTTCAAGAATAGGCCCCGGATTGTATTTGCAGTAAGGTACTTTTCCTACCTGCAGTAGTTTTAACTTATCTGCTAACTCTTGGTGGAGTATCTTAGCGGCTGAGTCGTGTCTTCTGATATTTCTTCATCAGAATAACCTGGACCTGGATAGCTAACAAGAAGCCCTACGTTTCCAAAAATATCTGTGCTGAAATCAACCAGTAGTTTGACGCTGAATTATCGACATTGTCCTGGATGACTTCATTTGAATGCCGTCCAGGAAGTGATTTCTGTAGGCAGGCTTGTAACTGTCGGTGGTGAGAAGAAATATCCCTTTCTCTCAGCTGTAGCGACGTTCAATCGTCTGTCTAGCATATTGCTCGATGTAGTGTGGAAGAGTCCGCTAACCTTTGGAAATAAGAACTTAAATTTATTATTTGTTGATCGAGTTGCTTACGAATATCGACCAATTCTCTTCCTCCTTGTTGTCCTGGAAACATTGTACCTTCAATAGCCCTCCAATGGTGGTGTTTGTGTGCTTTTGTTAGGAATGTTCTTATTTTCCTTTGCAGGTTTTCGATGTCCGTCTTGCTTGATTTTACAATTCCAAAAGAATAGCTAAACACAGAGCATGCGTACCTGTTGAGCGCTTTAAACAAATTTCTACTACTTAGACTAGTTCATAACACCCGTCTTACCACCCTGACAAATTCGGTTGTCAATTCGGCCTTCATAGTGCGATGGTCAATTCGTTTAGCCTGTCTCATACCTAGGTATTTGTATGTTTGTTCTGCTTCCATTGTAGCTATAGTTTCACCGTTTTGCATTTTAAGTGCTCCCGATTTTGTCTTTCCTTTAACGATGTTCAGAATATGGCACTTGTCCAGTGGAAACTGCATTCCGATATCCCCGGAAAACTGCTCCACAATTTTGAGCATTTGCTCCAGCTGGTTTCTGGTAGCAGCCATCAGTTTATGATCATCCATGTAAAGCATTTAGCATTATTATTATTATACTCAAATGTATACTAAATGACGATTATGTTAAATATTCTTCCTAAATAAATAAATATATAAACTGATAATACAAATTTATAAATTTGCAATAAGTTTATCTTTTCATGGTTCTGTATAAAAACAAAACTTCAAGTTATTATTTTCAACTTTCCATTTATCTTCAAATATAAATTTAATTTATAAAACTACAAGAAAAAAAGTGGATGAAGTAATATTAAATAATATAGTATTAAGTTATAGTATGTTTTCGGATAGTGATAGTCATTGAATTTTAGCCAAGCAATTAGTATTATTATAAACAAAGTAATTTATATCATATAGTTATATTCCAGTATATAAACTGTCCCAAAAAAGTGTGTCTACTGTGTTATATAATTACGATATAGGCTATTGACTGTCATTGTTTCATATGTTAATTGACTTCCAAATATGACAAAATCACAAAGCGCTAACCAATTAAGGGGTTCGTCTTTGAGATTATGGTAAATTTCTCTACTCAGTTTTTTGATTTTCTTCGAGAACTATGCATTTCTTGTACGTAACATATCTACAGAAAAGTTTTAGATAATAAAATTTCCTATCGAAATAGTACCCTTCAAAGATCAAAAAAGTATTTTTTCAAAAAAATACACCCCGAAAACAAAATAAAAAAAGCAAAATATGCCGAAATTTTTTACCCATAAGCTTTTCCAAGTGAAGTTAGGTATAGGCATTGCTTTATGAAAAAGAAAGATGACATTATGTCCATTAAAATGAGGTCTTGCAGAACAATAAAAAGTAATAAACTTATAGCGTCTCAAATTTTAGTACTTTTCTCGGTATTCGTAAATTGTTGTTTTTTTTTATTTCACTTTTTTTGAATTCATAAGGCGAAAGAAAATTTTGTTACCTACAACTTTTCTATGGACATGTACTTAAGAAAAACGCATAGTTTTCGAGTAAAACTTAAAAAACTGAAAAGTGAACAAATCTACCTTAATCTCAAAACCGCACCTTTTAATTTGGTAGCACTTTGTGATTTTATCATTTCTGGAGGTCAATTAAATGTATGCAATAATAAATAGTCTAATATTGGCATGTGGAAAATTAGATTTACAATGTCATAATATCTATATCCAAAAGCAGCAACTTAGAATGAGATGACTTATATATCCTAGTACTGCCAAACCGTGAAAATTACGTATTGTATTTATAATTAGTATTATCATAATGCTACAGAATCTGTGTCAGTTTAAGTCCGGCCCTGTTTGTAGGCTCACCCCCCTTGTTTGAAAAAGCGTAACAGAGCAACCCTTTTTCACGTATCTCTTTGCTTTCCCGGCTTTTCCGCCCCTTTTTACCCCTTTCTAACCAACTTTTATTTAAATATCGATTATAAACCGTACATTTTAATGAAAAATCTGTACGCAGCGAGGGCGGGATTTGGCTACACAGAAAAATCCCGGTCCTGATTTAAATGAATTATTTTTAATCCCTAGCGAGTTTGAATAAAGTATTACTATGTGCGGTTTTAAGCTTTAAAAATAAATTTTATGTTGAAATAATGTCATAGGGATTTAATTTGTTATTTTGGGTTAATTTACTGACTGCCTATTTGTATATTTTGCAGAATTTCTGGATTTTTGGGAAATTTTTTTAAACAACTGAAATCTAGTAATATATTAATAATTATTTTCATATTTTTCCTTGTATTATAGATTGTTACTATTACTACAAAAATTCAGGGACTAAATAAAAGTAGTATTGCCTTCTTAAATAAGGAGATTATAAAAATAATAATAACTAAAAGAATGATGCTAGAGAACATTCATAATATTTAAGTTCCTGGAATATTAAACTTGTAATTATTACTAAAATTTACTTCGAAATTAGTACGAGAGATAAAAAATATGTATTTAGTATTTCTCAGAAAGAAACCTACTTAAAGATTGTTGAACAATATAAAATTAGTATTGTAACTCAATTTTCTTTATTTACAAGAATTTTGCAAACAAATTTTTAAAGTACCGATCACGTACCGGTCCAACTCAAGTACTAAGTATTCAACATTAATTTAATCTAAGAATTTTTTCAAATACATCGCAATATTATATAAATAGGAAACGAATGTTTCCGTGTTCGAAAATATCTCAAGTGCTATATATATATATATATATATATATATATATATATATTATATATATATATATATATATATAGAGAGAGAGAGAGAGAGAGAGAGAGAGAAGTTATCGTCCGTGTAGTATGGGACTCATCAGACCATTGCATTCGGTACAAACCATCATCTTGCATCTGTGTCCTATAAACAGCTTTCGTGGGTGAAAAATAGTAAATAAGACATCTCGATGGCTCACTCAATAATACAAGAACAACACAAACCAACAATGTTGTATAAAACCGACATGTAGTGGCGCGACGGTAAATTAAAAAAGGAATATATCGAAACTCGACACACGGAATGTGCTACTCTAAGGAGAGACGTCGCATTATCCGGCATCGGCAACCAAACCAACTACGAATTCCATAGTTTAAGTAAAGTGTAGGAAAATTTCCTATTTTATTTTAAAATTACACGGGCGATAACTTTTTTCTTTTTTATATTTATGGGCTTAAAAAACATGCAACAGTTCTTTTAGGGAGATCGTTGGGGCGACACTTCACTTAAACTATGGAATTCGTAGTTGGTTTGGTTGCAGATGCCGGATAATGCGACCTTTATCCTTAGAGTAGCACGTTTGGTGTGTCGAGTTTCGAATATTCCTTTTTTAATTTACCGTTTCGCCACCACATGGCGTTTTTATACAACATGGTTGGTTTGTGTTGTTCTTGTGTTATTATTTGTTAGTCAAGCTTTCAAGTGTTTATTATGCTCTTCATCAGGACAATCTACAATTAATACGTTAATGAATATTAAATTACACTAATTATATTATAGAGTAAACTCACCAATATAGATTTAAATTAAAAACAGGAAAAAACATTACTCAATAGAAAATTGAAAAATAATAGTTAATAATTATAAGTTACATTTTTGCTTAACAAATTGGAAGTGAGCGATATTTGAAAAGTTGAAGAATTTAGTTGTTTACATTTATATGTTTTTTATATTTATTGGCGTGTCCCAAGCCAATGAACTAGTGTGACAAAGAGAGAGAGAGAGAGAGAGAGAGAGAGAGAGAAATTAAAGACACAACAGCCTCTTGGGCTTTTTAGTGTCTATATTGAGATTTGTATATTTTGTATTTAAATCTGATTTATAAGTCCAGCCGTTTCTAGGAATTTGGCCATGTCTGAAGCATTTGAGTAAGCTAGCTTATTTTGTAATGATCCTGTCAGGTTTAATGTTGTAAGGATAGGTTCGTATTGCGGACAGGAACAGAGAATATGTTTAATAGTCAATGTAGTAGAACATCTCTGGCATATAGGTGGATCAGTCTTCTCTATGAGGTAACCATGTTTTAGTTTCGAATGTCCAATTCTCATCCTTGTTATGAGGTTAAGATGTTTTCTGATAACCCGTGAGACATCATCTTTGCCGTAAAATACCTCCTTGACCTCATGCAGCTTCTTTTCTTTGTCTAGTAGGTCCCACTCAAGCTGTATTGTGTTTTTAATTATTTTGTCGGTAAAATTATTTATGTCAGATAGTGAAAAGTTGGATTATTTGAGTTGCATGCTTGTTTGGCCAATAGATCTGCCTTCTCATTGCCCGCTATTCCAAGGGTGACAAAGATAAACTTATAAGAGTGGTATGAAAAGAAAAAAGAGGAGATAAAAGTTAAAATATGGGTAGTATATGTGTAGATAGACCTATTGTATATTATGTGGGTGAGAGTAAGACAGGAGTAACGAATTAAGAAACGTGCCGGCCATGCATGTCTTCATCGTACTTACAGGGTAGTGTGTAAGTATGGGTTATAACCTTATTAATTAATATTAGTAATTTAAGCATTTAATGTTTTTCTTATCTTTCGACTTAATATAATTATTATTCATCAGGGGCGGGAGAATTCATCAATAATTTTTTCTTTTTGTAATTTCAAAATATGATGGTAAACAGATCTCAAATTTTGAGTTTTTTTTTTTGGTCATATTAAATTTGTTGAGGTGTATGTGTACCATTTCTAAGAAAGTTCTTTTGGAATATATATTTTTTCTGTCTAAAATTTCAGCTCTACCCCAGTCCATCATGTGATTGTTTTGATGACATACTGTGACAAGGCACAATTTTTTACATTTTTGATACAATCATTTGGTGTGATATAACTCTACCTTTAAGTTTCTCGATGTCTGACTTATATAGGTTAAATCACATTCTAGCAAGGGATGTAGTATACAATATTACTAATTTCACCCAACTCTAGAGGAATTTTGATATACGACTACATCAAACTTAAAATTTTGATTCGTTTCTTCGCTATTTTGACGTCCTATCCCTTAAATACTTTGCACCATTTATCAGGAAAGTTTTAAATATATGCATGTAATTTTTCTATCCTTTTTATACTAATAAACCTTTATATTAATATTACAAGTTTATTTCTTAGTTATTGTTTTATGTCCCCAGAAAAAATCCTGAATAACACTTTTTGCCCGTCTGCCACTTGTGCCCCCCCCCAGAAACAAATTCTGGATCCGCGTCTATATATATATATATATATATATATATATATATATATATATATATATATATATATATATATATATACATATATATATATATATATATATATATATATATATATGTATATATATATATATATATATATATATATATATATATATATATATATATATATATATAATTATCATTATTATCTCGTTACTATGTAAATTTTCATTGGCGTGTTGGCCCTTAAATACGCCCCAAACTTTTTAGAACATGCCTAAGCCTATAAAGTGTGAAGGAAGCTATGATTCAATACGTAATAAAACATTTAAATTAGATTATCTCAGAAACGGCCGCTCAAATCGATACTAGGTACAACTTTTTTGGACAAGAGATGTCGAAAAAAAAATAATTAGAAATTTAATACACTGAGGCACAAAAAAATTATGAAGCTTTAAATGTACACAAAGTGTTGCTGGTGGTGCTCTCTGAAATATACATCAAAACTGTAATCAGATTTAGATTTCTCATCTTAAAAAACAACAAAGTACCAAATGTAGTGCAAATTAAGCTATTATTAAAATAAATATTCAAAAATCGTTTATAAAAATTATAAATTTGACACCCTGTATTTTGGAAACTATCAACTTTTGGATTATCGTTTCATCTACATATGAGCAAATAGATTTTAGATTGATAGCTCAGAGAATTTACATACAAAATTATTTACTTTAGTTTCAGAGTTCGTCCCCCTTAATATACTTTTAAAATTTTTCCAAGAAACTAAAGGTAATAAAACTATTTTAGAAATACCAAAGATGATGTAAAACAATTTCGATCCGCCACTGACTCAATCAAGAATTATCATATAACATAGCGTGCATCGAAGTGCATAAGGAGATGAATAGCGAGATTTTTTCTTTTTCCAATGTCGAAAAATATTCGTGAAGGATCATTTATTGTAGAGAAAGTTAGGCATTAAAAAATTACCGAATTTGCGCCTGGTTCACCATGAAATATTTAACAAAATGTGTGGGAAATATCTCGAAAGTTAATTAAACAAAAAATATTTCAAATAACGATTTTTTCAGCGGTTGAAATTTTTTTAAAAATGTGAAGTACTAAAATTTATATAAAATTAAGAACGCAGGTTGAAATAATGAATATTTAAGAATATTTTCATGAAGATTATTGTAAAAATCTACATAGATTAAATGTTTTCCGATAATTAATAATGTTCTTTGTTTGTAGGTACTGGCAAATAATCTTGAAATTGAGACAATTTACTATTCAGATGGATTTCCTAAAATAAAATGGATGACAAATTGTAATAGAGCTGTCAAACAAAAATATTCGGAGTATGTTCGGTGTCATATTAGGGAAAGTGACGTTTTGGCACGTCAAATCAACCGTCAAAAGTAAAAAAAAAATAGTGTCATTGTTGTTGTTATTTTTGTGAAGTTATCGATTGTCATTAAAGTCTTTGTTTTTTCCCTGGGTTAAATTTATTTTATATAACTTAACAACCAAGTAATATGCACCAAGGCATCAGTTAAATATTTAGATGTAAATATAGACTATAAAATTATCTTATACAAAGAGCCAAATACTATAGGAGTCTAATATAGAGAGAAAAAGACATATCAAGAAAAACAACTCATATATACAAAGCAATATACTGACTTTAATTGGAATACATGCCCCTACATACAGTAATTGCAGGAAGCCAGTACTGATAAACCTTGAAACGGTTGAAACTGCAGCTCTATATAGTATGTTTATATAGTAAACCATCAAATCAATTATTGTATGAATTTACTAAATATTTAGCCTCTTACTGCAAGACTTCCTGCCCCGACAACTAAGTTTGAATGAAAACCTGAAACTAGACCGGTGGATAGAGGAGGAACTGTGTACGACCAGGGGCCGAAACCATAGGCTAGCCAGAAGACCGCCGTTAATGTTACTGGCAGATCTCACATTCAACCTTTAATATACTTTTTTTATTATTTTGTAAAGATTTGTAGGGGCTTGAAGATCAAATGTATTATAAATAAGGTTTTTATTCTGAAGGACCTCGTTTGTTGGCCTGTAGGGTTCAAATTTATGTCCTAATAAATTATAATCAAAATACTATTTATTTAATTGTAGTGTAGTATAGTGTTTAACACAGCGTAAGGAAGTAAAATGTTGCATTTAACATTATTTGAATATAAAATTTAATGTTGTGTTGTGTTGGAGAAAACAATTATGTTATACTTATGGACACAAGTGTTTATGTTCAATCCATAATTAAAACTAGCCGTAGGAAAACAATTTTTTAACAGCACGCTCATACTATTGAGATATGAACAGAATTTAATGTAATTTTATATGTCTATAATCCCAAATTTACTTAAAATCTGCGAGACACACAACTTTCTGAGATATTATAATTAAAAATTAGAAAATACTGAAAATAACGGGGTACCGCCTAATTAACATTTCCACTGTTTTTTCAAAAAATAAAACATTTTGAAGAAACGGTTCGTGAGCATATTGATTTTTTTAATGACTAGTTATTTTTAACAACCAAAAATATAATAAAAATATTTAATCTACTTTTACGACCGACCAATAGTATGGCAGACATTTACAGATTACAATCAACTGACACAAATTGGATCAGTTGGATGAGGTTATAATGTAATACTGTTATTTTATCTTTTTCTACCATTCCCATTCGTTCCGTTCAACTATTTATGTCGATGAAATTGCGGAAAGGTATGTAAATTGCTTCAACCTTGTCAGTTGGAGGTAAACGATTACATTTAGTCGGTATAATTTTTCAGTGGAGATGGCATATTCACTGTTGTTATAACTTCACTTTCCCCAAAATGTCGCATAGCATGGTCCGAACATTTTCTGTTTATTAGACAATCAGTACAGTTACTTTAATATGTGCGTAACTATTCATCATGTACAGATTTTCAATATAATCTAATCGAAACAGGACAGCTGACAACTAATTTGTAGGTTAGTAAGTTCATACTTCTGGATTTTACAAATATAATCTCTATAATAAAATTTAGTTAAAAACTTGTATTTTTATAAGGTTGTTGTTCAGAAGAGTAAAAAATTTCTGCAATAAATTCAAGTTATGGAAGAAACCAAATTTTATTAACCGATTTCTAGAAGAGGGAGGTCGATTACCGACTTCTAAAAGGAGGAATTAGATTAATCCGGATCGGCGGCACCAATTTAAATGAAATTTTTTAATTTGTATTCAGAAAGTTGTTGCGGTAGTCCCATGTCATTTTGACTGAAATTGGCTGAGTAAAATTCAAGATGGCACTTGTAATATGGCGGAATAAAAAATTAATTTTATACAATTTTCTCCAAAATTGGTATGACGGAGTATTCGGGGTCGCACACAAGGAATCTAAAATTATTTTAAAGAAATTTAAGATGGTGGATTAAAAATTTTACATCTCTTGATTTTATCCAAAACTCGAGAACTTTGAGGGTGAGTCAATTCATTATGAATCACCCAGATTATATTCCTCAACATTTTTGATTTTTCTAATTTTTTTACCACTTATTCTCTTCTATCGTTAAAACAATTTTTAGGGTCATGCTATTTTTTGGCGGCTATTTTTAGTTTGCTGCGGAACCGTTTTTTTGACTGAAAATACGTTTTGCAAAAAACGTACTATTAATTTTAAAGATATCAAGAAAAAAAGAACAAAACTATCAGAATAATATGTTCTAGAATTTTTATTCTTACATAATATTACCTAAGTAGTGAGGAAAGTGAAGACAAAATTCACAACAATTAGACTTAGGTATAGGACATTAACACTGTTAAAAATAACCTTAAATTTAATGCAAATTTAATGTCCATTCTACCTTAAATTTAATGGTTTTATACAATGAACACTGGCTGTATATTTAATGCACATAGTCACCTTAAAAAGTAATGATCAAACCTTAAATTTAATGTATGATTACATTAAATTTAATAGAATAAATTGGTTTAAATTAATGTAAAAGTTATTAAATTTAATGCGTTACATTAAATGCATTTAATAAACTTTTATGAAATTTGCTTTCACACATTTATCATAAATTTATTGTATTTTCTTTTTACAGTGTACATAAAATACTTTTGAGTAACATTTAAATATGAAATAACTTATAGAGTATTGTATTTAAAATAAGCAAGAAGGCATCGACTTCTGCTATAACCGGAAGAGCCACCATCTTGAAAATATTTTGGCCGAATTGTCCCCAACGACTTTAGTAAATTGCCAAATTAAAAAAAATTTCAAAATTATATTTTCCGAGAAATCGATCGCGGCAATTCGTCGTGTGACACCGTGTTGCACATAACCAGCCAGATCTCATTATTGTGGATAAAAACATCCAAACCACCAACTCTAATAGAAGTCGCCATTCCTAACAACAACAATCTAAAGGACAAACATAATGAAGAAATTGCCAAACACAGAGCTCCAACCTCTTGGTATTCGAGTATATCTCGGATAAGCGAATAAGCTCCTGAAGGGATCGCGAGAGCTGTTTCGCTGAGTTTATGGGTAAAAAATAAAGTCAGTTAAAAATTTAATGCACCTAGAGTTAAATGAAAAATAAACCATTCAAGTACTACTGCGCCGAATTCAAAAAATTGCTATGTAAATAATTAAGACTACTATTATTAAATTGATTGCAATATAAAATGGTTTATAATTTATTTTTTCTTTTTAGCGCAATTTTTTTATTAAATTGATTGCAATATAAAATAATTTATATTTTAATTTTTTTTACCGCAATTTTTTAGTAATTAAATTTATTGCAATATAAAATGTTTGTAATTTATTTTTTACTTTTTATAACAACTTTTTTATTAAATCGATTGCAATAAAAAATAGTGTTACCCCACCAAATACTCGATGTCAGAACTCTGAACTCGTCAGACCTGGGAAAAGACGACCACCGACTAGTATTAGTTAAAAAATAAAGTCGGTTAAAAATTTAATGCATCTAGAGTTAAATGAAAAATAAACCATTCAACTACTACTGCGCCGAATTCAAAAAATTGCTATGTAAATAATTAAGACTACAATTATTAAATTGATTGCAATATAAAATGGTTTATAATTTATTTTTTCTTTTTAGCGCAATTTTTTTATTAAATTGATTGCAATATAAAATAATTTATAATTTAATTTTTTTTACCGCAATTTTTTATTAATTAAATTTATTGCAATATAAAATGTTTGTAATTTATTTTTTACTTTTTATAGCAATTTTTTTATTAAATCGATTGCAATAAAAAATAGTGTTACCCCACCAAATACTCGATGTCAGAACTCTGAACTCATCAGACCTGGGAAAAGACGACCACCGACAAGTATTATGTAAATACCGGTCCCAACAAAGTATAAACAGAACGCACAAACAGAAACATACCTTTATTAAATACAATACCGAATCATTCGCTAACGATAGCACAAAAGTATTGTATCAGTAGTGACTCTCGGAGAAAATAAAAGCTAATACAATCCTAGAAAATGACGGAGTGAAGAAAGCCTGTGAAAAACTGAAAAGAAATATACAAGAGAGCGCCAGGGAGGCTATCGGAACACGAACAGTTAGCACGAACAAGCGAAGCAATACAAAACCATGGTTCACAGAAGAGGTGAAAATACTAGCAAAAGGAAAACGACAAGCATTTACAAAATACAGACAGCACAAAACAACAATCCATTTTAAAGAGTACAAAACGGTGAGAAACAGAATCAACAATCAAATAGCTCAACTAAAGAAAGAATACTGGGAAAAGTATTCAAAAGACATGGAACACGACCTATATGGAGGACAAAAGAAAATATGGAACATGCTGAGGAACAGAAAAAAACCAATCAATGAATACGTTCAACTAAGTGCAATCGACAGCCAACAATGGGTCAGCCATTTTAAGGCACCAGCTACAGAAAACAACGTAGACGAAAACCAACAAGAAATCACAGAACTAACAGATGTTAACATCAGTGAAGCAGAGATGCACCTAACAATTAAGAAATTAAAAAACAGAAAATCATCTGGTACCGACCAAATTACGAATGAGATGCTAAAGTACGGAGGCCCCAGCCTTGTCACAGAGCTCACTGTTCTATTTCAAAAAATACTCCGCACAACGTCAGTACCCAACGAATGGCGGAAAAGCATCACAATTCCGATTCACAAAAGAGGATCAAAGAAATAACCCGAAAACTACAGGGGAATCAGCCTACTGAATAGTTGAGCCAAATTCTTAACCAAAATACTGTCACAACGGATCGTAGACAAGTTAGGGGCGTGCGAAGAACAGCAGGGCTTCCGGAATAACCGCTCTACTATCGACGGTATATTTGTTATCAGACAGCTGGTTGAAAATCTATCGAATACGATAAACCGCTGTTCATTTGTTTTGTGGACTTTACACAAGCGTTCGACCGAGTCAAACTGGAACACATAACAGAATTACTGCGAAGAAAACAAGTAGACGAAGCAATCATACGCACAATATAAGAACTGAATTCCAAAAACATCATGGTAATTAAAATAAATAACACTCTAACAGAGGAAATCCCTCTATCTATAGGAATAAGACAGGGTGGTAGCCTAAGTCCAACACTTTTCAATGTAATCATGGACTCAATGGGACACAACACCGTTCAGATTATATGCTTTGCAGACGATGTTGCCTTGACAGCAGATAGCGAGGACAACTTACAAAGAATGATTTTCCATCTCAATCGAACAGCCAAGCAGTATAATATGAAGATATCTGTGGAGAAAACAAAAGCAATGGTAATAGCAAAAGAACCGGTAAGATGCAAACTAATGGTTGATGACAAACATATCGAACAGGTTGGGAAGTTTAAATACCTAGGAGCACATATAACAAGTAACAGGGCAGTAACGGCAGAAGTACGCACACAGGCCAACAAAGCGGCCATGATATCAGGCCAACTAAGAGGCATAATCTGGAATAATAAACATATGACAGTTGAGAGCAAAGTAAGAATTTACATAGGTCTGTGTAAGACCGATACTGACCTACGGCGCAGAAACAAGAAATGAAACTACAAAGACAAAACAAATTATGAGAACCCCAGAAAGGAAAACGCTGAGAATGATCACGGGAACAAGTTTAAGAGATAGAATAAGAAACGCAAAAATACGCGAAGACAGCGGAGTGGGGATGTTGTGAAGTAGGTTCGAAACCGTCGTAGGCAGTGGAGAGATCACGTGGAACGAATGGACGATGACAGACTAGCAAAAACCGTGATGAGAGAGAAACCAAACCCCAAACGGCCGCCTGGACGGCCCCCCAAAAGATGGAGAGACAGCTGGATTTCGACCTCAAGCGAAGATCGATGAGGCATTGTATAGATAACAGAACTTGGTTCTACCTAGAAGAAGAAGAAGAAGAAGAAGAAGAAAAAATAGTATATAATTTATTTTTTACTTTCTAGCGCAATTTTTTGAACTCGGTATAGTTTTTTTAAACTCAATAAACTCTCTAGGTATACACTTCCTAATAAGGTAATTTTGATTACATACTTCAGATAATTTTATTACAGATAATAATTTAAATATAGAAACAAAAATTACAAAAATTTGATTTCGATAATTTTAAATCTATTGGTATGCATTTTCGACCGATTATTTTCCAATAAAACGTTTCATTGTGAACAGGTTAATTGACCAAAATGATTTGGCAGTTTCGAAGCGTTTTCTACTCGGCAAACCAATTAAATTTGCAAATTATTGGGCCGATGCTGACCTACTTTTTTCACAAACACGATTAGGTGATGCACTTTTAAATAAATGTTTATATTTTGAAACGCCACGGCTTCGACAATTTTAACACCTTTATTATTAGCTTGTATTTAATTTGAGGATCGGGTATATAAAAAGAATCTCGTCAAGCGTATAAATGTCACAAAAAATAAGCCAAATGTGTGTTATATATCCGTCTATACAAATAAATTTAAATAATTTAATTAAATTAAATAGGATGAAAACTTAAACAAGAAAGTATACAAATTAAGGTTAGATGTTTGTTAAATTAAAGATAAACATTTTCTGTAACTTAGACATCTAGCTTGTAAATGAAAGTCAGACAGATAAAAAAATATTTATAAAAAAATTGAACAGACTTCTGAAAATGCGCTAAAAACGAAAAATTACAATATAAATTTTTAAATGTAATTGAAATTCTTCAAGCCAGCGCCAAATTAATACTTAACAAAATATTATTCACATGAAAAGATTGAGAAATACTTTATTTACAACTAGCTTTTACTCGCGACTTCGTCCACGTGAAACTTGTGGGATAAAATTTTAATGAGTTTTTTAAAATCAAGCGTTGTACAAGTAACTTTCTATGGAAAAACCATGAAAATTGACTTCATTACTATTAGATAAATAAAACTGTTATAAACAATAAACAATAAAAAAACAGCCCATATCACTCCTGATAACCTTCTCTTCATGCCTGTAAAGATTCATCGAAATCTGTTCAACCGCTTCGAAGAATAGCTCGTATATACAAACACACAGACAGCCAGGTAGAAATATAACTCCTATATAACTCCTGGCAATATCCTCTTTATGTCTGCAAAGTTTCATTCAGCTGTTTAGAAGAAAATGACAAGTAGTGACAGGTGACAGTTGATGTATATGCGAAAGCCAACGCCCAAATGGGGCCCTTGGATGGAAATTTATAGGAGCCCTATAGGGTACCCAGGTGAAGCATTAGAAAAAGGGGGACTTCGGAAGGAGCTCTAAAAATGGGACCCCCGGACGGAACTTTAACGAAGCCCTATGGGGTACCCGAGTGAAGTACTAGAAAATGGGAACCCGGACGGGGCTCTGAAAAATGAGGATCCCGGACGGAACTTTAACAGAGCCCTATGGGGTACTCGGGTGGAGCACTAGAAACTGTGGCCCACGGAAGGGGTTCTAAAAAAGGGACCCCCACAAAAAATGGGGCGCAGCCCTAAAATGGGACCCTCGTCGTGGGGCCCACGGCGGCGCAGCACGGTCTATAGCGACGGTATGACTACTTTATTCCAAAAAATCTTTCAAAAATTCTGTTAAGCTACTAATTTTATAAGTTGTGTTATTTCTAACAACTTTACCTTTAACTGGAGAGAGATATTTCCTTCGCCAACGGACATTTTCTGGACGATCTATAAGAACAGATTTCCTATCTAGTTTTCCCAGCAAAAATTAAGTTCTCTGAGCAATTTCTAGAGCTCATGTCTTTTAATTTCAGGTAAATCCCGATCTTCATTGATTTTAGTTAGAATTTTGTCGACGATTGGATCTGCTTCTCATAATAAGATATATGTACAAATTCTTTTATTGCAGTTGACACCTCTTCATCCAACGAGGTTTTTCGTCTGCCTGTGATCGAATGTGACTTGGGAGTATTAACAATTCCAGTAGTTTTTTTCTCCTTCGTATTCAGTACATTGTAGATTTTCCAACTCCTGTCATGTTGGAACATATTTTAACAGAACTTTTAACATTATTATCTAGATATTGATATTTTAAGGCATCATAAACATTCATCGTAATAAGTTTTTCGTTGAAGAAAAAATGCCCTGGTTTAACGATTTTGGAATAAATATAGATGTGGAAGCCATATCTTTTGGGTATCTCATTAATCTCATATAATATATAAAAACAAGCACAAGCAAGATAAATCACTAAGGACACACTGTAAGGTGTACTTTATTCACTGACAAAAATTAAATTGAACTATCAGAAACTCTATTGTTGCAGTAAATTTATAAAACCTTATAATGTTTAAATATAATTAGATTCACGTCAGTTCTCAGTTACCTGCGGCACTGGAGCAGATAAATTGGAGGTTTCTGTAACAGTTTTATTACTCTCCCTAGTTCTTGAATAGAGTATAGCAATGTGTATGCTTGCGATCGTCCCTCCCCTTCCCAAAAGCTTTGAGTTCAGGAAAATAGAACCGATTCTGCATCCTCCCCCCTGTCGAGAATTTGTTTTCTCTTGTGATCACCCCCCTCTCCAAGAACTTCAAATTCAGAAAAATAAACCCGAACCTGCCTTTTACACTAGAAATAGGAATGTTGTTGATGTCTCCCCCCCCCCCCCCCCCCCCGTCGACAACTTGCTTTCGCTTGTCATACTGTACTTTTGTGATATCACCCCCCCAAAGAGAGGGGCTCGATCCGCCCCTGACAGACACACATACAGAAAACAACTGCCTATATCACTCCTCACAACTTCCTCTTCATGTCTGTAAAGTTCCATTCAACCGTTTCGTACATTAACCCGTACAGACAGACAGGCGGACAGAAAAGAAGCAGCCTATATATCACTTCTAACAACCTTCTCCTCATACCTGTAAAATTTCAGCGAAATCGGTTCAGGAGTTTCGAAGATTAGCCCTTACAGAAAAACAGAAAGAAAAAAGTAACCTATATCACTCCTGAAAATCTCATATCTGTAAAGTTTTATTGAAATTGGTTCAGCTGTTTCGAAAATTATCCCCTGCAGAAAGATAAACAGTTCGAAAATGAATTCAATCGAAGTATCGCAATAATCTATGTTTTATTACTTTTTTTCATAAGGGGTAATTTTCACTCCTTTCAAATAAAGAGCATCATGAACATATAATTTTTGAAGAGAAGGGTAAAATAAGCTTAACTACCAAGTTTTATCAAAATCCGTGTTTTCTAAACAAATTTGGGGCTTGAAAGCTATTTTTTTTGTAAATTTCGTTATAAGAAATGGTTTTAAAGGGATGTGACGTTGTAATAAATAACATCTCATAATTTAGAATATTTTTTATTTTTTTTTTTATTAAGAATTTATTGCAATCTTGTCACATATGGCAAATGAGCAATTTGTTTCAAACCTAATCTTAACTAGTGTTCTCTTAAAATCTAAGTCTTACTCTACAGCAATCCTTAGTGTCCACTATAATAAGTATCACTACTCGTGTACACAATATCCGCACTTTGCTCTGCTTTTGTTGGACTACCACTTCACCAATTCGAATGGTTTAATCCTTTTGAGTCTTCTTGTGATGTCAGTGTTATCGAGAAGTTGAATCGCTTCGATATTGGTGTGATGATGTAATCGTTGTTCATGCCTTGTAGCAGCATTCGATATGGCTTGTTCCACGGTGTCCATTTTCAGATCTCTGTGTAGGTCACTATTACGGATATACCAAGGAGCATCTACTATGCCTCTCAGTACCTTGTTCTGGTATCGTTGAATGATTTGTAAATTACTTTTACTGGTACACCCCCAAAGTTGTGCACCATAGAGCCAAACAGGTTTCAAAATTTGCTTATATAGCAGTATCTTGTTACTTATAGACAATTGGGATCCACGGCCTAGTAGCCAATACATCTTTTTATATCGAATCCCGAGCTCTTCTCGTTTTTTCTTTACATGTACTTTCCATCTAAGACGTGCGTCCAAGTGAATACCCAGATATTTGGCAACATTTTCAATCGGAATCTGTGTGTCATTAATTCTAACTGGCAAATTTTGAGCTTTTTTGGTTGTAAAATTTACGTGAACAGACTTTGCCTCATTTAGCTTTATTCTCCAGGTTCTGGTCCATGTAGAAATTTGGCTCGCTGCAGATTGTAATTTTTCAGTAGCTTCTTCATGCGTATTTCCAACGGCTAGGATAGCTGTGTCATCGGCAAATGTGGCGATTGTGTTTTGCTCTAGAGGAGGAATGTCACTGGTGTAAAGGACATACAGTATAGGTCCCAACACACTCCCCTGTGGAACTCCTGCTTTAATATGCCTAAGGTCTGAATAGGCCTCTTCTTGCTTAGTTCTAAAATATCTATCAGTCAAATACGATTCCAGGAGCTGTGAGAACTGGGTTGGTAATAATTCTCGCAACTTATGAATTAAGCCTTTATGCCACACTCTGTCAAAGGCTTGCGCCACATCCAGAAAGATAGCTGAGCAGACCTTTTTCTCTTCATAAGTTTTTTCGATTATATTTACTATCCTGTGTACTTGGTCAATAGTCGAATGACTCTCTCTAAAGCCAAATTGATGATTGGGGATCAAGTTCTTTTCTTCAATGATTGATTTTATTCTCTTTGTTAAGATCTTCTCATATAATTTTGAGATCACTGGGAGAAGTGAAATGGGTCTATATGAGGTTGCTTCGTTGGGTGGTTTTCCAGGTTTGGAGATCATCGTCACCTCTGCTACTTTCCACATTTGAGGAACATATCTCAGTCTGAATGAGGCGTTGATCAAATGTGTTAGTTTTCTTATTGCCTTTTCTGGCAACTGTTTTAGGATTTCCCCGGTGATTAAATCAAAGCCAGGAGCTTTCTTAGGATTAATTTCTGAGTGGATGACTTCAGAAACTTCCTTCTTCGTGGTTGGTGCAATGTTTAGGTTTATCTGCATTGGTTCTTCCCAATCTGGATTTTCATCTCCATCGTTGGGTTGAAATATAGATTCTAAATGTTCCGCAAATCGTATCGCTTTTTGCATATTATTGCGAGCCCAAGTCCCATCAGAGTTGCGTATTGGAGGGTTCTGAAGAATTGGTCTTTTTAATCTTTTGGTGGATTTCCACAGTGAATAATCTGTGTTCTTGTCAGCTGTCAATTCTGTAAGAAATTCACCTATTGCCTCATTTTTTATCCTTTGTATTTCTCTCCTGATGTTTTGGGAGTGATTGTTCAAAGCTGTTTTGTCAGCTGGATTTCTGGTTTGGTGCCATTTTCTCCGGAGTTTTCTTTTCTCATTGATCAGTATTCTAATTTCTTTCGGATAATTATTACCTCGAGTTCTTATAGGAATTTCTGGTGTGTTTTTCCATGCAGTTTGTTGAATATTTTTAGTCACAGTCTCAACTTCTTCATCCAGCTGTTCTTTTGTCTTCAGTGGTACGGAGAGATTAATGCAATTTTCTAGGTCAAGTCTAAAGTTTGGCCAGTCTGTCCATTTATTTGTTAGTCGAGGTGGATTCTCTTTCTTTATTATATTATCACTTAACGTAAGTAATATTGGGGAATGATCGGAATTCATATCCCAGCCTTCTTCTATTAGCAGATAGTTGGTAGAGATATTCTTGACGATAAAGAAGTCAATCAAATCAGGAATTTTGTTGGGATCAGTAGGCCAATAAGTAGGCTTGCCGGTAGAAAGGGTTTCGCAATTCAGTTGCCTGCAGGCTGCTAATAAGTTTTTACCTTTGGTGGTTGTTAATCGAGATCCCCAATGGATGTGTTTCGAATTGTAATCACCTCCAATAATAAATTTTTGTCCTTGAGTATTTAAGAAGTCTAAGTACTGCACTGTTCCGAGGGTGTATTTAGGTGGACAGTAGACTGCTACAAGAGTAATGTTGCAGTTGTGCGTTTTTATACTGATTGCAGTAGCTTGTATTTCTGCTGTTTGATAACTCATTTCTTGATAGTGTGCAATGGATTCTCTAACTATCACAACAGTCCCTCCCTTGGCGGCATTATCAGGATGGCTCGTATGATATGTTTTATAACCTCGAAATCTTATAAAGGATTCCTTAGTAAAATGTGTTTCAGCAATGAGACACACATCTATTTTTTCTAATTCAAGGATCACTTGTAATTCTTGCTGGTATTGTAGGAGCCCGTTAGCGTTCCACTCCATTACTCTCAATTGTTTAGCCATTTTTAGTCTTAGGGATCGCTCCTTGTGTGCGATATTCTAATTTGGAGATTCGTTCATCCATGACGTTAAGCTTCTCCAATATTTGTTGCAGTGAGTTCTCGATGGATGCTTTTGTTTGTAGCTGATTTTGACCATCGTTATTTACAGACTTTCCAGCAATAGCTTGGCTGTAGCTTTTGCCAGGCTCTGTTTTCTTTGGAACACTTGAATTGTTTCCGCTTGTTAGGTGTTCATTTCTTGATGGTTGCTTTGGCAAGCTAACATTTCTTGTCTGTTTATTTCTAAGTTTTTGTAGTTCCTTTGCTATATAATTTAGAATATGAAAGAATAATTATTTTTCATATTTAAATATGAATTCAATAAAAGTATCGCTGTAATCTAGGTTTTTATAATTATTTTTCATAAGAGGTAGTTTTTACCCCATTAAAACAAAGAGCACACATCACGAACATATAATTTTTGAAGAGAAGGGTAAGATAAGCTTAATTACCAATTTTCTTCAAAATCGGTGTTTTCTAAACGAATCTGGAGCTTGAAAACTATTTTTTTCGCAAATTTCGTTATAAGGGATGATTTTAAAGGGACGTAACGTTGCAATAAATCACATTTTATAATTTAGAATATGAAAGAATAGTTGCTTTACGTATTTAAACATGAATTCAAAAGAAATATCGTTATAATCAATGTTTTTATAACTTTTATTCATAAGAGGTAGTTTTCACCCTTTTAAAACACAGAGCACACACTAGGAACATAAAATTTTTGAAGAGAAGGGTAAAATAAACTTAATTATCAAGTTTTATTTAAAATCGGTGTTTACTAAACGAATCTAGAGTTTGAAAACTATTTTTTTTTGTAAATTTCTTTATAAGGGATGGTTTTAAACGGACGTAACGTTGTAATAAATCACATTTTATAATTTAGAATATGAAAGAATAGTTGTTTTACATATTTAAACATGAATTCAGAAGAAATATCGCTATAATCTGTTTTTATAACTTTTATTCATAAGGGGTAGTTTTCACCCTTTTAAAACAAAGAGCACACATTACGAATATATAATTTTTGAAGAAAAGAGTAAGATAAGCTTGATTACAAAGTTCTATCAAAAATCGGTGTTTACTGAACGAATTTGGAGCTTGAAAATTATTTTTTTTTTTTGGAAATTTCGTTATAAGCGATGGTTTTAAAGGGATGTAATGTTGCAATAAATCATATCCTACAATTCAAACTATAAAAGAATAATTATTTTACATATTTAAGCATGAATTCAATAGAAGTATCGCGATAATCTTTGTTTTTATAACTTTTTTCATAAGGGATAGTTTTCACCTTATTAAAACAAAGAGCACACATCACGAACATATAATTTTTGAAGATTAGGATAAGATAAGCTCAATTACCCAGTTTTATCAAAATCGATGTTTTCTAAAAGAATCTCGAGCTTGAAAACTATTTTTTTTTTGTAAATTTTGCCATAAAGGATGGTTTTAAAGGATTGTAACGTTACAATAAATCACATCTTATAATTCAGAACTTGAAATAATATTTGTTTTATATATTTAAAGATGAATTCATTCGAAGCATCTCTATAATCTATGTTTTTATAACTTTTTTTCATAAGGGGTGTTTTCATCCTCTAAAATAAAAAACCTACATCAAAAGCACATAACTTTTGAAGAAGAGGGGGGGGGGTAAATTGAGCTTAATTACCAAGTTTCATTAAAATCGGTGCTACTACAAAATATTAGGAGGTATTACTCTATTTTAACCGTTGTCGACTGGACTAATATATATTCTGACAGAAACCCTAGAGGACATGATTTTGATACCCTAACAGGACCTTACTATTATTTTTGAAAGCGTAAATTTAAAACTCAATACAAATAATAAATATAGAGTGTTTTATATTTTTTAAAAGCTTGTAACAAACTAAGTCTCATTGTTCAAAAATATATAGGGGATATCATTTTAAAAAAAGGGCAAGTTTGATTTATTTCGCCGAAAGAGGTGAACCTATGATAAAAACTGACTACGCTACTGAACCCTTCATGAAAAACTCCAATAGTTATATCTCTTAACTCTACGATAAGTTGCAGGATAACCGTAATACGAGGGGTGCCCCAAAATGCATAATTTTCAAAATTGCCCTGTATCTCCAAAACGAAAAGGTTTATGAAAATTCTGTTACTAGCATCGTTTGTTTCTTAAAAAAGTAGCGCAGCGCTACGGAAACCTTATCCTCCTATTTTTACTAATAACGAAAATAAACCGTAAAACCACCGAAAATTGGACACCCTGTATACATACAAATGTTAGACTTCTTGGCATTGACATTGTAACGGTTGAAAATGTGATCGTCCATCGAAGCCTCATTTTGTTAAATTTAATTATTAATCTATTAACGTTTGCCCCCCTTAACTTTGTCAAATCCTTCTTTACTTTAAGAGCATCCTAATATCCCTAAAACTCCTCATATCTCCGTACCGTTGCTGAGTCATTATCTTAAATTAAATCTTTTTTATTTAAAGGGTACCAAACAACGATTTATAATTCAGTATATAAGTACCGTTACTCATTTGTGAATTTTTAAAGGGTATTATACAATTTGGAAATTCATCATACATGACTTGAAAGCCGTGACAAGAAGTAATATTTTAAAGGCGTTTTTTATTATTTTTGGGACCTTACAGAGCGTCATTTATTCGCCATCACAATGGCGTTGGCGGTACCGTTACTCCTTTTCGAAATCGATAAAGGTTAGCCTTAGAGGTACAGCTTTCAGAATTGTCGCTTGCTTTTTTTTGCGTAAGAAAAACAATATAGTATGTTGTGAGTCGGCATGTTTTAAGGCTCATAAACAAGAGGTAAAATTTCTTAAAAATCTTTTTTCTACAGACACTATTAAAAGGTGAATTTTAACTCTGGCTATCACTAGGGGAAGGTAGAACAAGATGTGATACTTAAAATTTAAGTGGAATAAAAGAAACATTTTATTTGTTTAATTAACATGTGTTAATCAATTTTTGTGTCAGCAGATAGTATAGGAACATTTTTTGATTAACTTAATCATAACTAACAACTTAAGTATCCATTTTGCCCTACTTAATTTTAAGTTAAATAACACTATGCAATAAATTTTAGTTTATTTGTTATATCTTTTATGAAACGTGCATTTTTTTTTGTTAATTTTCGGGCGCTGACCATAAGAATAACAATGAAATTAAAAACTTAGTTGCAATTTTCAAGAACAAGTTTTTTTCTATTTTATTTTTAACTAAATAATCAAAAATACATATTTTTAAACTTGTAGAGACACTAAATATCCTGTCTTTTTCTTTTCTTTGGCGAATTGTTTCTGGAGCATCTCTAATAAGAGTCCAACAGTAGTTGGAAAGCATGGAAGCATTCCTCTTTTCCTGATACCTTTTCTCCATTGTTCGACATACTCATAACTTACAGCTTAGTAGTTGTTAGGAAAAAAGTCCAGACGTGAGTGTAAGAAATAGATCTATAGAGACATATTGCAACCAATTTTTTGTTACGATGACAGCATATTTTCAGTAAGAGTAACGTAATTGTCAGCTCTCTCAGCTCAGGAAATTAGTGACCACGAGGCGAAAGTCATTTCGAACATTTTTTTCAATATCTGATAGAGTGCTGTCAAAATGTGTGTCTTTCAGAATATTTCGAATCTGTAGCCCAACAAAAATACTTCACTTTTAAATCGCCACAGATCTGCCATTGGTGTTCCTCGTATTTTATACTTGTCAATAGGTATTTCATATTGTCTTATGATTCTTTCATGTGAACTGCATATCCAACAAAAATAGACTGTAAAATATTTCCTATATGCAATAGTACTGCTTTTAGACTCGGTGTTGAACTGTCTCTCCATTCCTCTGGTTTGTAGTTTATATTTAAAACCGTCAATAAACCGCTAATGTTATTGCAGAAAACCAAGTTCTTTTTCACGTTAAAAAATGATGTTAAGCCTTTGTGGCGTTTAGAAAAAAACCTAAGGAAAAATCGTGTTCTAATAAATTCCACTACTGCAAACTTGATTCTCATAACTTTACTTTACTTTTTGGAAGATCTAAGTCTCTCACAAGATCGTTTAATTTTGATTGGGTTATTTTGTGCGGTTGGCGGTATCAGGAATCAGGATATCTTGAGGGGAATCAGGAATCAGGATCTCTTGATTTTTTTTTTATACCCGGGTCCGTCCTAAAGCCGGACGCCCTGCGGACAGAGTAGGCCTATTGTGCTCACCCTAGACATTACAGCCACTCTGTGGACCTAGCCCCCTGGCTCAATCTCTACAGTCCTGCTAAGGAGTGAGTGAGTATTTCTCCCGGTTCCAGACTTACTGACCCGAATGTTTGTTGTCTAAATCTCTCCAGCGACTCACAGTCACATATGATATGCTTCACCGTTTCCTCCGCTTATCGACATAGTCTGCAGCCGAGGTTTCCGTTATATAGATTCATTCTATTCAGATGTACTTTGACGGCGATGTGTCCCGTCATTATACCCGTAATAGTCCTTAATTGGTTCCTACTCATTTGGAGTAATTTCCTTGCCAGTTTTGGGTCAGGATTCCCAATAAACAGTTTGCTGTTGTTTAACCCCTGTCTGGTCATCCAGTGGCGCACCGCGGCACCCCAAAAGCCGGTTCTGGACCAATGTATTGAGATGCTGACCCTGCTCTAGCTAGCTCGTCATCTTTTTCATTTCCATGTATGCTTTCGTGTCCTGGTATCTACTTTAACATAACTCTGTTGTCTTTTGCCAGAATTTCGAGCTCACTCTGACATTCCCAAACCAGCCTCGATGATACTTTTTGGCCCTTGAGGGCTTTTAGGGCTGCGTGGCTGTCAGAGTAAATGAGGATTTGCTTCCCTTTGTAAGCTCTCCTGTTTATCTCGTCTGCGCACCGTAAGATTGCGTATATTTCTGCCTAGAATACTGTTGGGTATTTTCCAAGGGGAAGGGTTAGTTCCTTCCTCGGTTGTAACCCATATATCCCAGCTCCAGTACCCTCACTAGTTCTTGATCTCTTGATGGGAATGACATATCTTCTTCTTGAGAAATCATTGTATCCTTATTATTTGATGCGCAAGTGTATGTAATATATTTGAGGGTTCTGGAATAGGAAGTTGGGGGTTCTGGAATAGGAAGTTCTTCATTTTGAGGCACATATCTCTTGGCAGATATTTGCATAGTTGATAACCGACTTTTTCTTCTTGGATACACCTAACACGAGGTATGATGCAGAAATACCAATCATTAACATTATTTGAAGGCTCTCTCCACATCATTGGGACAGCAAACGGCATAGATTGTTTTTTAATATTTAACCGGTTTTTCAGACTTGAAGCGCATGTATTACAGTATATATGTGACACCCACTATTTGTCTTGATCTCCAATATTACAATCGAAATAAAGCTGATAAGCCGTTTGTATCAATGGGGTAATAGACCGCTTCTGAGACGTAAAAGCCAGCTCACCAAAAACATCACAGAGGTGATCTGGATTGTTTACACTCTTTCTCGACATGTTACAATCTCAACTATTCGATTCGACTCTCTAACTTCGACAGCCTAACCTCTCCTCTTTATAGCGGTTTACATACCCAAATACGGCTTCTACACTTTTTGAGAATATTCGAGAATTTTCTATTCCATAATATTCGCAATAGCGGCGTTTGTCATTTGTTTGTCTATAAGGGTTATTCCCTACAAAGCAGACATATAAGTCGATTTACATGGGTTTAAATGGCTATCTCCCTTATTTTAAGATCTGGGTTGTCGGAACTTCGTATATGAAGGGTCACTCCTGGAGATCTTCCATGCAGTATTGCCAAATTTTGCAAAATTTCCTTAATGTGGAGAAACGGTGTATTTGGCAACGTCGCACCCCTCTGTCGTTATAACGATATAAATATACCACGTGCATTTTTGCAGTTACATTGTTAATATATAGGAAGACATGATATCACTTTTCTAAAACTTGTACTAATATTAAAAAGATAAGTTTAATTTCGTTTTAGCACACCAAAAATGATAAGATTTAGTCGATTTTATTTTAGATACATTTTGACTGTTGTTCGGTATAATTAACACTTGACGATACATCATTAACTTCACTAGAAAATCGGTGAAATTATAATTCTAAAATAAGTTATTGCCGATCTAAAAATGCAATGGGTCATATGGCGTTAATAAATTAAGGATCTGGTTGATACCAATGTATGCTCATCATTTTCATCATCGTCTTCTTTTTCAGTGTAGTCATAATGAGCCTATCTACAGCACATTGCAGTAAAGATTGGACGTTCTTACCATCATCATTACTTTCTACACATCAGTCTGCGTAAAAAAATTTGCTTGTTATAAATTTGGCACAGAAACTTACAAAAAGTGACAATTGCTATTTTATTGAAATTTATAGCAAATGCACTTTAAGTGTTATCCAGATTTCTGGATGAAGATTTATGAATTCTAGAAGCGAATCTTTCCCAACCCTCTCAGTATCACCGTTAAATTAATGTCAATCAATATGCCATAGATCTTAAGTTAGTCATCGTTAGTCCAAAATGCCCTCTTTCATTATCAATTATGTACTTCACCATTCAGCTTCTTCCTGAGATCTAAAGGTACTTTTATTAGGGAATAGTGGGGTAAAATCTGGAAGCTAAGGAAAATATTAAATAAAAAAATCTTTTAAAGAATATGAATCAACTTTATTAGCCATCGTTTAGTTTATTTATTTAATCACATATAGGCTCAAAGAGATCACTGTTTTTGTTATAGTAAGTAACAAAAAATAATCAATTTTCAAAACTTAAGTTTTTACGATTTTGCCCCATGCTTGGTATAAAACAGTGTATACCCGCATCTTATAACCGACTTTTTTTCTTAACAAGGAAGCATCGGAATTCATCAAGTTCTTCTGGTTCCCAACCAGTACAGCCGTCATGAGCCCATTTCTTACACTGCAGACATTGCACCCAATCATCACTTGTTCGCGCGCACTAATGATATTCAACTTTTGTTGACAAACTAATCAAGATGACTGACCACAGTAGACGAAGCGCGCGTAAATTTGAAATGCCCTAGAAAGCAATAATGCCATGTCCCTATTTTACCCCTACACCCGGTTTTGGACTAATCTCCACCAGTTTCATCAGTTTAGTGGTAGTACCAAACAATTTCACGTTTTTGAGGGGCTGCAAAAGTTTTTGAAGTCAAATAATAACAAATTTTATTCTCCAAAGAGGTTCAACTGTATTTTTCATTTGTCCCTTCAATGAACTTCCCGTTTTAATTTTAAGTACGTAATTCCCCTCCTCCTTTCACAAATAAGACATGGATGAAATGAATTTATAAATCTACATCCCTTTAGATGTTCATTAATAAAAATCTATATTATGAAATTATACAAATGAGAAACATATTCAAAAATATAATATGAATTTTCATTCTTTAAATTTCATTAGAATTTCAGAAGTTACTAAGATTACTTGACTTGAGAGAATATTGTTAGGCAAGGAAAATAGCAAAAATAATACCTAAACTCATCAAAAATGTTTTTTTACATATTTATTCCGCGATGTAACATCTTACTCCGATTACACTTAAGGGCGCCAAAATACTTCGTCTCATAAGTATATTTTCTGTTGTATATTAAGTTCCTTCAAGCGCATAACAAAGGGTACCCATATTACATTCTTTGTCCCACTGTTCCGTACCCAAAATGTCACTTTAAGACACATATATTTTGTGATATATTTTGACTTGTGTGTTTAAATTAATAAGGGTGTATCAATAAGAACTTGAATCTTAAATAAGTTAAAAAGGCATATACATATATGTTTACATACTGGAAACAGCTTGAAGAATCTCAAATTAATACTTGAATAATAAATTTTCTTGTCCATACCCATAGATTAAAAAAGGAAACTAAAATTTTATTACACAGACAAAAATAAAATTCATATATTTCATCTCGTAGTTTTTATTATCACTATTTTCTGTTTAAAAATGCATCAAAACTATAAAATAACATAAGTAAAAATCTAAATTGGAATTACAAAAAAGAAAGGTTATACATTTAAATCCTATACACAAGCTTCAATCTTCAGGAAGGTATTACGGGCTTGCTAGGACGATTTTTATATAAATGAAGTAAAATTTCTTACTTTCATGTTGTTAAACTAGATAAAAATAACAAAATAGAGCTTTGGTTTAAATGATGCTTAATTTGAAATAGTTTAGCCTTAAGTGATTCTTAAAATATATACTTAGAATAAAACAACTTTATTAAAATAACTAACGTAACTTGGACCCAAAAAGATTAAGATGAAATTTACCAACCATATTTATTTCTTGCCAACTATTATTCTTTGTTTCTTTGAAAAAAAATTGACTCGTCGAGTTGGAGTCGAATCGAATAAAAACTTGAAACTTCGAGTTTTTGAACAAACTCAAATATTTGAACAAGCATTCATATCAGTATTTTGTTTATAGTCTTCTGAAAAGAACCATTAACCTATTAGACCGTCAGCTGTCCATAAAGTGAAATGGACTCATTTTTTTCTTGTCTGCTCCTTGGAGGGCTAAAAGATTTAAGTTAGTTCGTGAAAAAAGTCCATAAGGTCAACTCTGGCAGCTCCTTCGAAAATTTGGAAAATCAAAATTATTTTGCAAAAAAATTGTTTCTTCTGATCTCAAATTTTCTGCCATTTAATTAAAAGAGTAGACACCCAAACTGAATTGAAGGAACACAATGACAGATAATTTGCAATGGTCGAAAAAGTGGATATGTAGGAGTGAACTTGCCAGAAAAAAACCCTGATTTATTTTTGTCTGCCAATGAACAATATGAAAGATAAAGTAACAAATTATGTTTGACCATAACGAAATCTGTTTTTCCGGTGAAAAATTATGAGAAAATCTCGACCAAGTTTCAGCGATCAGAATCTACATAAAAATAAAACTCAAGTATTCCTCTTATCATAAAATGTTCATACCTACATTGACAGGCAAGTACAGCGCATCGCAGATTTATCATAAATAAAAAAGTTGTTGAAAAAAAGTAAAAATTTCCCTGATTTATTTTTATCTGCCATTTTATATTTCGATTAAAGGTATCATAAAATGTTCATACCTACATTGGCAGACAAGTATAGCGTTTCATAAATAAATCAACAGTCGCAGATAATCCCTCATATACCAGATAGATGTGTGTAATATAACATCTAAAAATTTTTCTGATTTTTTGCCATTTAGTATATCGATTAAAGGAATCATAAAATGTTAATATCTACATTAACAAACAAGTAAGACGCTTCGCAAATTAATCAACAGCCTCAGATGATCTCTCATACATGTATACCAGATACAGGTGTGTAAAATCACATCTGAAAATTTTTTAGGTTAAATAATTAGTATTGAATATATACGAATGGGAACAGAAATTTATTGTGTTTTTTAATGTTTTTATTTTATGTGTTTGAGTATACAATTTTTATTTTAAATTTTCAAAATTCATAGGCAATATGTTTCTACAAAAAAAGTGGCAACTTTACGTCCACGTGGCTTCCCACGGATAGCATTTCGTCATAATTTAGCCATCAGAGTATTAGCAAATACATTTTTGATTATTCTTGCCTCTTTTTATGCGCCATTTTTTCTACGTTTGCAATGCTACATTATATTGTAAAATATAAAATTTTGGTAGAAAATATTGGCAGTTGTATGAAAAAGCACCATCCCTGCCACGTTTTGTACAGCTCACTTTGTTAGAATTAAAATTTCAGACGTTGAAATACACAAACTAATTTCAATCATATTTCATTGTAAATATCGTACAGTAATAATTGTTATAACATAAAAATGACAAAGAAAATATATAATTCGTTTTTGGCGATATTTTCAAATTGTTTAAATTTCTTTGATTTTAAATGAATTAAACTTTATTTTATTGGTGATTTAAGAAACATTAAATTTAAGCTGTTATAACATCATCAAAGTTGAACTAGAGAAAAACAAGGCAGATATTTTATTTGTAGAAATCGAAAAGTGCTACTTTCTCTTCAGCAATTTTTATCGACAAATTTGAAAGTCACAAAAAACAAGATTTGTACAAAACTATATATCTACATCTGCCGGTGCAACTTTTTAGCGACATTTATCGTCCAAAATGTTTATTTTTAACCAAAATACAAAATAGCAGACCCAAAAGAAAGCACGGAAATGTATACATAAATATGAAATCTGCATGTTGTACCATACGAGGTTTGTCCCAAAAGTATCGAGCCTGCATCCATAGCTCCGCGTCAAAACTTCCGAGCGACCTCTGTGGGGCATGGGCGTCACCAGTAAGTCATCACGAACTCGTTGGTATGCGCAGTTACCGACTGGACGTGTTATTTTGTGAACGGTGTGCGTTTGTTTACAATGTCTTTTCTTCGTTCGTCGCATTTTGTTATTGTAAAAAATGACGGAAAAATTAGATTAACGAATTTGCATCAAGTTTTGCTTTAATCTTGGAAAAACTTGCTCGGAAACAATTAATAAGATGAATAAGGCATTTAGAGAAACAAAACAACAGTCTTTACAGTGGAAGTATTCTGAATCGCCAAGACCAAAAAGAGCACGTCAACGTCGGAGCAAAATGAGGACAATGTTGACTGTCTTTTTTTTTTGATTATGAAGGTGTTGTGCACCACGAATATGCTCTGAGAGGTCACACGATCACTAAAGAATACTACGTTGAAGTAATGAAAAGATTTCGTGACGCAGTCAGAAGAAAACGGCCACAGCTTTGGACAAGCGGTGATTGGCTGCTTCACCACGACAATGCTTCAGCGCATTCATCGAACCTTGTGCAGCAATATTTAACAAAATACCAAGTCGTACAGCTTCGCCAGCCTCCGTACAGTCCCGACGTAGCTCCCTTCTACTTTTGGCTCTTTCCCAGATTAAAAATGCCGCTCAAAGAACACCGGTTCGATGACAAAGAGACGGTTGAAACTAATGCGACGAATGCACTGAAGGCAATTCCGAAAACTGGCTTCTGGGACTGCTTCAGGAAGTGGAAACACTGCTGGGAACGTGTTATTCAATTAAATGGGGACTACTTTGAAAGACGTCACTCACCGAATGATAAAGAATAACACCAATGCGGAGATATGAAGGTAGGTTCGATACTTTTGGAACAAACCTCGTATGTATGTTTTCAACTATTTAACTTATTGATTTATATATAAATTTACGAACCGCTGTATTTGGCTGCCGATGATAGATACCTCTAATAGAAATACAAAATGGCAGACAGAAAATAAATCAGAGAAATTTTCACTATTTTTTCTTTACTTATAAATTTGCGAAGCGTTATACTTGTCTGCCAATGTAGGTATGAACATTTTATGACACCTCTAATCGAAATACAAAATGGTAGACAAAAATAAATCAGAGAAAATATAAAAAGGTTTTCGTCGACTTTTCCTTTGTCTCCCACAATATTCTCAGCTTCCAGTTTGTCTGCCAAATTCAGTGCCAACATAAATTAGTATTATCTTCAAGTAACCACATCGGTAGACAAATTCTGATCGTGAAATATTGATCGAAATTTTCTCATAATTTTCCACCGGAAAAACAGATTTGATTATAGGCAAACCATCTGCCATTTTTTAACACACAATTTGTTACTATATCTTTCATATTGTTCATTGCCACACAAAACTAAATCAGGGTTTTTTTGTTTCTGGCAAGTTCACTCCTACATTTCCACTCCTTCGACCATTGCAACTTGTCTGTCATTTTTTTCCTGAATTCAATTTGGATGACTATCCTTTCGCTTAAATGACAGACAATTTGAGATCAGGAAAAAACAGATTTTTTTTTTGCAAATATAAATTGATTTTCCAAATTTTCGAAGGGGCTGCCAGGGTTGACCCCAAGGAGTTTTTTCACTTTAGAGGGCTAAAAGATCTAAGTTAGATCTTTTAGCCCTCTAAAGGATAGACAAAAAATGAGTCTGCTTCACCTTATGAACAGCTGACGGTCTATATGGTCGAAATGTTCAGAAAAAGAGAGAATTATATTTAACTTAGAATAATCAATGAAAATCATTTAGTTAGTTCAGGTTATTTTAGTTTATCTACAATTTTTTCCATCTGAGTGTTGATGAATCTAATTGCCTATTACCAAACGCTGCAGTATGCACTCCGACTATATGATTGAATTATACGAATCTGTTATTCAGAGTTTTTTTCAATTTCGGAGTTTTTTCGAATATTCGAGTTTGTTCGAACACTTAAAAAATCGAATATTCGACTCGAACTCAACAACAAAACTCGACTCGACTTGAACATTCGCATAACCCTAATTTAAAACTTCTTTCCTTAAAATAATATTTCTAGTATGTATAAAAACATTTATAGTGTTATTTTGGAACAAAAATCTATCTTCAATAAGCATCAAGCTATGTTAAAATTTACCTGAAGTTAACCATGGTATTAAAAAACAGGATTTAACTAAAAATACAATTTGAAAAAAGTAATTAAAGCAAGTTGGCAATAAGTAAGCTTGGCAGGTAAATAAAATTATATTTTAATCAGCTGCAGTGTAAATATATCGTTGTATCAAACTTTTAGTAATATCTTTATACTATCCTGGAACAGGTGGGTGAGACAAAACGGTGCGGAACTCGGCGGCCCATAGTTTTGTTGTTGTTTTGTCACCGACGCTGCCTCCTAGCAGCACACCTTGTGATAATAAGTAAGATTCTTAATTATTTTCTAACACTTGATTATATATTTATTTTTTCTGCAGCTGGCTAAAAAACAGGATGAAATACATCTTGGCCCGTAAATGGATATTTATGGTCTTGAACGTTTAAAAATCTTTAAGCGTTTTTCAGTGGTTATCGCTCAGAAGCGCTTCAAACGCATGTAGATAACAGGTTAAAAAATCGGTCATTAACTAATCGCTCTAGTAAATAAAAATAACTTTAATATAAAAGATCAGATATTGGTTTTGAAAAGATATAGTTGGTTTGATACTTTAGTAGCTAAGAATTTGTATATACTATCCCCAATTTATCTTTAATATTTGCAAGTAGCAGCGTTTTTTGAAAGCTAGTGATCGGCAAAAAAAAAATAAAATTAATCGTTAATTACTTACTGGAAAATTCTTAATCAGCAAATAGAAGTTAACAATTACGAATTAATGAAGTAATTTGAAATTATTTCCTCAAATTATGAATTAATTAGGTATTTGGATTTTCTATTCCTAAAATTATCAATTAATAAAGTAACTGGTAATTTTATTACTACAATTATCAATCAAGGAAGTAATTCATACTTTCATTTTTAAAATTATCAATTGACGAAGCAATTGAAATATTTGTTTTTCAAATTATCCATTACTAGAGTAATTAATAATTTAATTTTCCAAATTACTGAATGAAATTTTGTTTAAATTTAATCACGCTTTTTGGCAAATAATGCAACATAACTATTATTATTTATCATGCTTATGCAATTATGATGTGTTGGTTTTAAAATATTCTAAGCAAAATTGTGAAAAAACAACAAATTGTTGTAAAGAGCTTACTTTGGTATATGGTCAAAATTTTTCATCACTCTTTTTTCACTTGTTTTCTGAAATTTTTGAGTTAAATCGATAAATTCAACTTTTTTCGACCATTTTGCATCCTATTGATGACATTAAAGCATATTATAGTGGGCAGAGACAGTGTGATTTTATTTTTAATTATTTCTTATTTGTTTGAGCCTGACAAAAAATGTTTCGGTGATGTAAGATACGTTTTCGTTAAAATTTTCCCATAGAATGAAAAAATGCATTTAAAAAATTTTCCTAATGTTAATTTTACATTATTTTATCTAAAAAAATGGAGTTTTTTAATAAAAAAATATTTCTTTATCACAAAAAATCTAAAAAATTATAAAAAACGTTTTGGATGTATGTCAGAATTTAGTGTAATTGGTAAATTACCAATTAATAATTCAATAATTTGAAAAAATAAATTATTATTTACCCTTGTAATGGGTAAAAAAAATTTCAATTATTCTGGTAATGGATAACACCACCCCACAAAAAATAAAAAGTATATTCGAAAGACCAAATCATAGTATCTGTACGTTTCTGGGATCGCAGAATCCGAATCCAGGGTTCGTTTTCAAGGTCAAATGTAGAGAATCCGTTGCCACCAGGGTAAATCAACATATCTGTATGTTTTTGGAGTAGCTGAGTAAGAATCTGGAGTTTATTTGACCCCATCAGGTCTGAGTTGAGGGCATTTCAAGGTCAAACCCGTGACGATTCGCACATTAATTGTCTAGCCCAACAGAAACTTTACACGTCGCTTTTGGTCACACGTGGCAGAGCGGACCCAGCTGCACAGTGGAAAAAAGTCGCCAACCCTTTTTCAAGAATCAGCTAGTAGCAGTGGCAATAGTGTTGTTGACGAGTATGTTATGCTGTGTACCAAATTTATCATTCTTCTGTTTGAAGTTCGTTGTCCCCTTGGGCTTGTATGTCAAGTTAGGAACCGATGCATATATAGTCTTCTAATGGTTGGAGAGAGCAAACTCTTTTATCTAAAAACCATTAATCTCAACGTACGTCCTGACTTTATGGGCTGATTTCAGCTAGCGACAAGACTTTCCCACTACCAAGTTTTGATAACAAATTGGTTTACTAGGCAGTCGTCCCATTTGTCAACGGGTCGACAGCGTGCTTTCATTGAGGACAGATCTCGGACTAAACTGGTTAAAGATTGGCTGCACCCAGACAATGTAAATTTGGGAGCTTGGGGTTTACACCTATTAAATAAACTCGCTTCACTTTTTAACGAGGTGATCGAAACGCGTATGGAGAGAGGACTAGAGCGATATTTGCAGGAAATAAACTGTTTGTACTTATATTTTTCATATTCTCTGCCTGAAAGGAGAATTACATATATAACAAACTATTTAAATATGGCAGAAAGATTTCTTTATTTCTTACTGAAATTTTGATTATTTAAAAATTACCGATCTGTGTTGGAAGCACCATAAAGTCACCACATCTGAAAAACTTCTCAATTTTTACAACATTATTTTAGATCCCAAAAATATCAATTACGGTATTTACTCTCTGTAACATACTATTTTTTACAAATTGACTGTTTCTAAGATATAAGGGATTTGTTTATTACTTGATGGATACAAATGAGTAGACATTTTTTATTAATTTACCTACAATTAAATTTTATATTACAATAATTTTCGGCTTAAAAACTGAGCCCTTCATTCTTTTTTCCCGTCGCTTATTATTTTATTTTAGCACCTCTTCCTTACGGAAGAATTTTACGATAAGTTTTTCCCAATTTCCCTGCAAAATTTTATGGTAAAACTCTATATTAGTTCTGGTTCGTTGTGACAAAAGCCGTCAAGCCCGGTAGATTATCAATATATAATAATCGGATTAATCGTTGTCCAACAGAACCTATCGAAACTATATTTCATAAACAGTTCAATTATGTTTAAAACTTCTATTTTAAAAAGCTTTAAACTATATGAATCTAAAAAAAATGCCATCCTCTACGAAAACACAAAGAACTTTATAGTGAATTATGGATTGCTTAAGGGTTGGAAAATTTACAGCTATGTTAATACTATTTTCCTTTGCTTTTCTAAAACCTAGTTCTCAAATGAAGGGAAAAATTCCTCAGGTGTTGTTATTCAAATTATTATGATTTCAAGGAGCAATTTATGTTTTAGAAGAACAACATGCATAGAAAATTTTTTTTTGAAAATGGCAAGAAAATAAATGATTTCTGACATGACGCATCTCCTGTAGTGTTTCAGGAAAATTTATTGACTGTTCGGTTAGCTTCAAGTTCTTAAAAACTCGTTTTTATAGCATAACCTTATTATTTCTATAATTGGTGACGTAAAGTCCACGTTTGATGGGAAGACTTTCTTTTTCTGACAAAACATTCTAAAGCTTTTTTTACGCAGTCAGTACTAATAGTGAGGGAGGAAGATGAAAAACGAATCGCAATCCTAGTCTTTATTTTTTAAATTTAACTCTTTTTCATTCCATCGCCGTTCAGTTTAACTTTACCTTTTGTAGATACGCTGTTTTTATTTTTTACATCTCTGCATACATCTAAATCACTAGCATTTTCCTTACGAAAGACGTCATTTTCTAACATTAATTTTGATTTGTGCAAATTCGAAGTGAACTCTTCAAACCCGTTGCTTTCTAGGACGTTATCTAAGGAATTATTTTCAGTTAATTTCATTTTTCTCTTTAGTTTATCATTATTTCCCGTGGAACAATCAAAACTCATACTTTTCATATTTTTTGCAGGTTTACTTTTATACAACGCTGATGTGATTTTTGGCTTGGTATTCTGGGGTAATTTCTTTACAATCGGATTGCTATAATAACCTTGGTATGTGCTGTAACCGAAGCTACCGTGATCATAACATTGCTGAGTGGTATAGCAATAGCTCTGATGTAAAGAACCTAAGCTAGTGTTTGATGTTGATAACCCTGTTTTGGAACTTGTTGAAAGACCTAAAATAACAGAAATATTTAAAAATTTATTAAATTCATTATTAATAAAAATCTTATCTAAATAAAAAAAAATACATTAAAAAAACGCAAGTAATATTACTTTCTAAAATAATGTCTTATATTTATCATTCGTTTAGCAAAATTTATGTTGATAAAGAGATAAGTAAAATAAATATCGGTGACAATTGTAAAATTAGAAAACATAAAAAACGCTGGGTTTTTGAGAAATCATTTCGACCGTCGACTTGACATTTTTTTAGTACTCTTAGACTCCCTGCAAGATTCTGAATATTTTTCTTTTAGATGCCCCATCCCTAAATGTAAGTGTTATCGATTTATCGACAATTACCAGCATAACTGATTCAATAACCTGTTTCTTTATCGCATTTTGTCAGATTGTCAATTTGAGTTAATTTTAAGTGAAAATGAAACTTACTGAGGTACAGTAGATAGTTCTTATGATAACAGATTATGACGAAAGGATAAGAACCCAAGAACAAGTGCAACAGTTATTTTTTTAAAAATTACCTAGTCTTTCGCCAATTTCACAATCGACAGTGAGTGAGATTGAGCAAAAATTTCATCATCTTGTTCAAGATACCTCAAGTATTGATCGGATACATACCCAAACTGGATGAAAGAAGGACAAACTAGGTAAATACAAAAAGTAAATCTGTGGGCTGGAATCATGAGTAATACCATTAGAGGGCAGCACTTTTTTTTTTATAGATATTTACAGTTTTTACAAGAAGGCCTTATTCCTGTTTTTTCAACGCTGTTTCCTGAAAAAGAGAATCCAGATTTCTTTCTTCAAACTATCTGGTTTCAACAAGACAATGTCTCGCCACATTAGCAGCAGAAATTCGCGTCAAGTTGTCAAGGTTCAATTTTCCTGTAACCTTATTTTTGTAAATACTCTTGTTATGGCAACACAGTAGGTACAGCATCTCAGGGTCGTGGAGATTCGTGCCCCACGTTGGGCGCCAATTGGCTACACTGGATTTTTTAAGGCGCGAGACCTCGCAAAGAGGTGTAAGATAAGAGATAATTTAACTCTCTACTGGTTATCCATCTTTACGTTAAAATTGCAAAAAAAATTAATAAACCAACAATATTTATAAACATAAATAACTAGTCAACACTCAAAGGTAGGTAAATTCATAAAGAAGACAAAAAATAACATCAATCAAATAAATTCATATGTTATTCGAGTTACTTGAATCCACAATGTTTCATGCAGTTTTAAATAATATTTCCCCACGTTGGGCGCCAATTTGCTATACTAGTTTTTTTAAAGGCGCAAGACGTCTCAAAGAGGTGTAAGATAATAGATAATTTAACTAGAGTAGAGCTGAAGGCTAGTGGCAGCACCAGCGAGCAAAGTGGCAAGCTAACCCCTATGCCGGAGGGTAGGGGTGGGTAATTAAGGATGCCACTGCATTAGAGCCAAGGCAGAATGCAGAAACCTTCCACAATCGTGTATGGAATGAGCTTTTGCTCTTTAAAATTTAAAACAAAAGAAATACCAAATATAAGCAGCCTGTGGGTCAAATAAAACTCGTACTAACTAGTTATAGTAAAAATCTTTAAAATTTAAATAGTTAAAATAAAATTTTCAATCAAAAGATTCAACTGTAGCGTAACTATAGATAAGCTGATAGTTGTGCAGTTCAAACCCGTAGAGTGTTTTACGGGTATACGTTTAACGAGTTGTTTAGACTACGTAATGGGGTAGCCAATAGGATAGACAACGTAATGGGGAAGCCAGTAGGGTAGACCCGGATATTTTTGGGGCCTAACAGAATTCCTTCGTTGACTCGTGCAAACTGACTAAAATTCCTGTCTCCAGGTTTATCTCAGCAAAAAAAACCATAGCTCCCAACCAGGCAAAAGCTACGGTACTCCAAAATTCAACAAAATTACCGGGATAACAAACGACTTTCCATCTCAAAAACCCAATAAATTGGCAAATAAAAATTGAAATGGAAGCTTGCAGCTGCTTCAACCGAATCAAACTAGCAAAAAGTGAAAATAAAGGCAAAAGAGCCTCCATTTATAACCATGGCCCAACTTGTGGACTAATCGACTACCGTTTGGCGCGTTGAATTGCCACGTCTGAAAGAAATGACAGCTCAAAAAGAATGACACTGGGCAACAATAGCCGGCTGAAATACATTTGTTAGTTAAGCCAATTCGTTAATCATTAGCATTTTTCACTCAGAACAAAAATAAATCTAATAAGTAACCCAGTGACAAAGAACCAAAGCTTTCACGGTTTTGGTCAAGTTAAAAATCATGGTTCTTGGTTGTCTTACCTTGCATACACGAAACCACCGACAAGATTGCCAGATTGCTTCGAAAATCAAACATTCGGACTATTTTCAGCACATGTAAGAAAGTTTGAAGTCTCCAAAGGACGGAACTACGAACGTAACATCTATATACTTGCACCAAAATTTAGGTTTTAGAGGAGCAGAAGACAAGCAGTTTTCTTCGAAAACTTCCATGAAGATGTCAGCTACCGAAATCCCGTGGCCGCTCCCGAAGTCTTTCATACATGTAAGAAAGTTGGACAATGTTTGAAATCTCTAAAGGATACAATTCCATTTCAAACACAAGGCGTTTACAAGGTACCTTGCTCCTGTGGTAAAGTGTATGTAGGTGTAACAGGAAAGTCTATATCCACTAGGCCTAAAGAACATGAAAGATGTATAAAAAAGAAAAAATTGTATAATCTGCAGTAGCTGAACACCAACATTTCTCAGATCACAATTTCTTTAAACGTAAAATTGGAGAATCAATCGAAATTTGTAAATATCCAAATAATATTAATAGAGATGCGGGTTACATCACAGGTGGAAATCGATCGTAACGTTGGATCAGGGTTCGCTGAGCACCAGTCGGGTATAAACACCGAGCTGGTGCTCCTCGATAGTCATCGTGTTCTAATCTCGAGGAGTAAAGATCCCTGAAGATGCATCGTGCAATCGTAGACGAAACGTCGGATAATCATTCCAATTTGACACTGTCTAAACCCAACCATGATTTTCAAGTATTCCAATAGTTATTTTAAATTTAAAAAATTCGCTTCAAAATTTCCTGCAACCCAAAATACATACAATTTCATTCAAATGGCAGTGGACAAAAAAAAATGAGATCTATCTGAATAATAAAAGAAAAGGTAGCAGGAAGTTTAGTATCGATAAGAAACTACCTAAGCACAGTGTAGGGAAATACCAAAACAAGACAAAATAATTGTCAACTTGAAACATAAAATTAATTGAAACTGTACTTTATGAAATGCTTTTCTTCAAGGAATCCCTGGTAAATACTTAAGGAAAATGATACTGTGTTGCTCATAATAAGAGTATTTGCAAAAATAAGGTTAAATTAACTGAATTACCCATAGTGAACTTAAGTGGAAAATTGAACCGTGACAAGGTGGATAGGAAGAACGGGATCTATTGAGTGGCAGCCTAGGTCTCCAGACTTAAACCCACAGACTTCTTTTTGTGGAGTTACCTTAAAAGTTAAGTTTTTCAAACTAAGTCAATTGATATAGAAGACTTAAAGAATAGGAATATTCAAGAAATACTGTTATTTACTATATAAATATTCAGAATGAATGCTTGTCAACTAACCAACTTCTTCATTTCGAGGTTATAGTGTTGATAAAGCGAAAGCAATTGCATTTAGGTATAGGACATGTAATAAGAAAAATCATCAAAAATTTGCAAGGAGTTTAAAAGTGTACACAAAATTGGGAATCATGGTTTAAAAAATCGCTGTTGCTTATAGTACAGCTTCGTCGAGTCCCCCTGTATGATTAATATATTGGAGAAAATTTGTAACAAGAAAACAAAGTCGATGTGTCCGAACCATTTAAAAAAAAACAGCTTTTTTTTTGTAAATAATGAATTTTTGTATAAAAATGCCATTATAATAATACCCAAAAACATCATCAGCAGCAGTACCTTACAAATCTATAACATTAGATCTCAATCAATGAACTTAAAGCAAAGTTTTATCTAATTGTTTTTTTTTCAATTGGTCTATAGCAACTAATTCAATTCTACAAAGGAAATTAATATTTTTAGATTGAATGGTTTGAGAAATAAGTTACCTGGAGTAGATTGTTCTGGAGAAGTAGTTTCTATATAATATTCGCTGTCGTCGTATTCTGCTAATGTCTCTTCATCGCTGTATCTAGAAACCAACAATTTTACAAAAGTATAAAAAGAAGAAAGTATATTTTTAAAATAGGTAAGAAATTTTGCCTGAGAGGATGGAATGAAATTTTTCCAGCCTCTCCTAGGAATAGCATTCACAGTCTCACTTTTACTATGTGACCTAGATACCCCACCTTTTTTCTTTATTACTTAAGAAAGTGGTCTTATATAAAGGTTTTAGGTTCTGTTGTTTTCCAAGTATGGAAAAACTAGAAGTGCGTGAAATGTTAAAGTATTTTTTGTCAAAAAATTATCTCCTACAGAAAATAAGTTAAACGTATATTGGGGGAGTTTACTCCTTCATTTATAACCGTAAAAACGTGGACTCAGGCTGCTTGGAGCAATACAAGAAGTCGTAGAAAAAGTACACGAATGCGTCATGAATGACAGCTGATTAAATCTGACGAAGCTCACTGAAATTGCTTACATATCTCAAGAAAGGGCGCATGATATCTTAACTGACAAGATAATTGTCATTATTATGGGTACCACGTTTGTTAAAGCAGAATAAATAACTGCAACGTAGCTCTCTACGATCTAACCTAACAGTCTTTTTACGATTTTTTTTGTTATTACGAACTAGTCCTGCATCTATGACTCTACATCCTACACTAATTAAGAATCAAAAAAGTAGACAGGCAGCTCATAATTTTTAAATTTTTCCCAAAAATGTCATTCCATCCTCGTAAATGCGAAAATATCATATTTTAAAAATTTATCTTGGAAAATATTCATTATTTTCTTAACTACGTATTAAAGAAAATAATAAATTTGTTGAAATCTTCTTAAAAAGTAGTATAACTACAGTTAATTTTTATTATATTTGAAATATTTTTAATCCTTACTTTTCAGGAGGATTGTGCACTAAAGCACATTGATCACTTACAGAACCAGATCGCTCAGGTTCTGTAACGGAGGGTGGGCCACCAGAACCAGGACTTCTTCTTGAACCTTAAAATTTAAAGAGACTTATTAGTTGAGTATTGTGTGACGTTTGTTACGATCTAATATTTTTTTAAAACAAGCATCTATTAAAATACATTATTCTTGTTCATAATAAAATAAAACAATAAGGTAGAAATTTTTATAGTCTATTTTCCATAAACTAAACAAAATATACGAACTCTCAATTTTGACCATTTTTTCAGCAATTTAGCTGTGTTGAGGCTTTATACTTCATTTTCAAATAATTATGTTACTAAAATTAAATAGAAACTGTTTTCCCTTCCTTAAAATATGTTCTGAAATCTTCGAACAGAGTAAGCCAATACCTTGCTATTTTGATAATACATTTTTTAGTCTACAGTAACGATTTATGCTATTAGACATATTGCACTTCTTCGCAGACCTGTAACTGAACAATTGACAAGTGTATAAAGGATCTGCTGTAATGTAAAGAACTAAAATTAAATTGATTAAATAATAATAAACCTATTACAACATACGTCACAGAAATCTGGACTTTTAACCGATTGAAGGAAAATGAATGCCTTTGAAACCTGGGCCCAAAGAAAAATGCTGGGGATATTTTGAACTGAACGAAGAATAAATGAGTCCATCTTCAACTATCAGCACACATACTTAGGACATCTCTCGAGAAGAAAGAAATGATATCGAAAGGCCTATTGTGCTATGAGAAATAAACGGAGAACGCACAAGAGGGCAATCGCTTTTGGTAGATCAACTAGCAAGGAAGGTAACCGAATTATCTGGTTCCCATTTTGATTTAACTTTAATATGTTATAGAAGACACGAACATTAGAGACACATATTTTTATTTATCTGCGGAGATTCCTTTTAAGGGGATGAAAACCTCCTCTAAAGTTCACCCCAAAACTCTTTTTTAAGTAATAGTAATAGTAAAATTATTATTACCCCACATATATAATCCATTATTTTTTATTAGGGTAAATCTACATTCGTTCAGTATTTTAGTTCACATCCATAAAATGAAACTTCACCAATAAAAGAAATACAAGAGTTTTATTTTCGTGTTCTGTACAATATATTAAAGTTTTATTAGAATTGGAATCAGGCAGTTCGAGTACATTTTCAACAACCAATTTGATAAAGCCTCCCAGTACTTGCATGCCATCAGATAAAATCTAAACAGATTTGTGACTCTCTTCAAAAGTTTACTGCCGTGGAAAAATACAACAAGGTCTCTTTTGTGTGGGTACCATGATACTAGGGTATCCTAGGTAATGAAAAATTAAACAAACTTGCAAAACAATGATCTGTTATCACATTTATTGGACCGAAACTAATATTTAGCATTATTAAACCGCTATTCGTAGGTGGATATCCGTATGGATAAATTATCAACACCACAACCAAAATAAAATACATCAGAGCAAATCATCCAGTAAATCAAGCTGTGCTATCCTAAGTTTCATCAGGCAGCAGGTGACAGAGCTGAAAACTGGCCACTGCAACTTAAGAAAACATCCACACAGATACACGGAAATTTATAATAAAGAAACAACATGTAAGCTATATGTCGAAGAGGACGAAACATTCTCACACATCATCTTCGAATGTGAAGTCTCGCTCAGTTCTGGAGGTCCTAGAGGAAGAACTTGTGAGTAGGTTCCTGAACCTGGTTAAGGCAACCATCCTGTTCAATAAAACAGATATAATATAATCCATTTAATCAACTAATCAGTCAAAGCCTCCAAGTACACATCTCTCAAGATAGCACATAAAAATTCTATTGTAGCTGCCAGGTCACAATGAGAAAGGGGAAGAAAATTTTTATATTATCGTCTCGTCTTATTTATTTTCTGTTTAAATTGGTAACTATTTTATTGGAGATGAATCTGGTGGTTGAACTACGTACCTTGAATGAATAAATGATTGAACAAAAGGTGGTGATACTCGATCATCGATGCCTATGCCTCGTTGGGCCCTTTAAATCCCACCATAGCTGCAGGTCATTCGAGGCAGGTCGCCTCGTTAACTGAACTTACCTAACTGCTTCGGAGATACGAAATGTCCTTGACTCAGTCGGTTGACTGCTGGACACTCTCTGAGGAGAGGAGCTCTTTAGTAAGCCGTGCGCTGGATCCTGTTATATATTTCTTGGCGCACCTCATTTCAGGAGCTCCTCTCCACGATTCAATATTTTTGCTTTCCAGCAACCATTTTAAATTCCTTTTACCAACAGCAAGTGGGCCAGGTAGAATTCATTGGAATCCAAACGGTTCAATTGCGGATCTCGTCTTTGTCAGACGGTCCGCTTCCTCATTCCCGCGTATGCCTTGGTGACCCGGGCCACACACGAGTCTGATTGGGCAGCCATTCCTTGTCTGACTGTTCAACACAATCTTGCACTCAGACACCAGTCACGAAGTTATGACACTGGGCTTTAGTGCTATTATCGCAGCCCTAATGTCTGAGCATATATTTATTACCCTATTCTTGTTAATGTCCCTTTCACAGAGATGGCCATATTGAAGAATAGCATAAATTTCCTATGTAGAGATCATCACACGCTGTCCAGGAGAATAGAATACTTTGACTTTGGTGCTCTTGCCGAACACTCCAATTCCAACTCTTTATAAATCATCGGGACCCATTTTGCTCTCCCTCCCAATCCTCTTAATTTAGCAGAAATATCTAAAAGAAAGGTTAGGTTTTAAAAGCGGCGCCATGTAATCTGTTTGCATGGGGAGTAATGGACATCTCTCCATTACGCTTTCTCAGACACCTGAGTATCCGCCCTTCCAGCTCCGAGATGTCCTAGGTAACTGAGACAATAAACAGCCTTCAAGGCCTCATTTTCTATATATAAATGAAGAGGAGGCATGTTCACCAGGACTTTCAGAGATGGAGGGGATGGTCCCCATCACACTCAATATTCTCACACAAACCATTCTTTGAATTTTGTCAAGTTGAAGACGGTTCTTGCGCTTTGCTGTACTAGACCACCATACAATAGCGGCGTAAGTTATCATGAGGCGGTTTACCACAGTGTACATCCAAAATAGCACTCTCGGTGTCAGCCCCCATGTGTACCCAAAGGCTCTTTTATAAGCCCAGAAAGCACATATGGCTTTCCTGGTTCGGGCCTCAATATGATCATTCCAACTCAGTCCAGTATTACTTCCAGGTATTTAATTGCTCCCTTGTATTGAAGAGTCAAGGGGCACCATCGCTTTGCAATCCGGAGGGCCCGCATCATTGGTCCCCTCAGGTCCCGGATATCGTGACCAGGACACAAAATGACCAAGTCATCGGCCTAGGTATGTCAGTTCACTCAACAGTCGGTACATTACAACGGTCCATCAAGGCGATAGAATTCCTCCCTGTGGACACCCCTACTTGACAGTGCTTTACCAGTTACATTTTTAAGCTCAGCATTTATTAGTAAATGAGTAAACTGTCGGTTAAAAACCGCGTCTTTTTAGAACATTACATATCGAATCGTGAGATGAGTTGTCAAATGCCCCCTAGATATCGATAAAGGTACCTAACGTGAACTACGTACCTTTAAAAAGAAATGTAATAATTGATACGATAGCCCAATCAATTCACTGTTTGGTCACTTTAAAAAATAATGAAAATTATTTAATTATTGCATATGTTTCGTGTTATTTTAACAATACCTTGTTGAACTTCAACTACAAATACTCCATCCCTTGCACTAGGTGAATATCTCATTGTTGTTTCTCTACTGTCTTCTTCTATATCCTATAAAAAAATTAAATAACTATATTTACAAACTAAGATACTTAGTTCGTTTAAATATCTATTTAATAGTTCCGGTTTTACTTGCATTTCTTTCTTCTGTTTCAACAATAAGGTGATTATTCTTCAGAGTCATAGTTATAATGCTTCCGTTCGAGTTGTTCGGTCTACTAGATCCACCAGATCCACCAGAAACATCTTCACATATTTCTACTGCTTCTGTATTTATATCAAGTTGAGTTTCTGTTGAGTCCTAGAAAAATATTTATGTATTAGACAATAAAAAAGTATTTAATACTACACTGTGAGTTCTAAATCTACAGAACAAATATCATTTGGTAGATTTCGTAAAAAGTTCAAATTTTTATTATCAAACGAATTTAACCTCAAAATTTATTCTTTTTTCCTTTCCCAATGTTAATTAATTTCATGTAGAGTTTCGCTCTTTTGATACTTGCTCACTAATCAAAATTGCAGGTATTTTCTACAGCTCCAGAAGTTGAAAATTTGCTACTATGATAGTGTTTAATGGACCAAGAAAGAAATGATTCAAAAATATGTTAGGAGATCGGGCCAAAATTATATAGCTAAGGTCCTCTAGCTTAGTTATAAATATTAATAGAAAAATAATTCTTACTATATTTATTATAGAATGTCTTAGGACATATTTTTCACCAGTAACAAATTAATTAAATCTTATCACACAAAAACAAAATATATATTTTTTCCGGTTTTACCCCGGGGGTGGACAAAATCGTATACCAATGCACGATTTTCCCCATGTATGTCAATTATTAGCAATGCAACATGGTCATTCAAAAGAAGCCAGCTCTTCGGGATCAAAACCAGTGCAGCCTTCATAAGCCCACCAGTTACAATTAGTACATTTAATCCAGTCGTTATTTAACCGAGTAACACCATATTTCACGCAGCAATACGAACAAAAGATTTCTTCATTCTTCTTTACGTTCTTTGTTGGTTTATTTTGCTTCTGCAGTTGGTTTTTATACTTAAGAATGGACGTTTTCTTTAATAACTCATGATTTGCCTCTTCGGTGGTTAGTTTTACACAGTTTACTACTTATTTTAGGAAGTGGGAAGAGAACTGCTGGAGATACAGGCAATTTTGTACTTGTACTTTCACCTACCTCACTCGAAGAAAAAAGTCTAGAAATGTATGATGATAAGGCAGAACTCGATATTGTATCGGAAAAGGACGATTCCGAATTAAATTATCTAGTTCGGGACCTCCTATTATCTAAAGAGCATGCTGAAGTATTATGGTCCAGATTACAACAATGGAATTTACTAGCCACAGAAACCAAAGTTACAATATTTAAGAACCATAACCAGGAGTTATCCTCGTTTTTTACTATGCAGGATAAAATGTGTGTTTGTGTTAATCCAGCTAGCGTTATAAAAAAATTTGAATTTGCACATACATCGGACGAAGGGCGCTTATTTATAGGTTCTTCTAAAATGAATTTAAAAGCAATTCTGCTCCATAATGACAACAAGAGAGCCTCTATTTCTCTTGCACATGCAATTAACATGTAGGAAACATACGAAAGTATGTCTGTTGTAAATCGGATTTAATATTTGCTACCTCTTTTTCTAATGAATCGGCATTATTGCATATAGACATAGCGCGACTATATAGGTTGCGTATAATTCCCCGTTTTATTACAACAGAATGATTAGAACTATGTTTAAGATATTGGCCAGTATGAGTTGGCTTCCCGTATTCTGAATTTTAATAGTTTCGTTTGAACGATTCACCATGACATCTAGGAACAGATTGGTTATTCTTTAAAATTAATTGACGATGTTATAAATAACTTTAAAACAACGACCATTGGACAGCAAGAAATATATTCCTTCTTCACAGTTCCGTATATTAAACGAACGTTAAAGAAAATAAGACGAATTTCCAGAAGTAATGTTAATATAAAAACAGCCTTTAAATCAGGAAGTATACTTAGAGCTCATTTAACAAAAACGAAACCAAACACTACCGATAAGAAAGTATGTGTTTGCAAAGTTCCATGTGAGTGTGGTGAAATGTTTATTGAAGAAACCAAACGACCACTAGAAGTTAGAATTAAGGAACATAAAACTGATACACAAAAAGGGGAAACGTCTAGATCAGGTATTGCAGAACATGCCTGGGATAAACAACACCATTTAAAATGGTCTGAAGCTGCCGCAATATATATGGAACTCCACATAAAAAAAAAGAAAATTTATTGAAGCAGCTTACATTAAAAATAATGCAAGTCCGACAACCACATTTCATTCACTATCTATGTTGTGGTTGATGATAATACGAGAACAGAAAAAGATCTATTTAGAGAGAGGGGTGCGTCAAAGTAATGTAACTATCTGAACCACCTTCGATTGGCTGATGATGTTGTTCCCATCCGTAGTGATCTTAACCAATAATATTGGAAGAATTAAATAACGCGTTTCAAAATGCCGCTCTAACAATGAATAACAATAAAACGAAAATTATATTAATGAAAATCAGGAAGTTGTTACCATCCAGAGCAATCAAATTGGATTTGTCAAGAAATACGTTTTTCGGGGACATCATTATAATCGGAGAAGAAAATCAGTCTAGGAGATAAAGAGACGAATAGTCATCATGAGCGGCCTTTGGAAAATTAGGAGATATATCAAAAAACCAAGATATTCCTATTAACTTAAAAAAAGGTCTATAATAGCTATATTCTGCCAGTGACTACATTTAGAATGGAAACAATGGCTCTCACACAAAAAAAAACTGATGAGCAGCTGCGAATTACAAAAAGCTATTAAAAGGGCAATACTGGGTGTAAGCGACCGGGATAGAATAATAGAAATGAGAAAATGAACCAATATAACACACGTTATATGGAGGATCGTACAATCAAAATTGCAATAGGCATGCATAGTGCAGACAGATAAACATCTAAAACCACCAGGTGAAGACCTAGATAAATAAAAAGAAGCATTGGTACACCACAGAGAAGATAGATAGATGTGTATGTTTCAAGGCTATATAAGAATAAATTTACCTTAAAATTAATGGAATCTTCAGTAGACCTAGTGTTGAAATTTTTAATATTTGGTAACCACTGCTTTGTAACATGAAATTCTTGAGGTATGTATAGTAAAATGTAACTCAATGCTTCTTCAATGGATATAGTTCAGAATAGTTTATTATTGATAACAATTCGAGAAATAACCTGTATATATTGTATAAACAAACAAAAATAAAGACAACGCAATTCCGACAAACACCTTTTAATCAAGCCACTTAATGTTATTTAACTTAAATTACAACTGAAAGTGTCAGACTTAATAATAAAGATGTCATAGACTTGGCTCCAGATGAAACCTAACTAATTTGTATCATCAAACAGTCACGAGACTTGTATACTATAAAAAATATTATAATCTATATATGAATCAACATTTGACATCAAATTATCTTTAAAGAAGCCAAGTTATAAAATAGTTTTTATTCAGGCTTTAAACATCTATAAAGATTTTTTAAATTTGTTTTGCAGGATGCATTTAAAAACATATAATAAAATTTGGTTTAATGTATTTTTTACTGCCAAAATTCTCATACGATACAAATCTAAGAGAGCTTTTTTGGGCGTGTAATAAAATGCTTACTTGTCATAAACTTCTTAGAAAAATCGTAAAGTGAAGTTATTGCTTGACAACGTAAAATTTTTGTTACACTTTACAACTGCTATAACCCATGTTTCCTTTTATATATATTATAAATTATGAATTATTTGTCCTTCATACAAACGACATGTATAAAAATTTCCAATTTCTCTTTTTCTTCAGGATTATTCAAGTTGCTAACTTCAGATAGGTTATGGTTATCGTGGGAATGTGTGATTTTTACATTTTTTTCTGGAAATTTTAGGTATTTTATGATTTAAGCCAAAAATATGGATAAATATATCAAATAAAGCATTACCAAAGTACCCGTAAGCACATTTTAAGAAGGAATATCTGAAAAACAAAACTATTTCACGAAATTTCGTTCTCATATTCACAATCAATGAGCAAAAAAAATGAAATTTTTGCGTGGTGCAGTAAAATTGCCATAGTTTTATTTAAAATAGTGTATAATTACAAATTTTAAAGAGTTTGCAACAATTGTGTCTGCTTTTTTTCTTAATTTAAAACACAAAGCTACAAAATTAATAATATTGTCACTAGAAAGCGGTGGGAAGAGTATTTCCTACAGTATTAAACAATTTCCGAACTAAAATTGAGATTTGACCTTTATAAGGTTAACCTACTGTTTATTTTAGTTATACTGTGAGTATGTCGTTGTCAGATATCTATCTCTCTTTTTAATTTATCAATTTATCAAATTTTGGTTAAAGTTGTAAGCAATTAGTTTAGAGTGGTTTAACAAGTCTTTTTTTATTATCAGGTGAACACAGAAGTACTCTGGCCTTGTTCATTTTCCAGCTTAATTTGAAAATATATGAAAATATGAAAGGGATGTTGATGTCAGAACATTATTTACAATTATAAATTTTATTCTAAATTCTGATTGAAAATGGCCACCTTGAATGAGTCAAAACCCAAAAACTATGTAACGTTTAAAAGAAAAAATGTAGGTTTATTTTACTTAAATATAACATCAAAATAAAGAGCATTTGTTAAACAAAATTCTTCCTGTGACTTAAAGTCTTTGGAAAAATTAGTGAACATACGATTTAGTAAGTGATAGTTTTACATAGAATTTCAAAAAATATTGAATTAAGTAAAACCTACATAAAATCAACAAAAATGGTTAATTTATCAATAATTAGCATTATTAGGTTGTTCTATACACTTCTTTAACTTAAAAGAATACAAATATTTTTAGTTTTAATTAGAATTAACTCTCGAAAAAAACATGCATTATGCATTGTTGAATTTTTAAAGCAGACATAAAAAATAATTTAAAATTCCATATAAGAGCTGAGAAAGGATCATTAGTTTGTCAATGGACCATAAAAAATGACGTCCATTTAGGCTGCGAAAAAACATGCAATCCGCAGAATTAAATAAACATCCTGTCTAAAATCGTCTAAATTTGTAAGAGCGTTCAAACGTTCAAATTGTACAGGCAATATCTTCACTATTGACCTAAAGAAATTTTACGTAAAAGAATTAATGCATGTTTTTTTTAAATAAAATATTATATAATGAGGATGGAAAGCGGATTCAAAAAGAAAAAATGAGAATTAAATTAATATATCAAAAACAAACTAAAACAAATTTTCAATATAGCTTTGATTTCATTTTTTTTATTTTAGTTTCAATCCCATATTAAAAATATTACTATTAAAACTTTCAATTTTTTGGTGTGATGGAATGGTTTCAATCTGACATTGTTGACAGTTAAGTAATGAACAAACGTTAGGTGTCAAGCGATTGCTATTTTGACTTGACAGCTGAAGTTTAAACATATTATCAAATCAAAAGCGTCTTGTTTCACCTTAATTTTATCTGATCTTTTTTCCACCTTCAGAGCTCCTTTATATGTGATTTTTTTGGTAATCTGCAGAAAAATAACGGAGAAAAGGATTTTTTGTTCCATTTCTTGCGAGTCTGTATTCTTCCTCATTTTCTTTGATTCCTTTGAGCACTGTTATCCACATCAGGGTTACCCTGTTGTTCCTTGCCAATTGCTTTAGAGCTTACTTACAGTCTCAAGTCAACAAGACTAGTAGGCTATTTGGCAAAATGTAAATTTTGGTCTTCTTAGTGTTTGTATTCAGGCACATATCGGTACAGATTTGAATTGCATTCATATTTGCCTGGAGAAGCTGGAAGCTCTTCTTAGGGATTGAGGAAACCGGAAAACCAGTTCCTGATGTTCTCACTCCGTCCCCCTCTTTCATTTTGGATCCAGGAGTATACTATAGTATTGAATATTTCTTTAGTAGAGGTAATTCTTCTTCGTTCGCGTGGTAACAGCCAACACTTCATAGTTTAAAATCATACCTTATGGACATGAAGTCTGGCGGTTTTTATATCGATAATACTGGAATTATATCCAGAATCTTCATAAGCCTTAAGTTTGAAGGTTTTGTTTTGAATAACTTAAGAGCATTTGTTGCTACCATCCTTATCATAGCCATGTGTAATTGAGGAAGATTCATCGTTGCTTCTATTGTCGCTGTGGGACATAATAGATTAGCTCCTGTGATGCCCACACAAGCTAACCAATGTGTTTTCTGCAGCCTTCTTTGGACAGCTACTTGCAGTGTCTTTGGCCACCATACTAAAGAGGTATATGTGTGAATCTGATGATTGTTGCATATCACCATAAGATTATTTTAGTTGTCAAATCCCAGATTCTCCAACATTGTCATAGATAAACATTTCGTATGCGCACTTTCTCGTAAAATAACTGTCTAAGAGCAAGTATTCAATAGTCTCAATAACTGAAATTGTACCTATGTTTAAAATGATCCAAGTCTCTGAAATATAACAGATTTATTAGACATACTCTAATGCTATAAAATTATGAAAGGAACAAAAAGAAGCATTATAACCGTATCGCAATATTTTTTCATACATACAAAACTTCTGGCATTTGATATTCCAAATTGCGCAAAATTTCTAGACTTTGAAATACCAAGCATTCCAAAGTTCTTGAAAAGGGAAATCGGGATGCATCTATTGCCCTGACTATGGCACAATTTCTATACATGATCCTTTATCCTATCTATTTCCATTTTAAATCTAATAAGTTTAAATCATCTTCGGATGAATAGAATAGATTAGCTTTAGTAAATTGTTTATTCAAGTTTGACTTCGTTTCCTATAAAACATGTGTTAACAACTTGAAAATGAGATCACATACCTACTAGTTCTCAGATATATATTTACATACTAGGTTTCACCCGCGACTTCGTTTGTGTGAAACATGGACAAAATAACAATCAATATAATTGTTATAAAGAAAAGCAGTCTTAATTACTCATTACTTCGTGTCTATAGAGTTTCATCGAAATTGGTTTAGCCTTTTCGGAGATTAGCCCCTGCAGATAGAAAGACAGACAGAAATAAAAAACTAGTCCTTATCACTGCTGACAACCTTCCCTTCATATCTATAAAGTTTCATCGAAATCGGTTCAGCTGTTACAAAGTTTAGCTCATGGTGACAAAGAGACAGGAAGATAGAAAAATGCAGCTTTTATCACACCTGACAACCTTTTCCTCATGTCTATAAAGTTTCATCGAAATCCGTTGAACCATTTCGAAAATTAGGCCGGACAAACCGACAGACATTTCAATTTTATTTATATGTATATAATACATGATCCGATAATTCCCTTTCAGAAAATACAATTTAAATCTAAAACATAAGTAGAGAGGATTGGGAGGGAGAACAAAATCTTCCGAAAAATGGATTTTGGTGGACCTCGACAAGATGAAAGAGCTGGAGCCGGAGTATTCGGCAGGAGCACAGGAGTCCGAGAGTACTACGCTCTTGGACAATGTGCGACAATTTTCACAGCGGAAATTTATGCTATTCTGCAGTGTGCCCATCTCTGTGAGAGGGACATAGACAGGAATAGAGTAATAAATATATGCTCAGACAGTAAGGCTGCGATATTGGCACTGAAGTCCAGTGTCGTGACTTCGCGGCTGGTGTCTGAGTGCAAGGATGTACTAAATGGTATGACAAAGAAAGGTTGCACAATCAGACTCGTATGGGTCCCGGGTCACTCGGGTATACGCGGGAATGAGGGAGCAGACCGTCTGGCAAAGTTGGGTTCGGCGATCGAGCCGTATGGACCCCAACTAATATTACCTGTCCCAATCGCTATTGGCAAAAGTGAATTAAAATCGTCACTGGAAAGCGTGGAGGGGAGCTCCTGGAATGAGGTTTGCTAAGGAACATATAACTGGGCCTAGCGGACGGCGTACTAAGGAGCTTCTCTCCTTGAGAAGGAAAGAGCTGCGAATTGTGGTGGGATTATTGATAGGACATTGTCACCTCGGGGACCATCTTCATAGAATCGGTGTCGAAGGCGACTCAACATGCAGATGGTGTTTGGAGGAGGATGAAACTGTTGACCATATTCTCAGAGAGTGCTCAGCACTCAACGGACTGAGACGGAGATATTTCGGAGATACAGTTTTGTTACCAGAAGCGGTTAGGCAAGTTCAACTAACGAGGCTGCTTGAATTCGTAATGGCAATCTGCCTCAAATAACCTGCAGATATGGTGGGATACAAAGGGCCCAATGGATGCCTAGGCATCGATGTTCTAGTATTAACACCCTTTTCATTCATTCATTCATTCATTCAAATCTAAAAAATGATTTTGCACATTGTGTTGAAGTAATATATTTGTATTCTTTCTTCCTCCGCTGAAGCTTTCTCTTTAGTTGAAAACCGGCTCCTCGCAATATAGAAATCGTTTACCGTAGTTTATTTTTTTCCTTTCTTGAGGTGTTATCCGAATAAGATTTGAATTTGAAATTATTTTTATCCTGACTGATTCTTCCAAAGTACTTCTTCATTTTTTATTCTCCAGTTGCACGAAACTTTTAACATTCGTTTGTGGAGCCGTATTTCGAATACTTCTAGACTTTTTGTTATTTGCCCTATAGTATATAATATCCTAAAAAACGTACTCAAGTCGCTATTTGTATTACAAACGGTTTAGACCTCTACACGCTCAAACGGTCTCAAAGTCCTTGAAAACGGTCAAAATCCCGACATTTTTAGTCTAGTCGCTATTATTGCATAGATAGCGAAAATAATGTGCAAAACACGGCGAGCGGGTTTAATAACCGCCGAAAATGCATTCTGCATATCGCGATCGACGTCGTTCCATCTTTATCGCACTCCACCCGTTGTTTCATGTAAGCAACTGAGACGCAAAATTACGTTTTCGGGTCTCCATTTTGCGATGTCTTTTTTTAACGCGAATTTGTTTAGACGCGATAGAAAGAGTAAGTAATAGATTTTTATAGAGAATCATTTGACATTCGCATTTGGCAAAGTCAAATAGCGACGTTCGGACAAGGACATTTTCTGGCTAAAAGTTTTGCTCTACAGGGTGAAGAAGAAAAATTTATTATAGACTCGTTGTTATAATTAAAGTTATTAATTGTAAGTTTAAATTTAAGCTCAGTAATAGTAAAGCATTTGGTCTAAGAATTCTAAGCCTAACATAGAAGAAAGGTTAGATATAAAAAGAAATTGGTATTCTATTTCAATATAGTATATTTTTACTTCGATTCAGTTTTTACACATTTTTGAACCTTCGTTTTAAAAATAGGAAAATTTTAATGGAGATGATCGATTTTAGTGAAGGTGCCTTAACGAACAGTTATGATAACAGCCTTGATTGATTGATTGATTAAGAGATATAGCAGGCCATGGCTGAGAAGCTCTTATACTGCAGCCTCGTGACTTGTTATACCTAACATGAATTCGATTACAATGAATTAAACAAACTAGTTTGAAAAAAGATTGTAGAGAATGTACGATATCATAACACGCAATAGCAAATGGTGGAACAGAAAGTAACAAAAATGTGAAAATTCTAAAAACCTTAACAGCAAGAGAGCGATTTAGAATATATAAAGAGAGAAATTGTAAAAATTAATAGAAGATTTCTATAGTCATATCTACCCTTCTATCCATTCTCCTCCAAAAAATATATAACAAAAGGTGAATCGAAATATAGACTCGTTAGAAACACTTGACATTACCGTTGGTGACATTGAACATGCGTTAGCTCAAATGAAAAAGCCGAGCTTCTGGAGAAGATGGATTAACATCTAAAATGCTAAAACTAAGAGGGAATTTGTTGAAGAAATATTTACAAAAAAAAAAACACAATTCCAAAAGTATCGCACAATGCTGAGATTATTATTCTACACAAAAAGTATAATACACTATCAATTGTTAACTATCTGCTAATAGATCTCTCACTATATCTGTATAAAATGTTACCTAAAATCTTAAACAAATTTGATATTTTTTAAGCTCCTAAACAAGTCTATTTCGAGGAGCTTTATAAAACATCTCTACATCATTCGTATGCAGAAGTTCAACGATCCATTCAGCTTTAATACACATGGTATTTAATTTCGTAGGATTATAGGCCATCTTTGATACCACGAGAAATGCAAGAATGGATTCTACAAACTGAGAACTTTTAAAATTATTTACGATAAGTTACTGACAGGTTGACGTATCTTCCAAATTATTTACTCTCATCTTCAGAGAATATAACACTGCAAATCAAAAAAAGCATAACGAAAAGTAGGTTAGACAACCTAAAGAATACTTTTGACGTGAGCAGTAGTGGGAAAATCGGGATATGTTTTAAAAATTTCTGATATTCTATTCAACCTTAAATAGAAAATAGCACTTGTATATTTCCAGTACTGGCCTATAGTCTGAAAACAATGTTTCTAACTATGAGTATGATTCACTCACTACCCTTAGGACTGCCCAAAGAGCAGTTGAATGTTGTATGCTTGAAGTAAATCTTGGGCATCGTATACGTATCAAAGAAATTAGAATAAGTTTAAAAGGTCAATTTGGGTATGTCCTGTCGCTAGACAAGAAGAACAGGTATTGGTAACCAAGCAAATACTACAATAAAAAACAAAACTGCACTGACACAATTCGCAGAACAGGAAAGAAGTGACATCAAGTAACGCAAGAATGGATGGAATGATAGAACAGATAGAAGAATTGTATCTATGAGTGACTCATGAAAACTTTCTTTGAAAAACAACCTGACCAATGGGAAAAACTGGATCAAAATTCATTCTGTAATTGTTGGAACTGCCAAGTTTTAAGGGCATACTCTTTTATATCATACTTGTAGTTACCCGTCACAGCTTCGTTTCTACTTAAGACCTCAGATGATTTTAAGAAAGAAGGTCGATGAAATTTTATTGAACCCCACTCATACGTGACTTCTAGTGCATACGTCCCAGTGAAATATCCTTAATTTAAGAGCTTCGGCGCAAATAGATTAAATATAGTTAATAAACCATTAAAGTGTGAATATTTCAATACGCATTAACTGACGAAAATGATGCATCTTGAATTATGAAAATAGGATTATTCTACCGTAATTGCAAATTGATTAAAACCTCCTAATATAGTCTGATTTTTAGGATTATTTTTGTCAATTAATGCCTTTTCCAGAATTATTCATCTTTTTATTATTATTGATTAATCCCATAATAATTAATTTTATATTGTGTTTTTGTGCTGATTCCTTTAGGGCATCCAGAAAAATTTCATTGGATTGCTTTTCCGTCCGACGCATTGTTTTTGAATTAAAAATTGTTAAACATTTAAAAAAGAGTATTTTTTGCCACTTTCAAACATGAATAACTTTTGATTAAATAAATATTTTTAAATTCTTCGCCCAACAATTGATAGTTAAAAAACAAGCTGGGATTAATCGTAAATATAATTTTTTATTGCTTTTTAATGTTATAAGCAAATACCGTTTCATCAATACATCGCTCCTCAGTGGCGGCTTTTTCTTTGGTTTGCAGGTTTGTGCAACCTCCCAAAAATAAAAAAAAAAACATACTAATAAATAACAGTTCAAATATTTTTTTTATGTCTACTGATAATTTAATGATTAAATTTAAGTCAGTTTTTTTACCCAAATTATACGCGAACAGCAGTCAATTATTGACATAAGTTAACTTACTTCGCCTTAATATCATTAATAATTTTTCAGTAATACAGTATTACGCCTGGAAACGTTATCGCTTTGCTGGTGTGCAATTTTAATGCAATTCAAGCTAATCTATTGAAACGTATATGGAGTTGCCTATCTAAGACGTAGAGATTAATTTCGTCTCATAAGATTCATGTAGATTGCAAGTCGACTTGCAAACTTGTGTTTAATTGGTCCTACAAAATATCCGTCGACTAGAAAAATTTCTCTTATGCAACTCACTAGACAAGTATTTGAACTTTTGCTTCCAGTCGCGCATGGTACTGCCAGTATCAAGTAAAGGTTTCAGTTAAACCATTCTTTTAATTCAAGTTAGCACACATCCGTGGTGTCTACTGTGCCGGTGTTTCTATGCGTGATGTCTACTGTACTGGTATTTTAATTTTTGTGAAAGTTACTATATTTTTACTTTGACCAGGATATTTTGTTATGTTTTAAAGAGGTTAAAAATGTTTGGCGAGAAAAAAAACATCCAAAATTAAGTCTGTCCCAAACTGTGCAGACAAATACAATCGCTGATTTCGATTTCCGAATTCAAAGGATTCTGAGTTACGAAGGAATTTATAAAAACCATCGTGTGCCGCTTCGACAACACTAAGTTTTCGAGTTTAAGCACTGCTTATTATATTTTTAGGTTTATTTAGGGAGTTTGGTGTAATATTAAATCTTTATTTAATATTTTTCTTATGAATAAACGTATAATCTGTAAATGAGCTTTTGGGTGCACATGAGGACTGACACCTAAAATGCTATTTTGGATATACACTATGGTGATCCGCCCCATGATAACGTACGCCACTATTGTATGGTGGCGTAGTACAACAATGCGCAAACACATTCTTCAACTTGACAAAGTTCAAAGAATGGCTTGTGTGGACATATTGAGTGCGATAAGGACTGCTTCCACCAGGGCTCTTGAAGTCCTGGTGAACCTACCTCCTCTTGACTTATACATAGAGAAGACTCGAGATATTTCTGCGAAGTAGAGAGGACTGGGAGGGAGAGCAAAATATTCCGAAAATGGATCCTGGTGGCATACTGATGGATCCCAATAATATGAAAGAACTGGAGCCAGAGTATTCGGCAAGAGCACAGGAGTCAGAGAGTAGTACCCTCTCACACAATGTGCGACAAACTTCACAGCGGAAATTTATGCTATTCTGCAGTGTGCCCATCCCTGCGTGAGGGATACAGACACGAATAGGATAATAAATATATGCTCAGACAGTAAGGCTGCGATATTAGCACTAAAGAGTGCAAGGACGTACTGAATGGTATGACAAGAAATGGCTGCACAGTCAGACTCATATGGGTCGCGGGTCACTCGTGAATGAGGAAGCAGACCGTCTGGTAAAGTTGGGTTCGGCAACTGAACCGTATGGACCCCAACCAATATTACCTGTCCCAATTGCTATTGGCAAAAGGGAACTCAAATCGTTGCTGGAAAGCAAATTTATTGAATCGTGGATGGGAGTTCCTGGAATGAGGTTTGCTAAGGAACATATAACCGGTCCTAGCTCACGGCGTACTAAGGAGCTTCTCTCCTTGAGAAGGAAAGAGCTGCGAATTGTGGTGGGATTGTTGATAGGACATTGTCACCTCAGGGGCCATCTTCATAGAATCGGTGTCGAAGGCGACCCGACATGCAGATGGTGTTTGGAGGAGGATGAAACTGTTGACCATGTTCTCAGAGAGTGCCCAGCACTCAACGGACTAAGATCGAGATATTTCGGAGATACAATTTTGTTACCGGAAGCAGTTAGGCAAGTTCAACTAACGAGGCTGCTTGGATTCTTAAATGCGATCGGTTTCGCATGACCTAAAGCTATGGTGGGATGTAAAGGGCCCAATAGAGGCCTAGCCATCGATGATCTAGTATCACCACCTCTTTTTCATTCATTCATTCATTTAAATGTATAATCTTTTAAAATAACGAAAAATTAATGTTCGGACATTGTTATGAGCTATTTTTTGGAACTAAAATGAGTCTATATCTCTATTTGATCAAAAGATGTCGATAAATTTATCAAATGGCAATTTCCTGCTTCTCACTCTTTTGGAGTGCGAATTTTGAAAAATTATTTCTAAGTGAATGCCTGCATGATGTTGCCAATCCTTTCCCAAAATTTCATAACTCTAATTTTATGAGTTATTATGACGGTGTAAACATTAGGGTTTTTCACCCTGTATATGACAAATAAGTTGTTCTTTTTATAGAAAGCGATAGACTAACAAAATGACGTTTTATTTTTTTAAAAGTGGAAATATTTGGGAGGTGCATTTAGGCCAATGCACTTTGGGATTACTGTGAACGAGCTTTGCACAGCAAACAAATACGAATTTGATAATTCATTTTTTCGATAAATCTTGATTGTGCAAATATTTATGGGTCTGTGTCATTCTGATTTACGTTTGACATGTTCGGCAAAAAGAAATCATAGAAATTGTGTTTACTTGCCAAGTGTTATCGTTGCTTTAGTATACGTGGTGTCACAAATTAGAGGTGCATAGTTTAAATATTAATTTATTTAAATTTGAACTAAATATATTATTTTCAATTTTATAATATATGTCCCATCTAAGAGAAAAAGAAGCATATGAGGAAAGCAGAAGAGAAATAAGAAGAACTATCAACTTTAGGAAAAACCAAATATGGGATAATAAATGTAAAGATAGATTCATCCATTGGCGGAAGCAAATAGTCTGAAGCTTGGAAATTCATAAAAACCATAAAGAATACAGGGCAGGAAACAGCATCTATCAAAGTTAGTTAGTTAGTTAATTTTATGGTTAAAGGGCGTCAGTATCTCAGACCATTTAGCGCCTTCTATAGAAATTGTTGCTGCATTTAAATTTTATTATAAAGACCAATATGCCTCAAGAAACAAAGTAAGCGCTTGGCCTTAGTCAGATGAGAAGACATAACTGTCGCAAAATTATTAGAGGTAAGATACCTCTCTCTAGCATTTCTGTATGATGGACAGTCGAATATTATATGTTTTATAGATAGGGGGGGACGACAGGACAGACATTGAGGGGGATCCTCGTTTTTAAGAAGGGAGGAATGGGTCATTCTGCAGTGTCCAATAGCGATTCTCTTCTATACGATATTTTCCCTTCTGGATAGTTGGGGAAAGTGATATGTCTCTGAGAAGTTTCTTTTAACGTGAAAGAGTTTATTAAGGTTTTCTAGAGATTCCCAACGAACCTGCACAATGTTGCGAATGATGTTATCGATGTGTCTATTGAATTCTTTAGGGTTGGGTAAAGAGAGGAAAGGGATGCCTTCAAGGATTGCAGATTTAGATTGAGTGTCGGCCAATTCATTTCCATCTATGTCGATGTGGCTCGGGGCCCACATGAAAACTATGTACAGATTACGTTGGGATCCCATTTTAAGAAGGTCGAGAATTTGATTCATGAGAGGGTGGGATGCGTTAATGGCTTGGATCGATCTCAGGCAGCTGATTGAATCAGAAATGATTAGATGATTAGGGGTGGAGGAGTGCTTAATTATTTCTCTGATACATTGCTTGATGACAAACAACTCAGCTGCAAAAATGGGTGAAAATGTTTTGTTGCATGAAAAACTGGTTACGGCAGCTGAGCCTACCCCTTGATCCGATTTGGAACCGTCGGTAAACGATAGTTTGAAAGATTTAAACTTAGAGTTAATTAGGCTAAGGAAGTGTTGTTTGATAATGAAAGGTAGAGTATTGCTCTTATCATACTGCAGAAGATCAAAATTGATATCAAAGGGGGAAAATCCCAGGGGGAGAAGATTTGAGGGAGGGCGGGGGTGGTATTGGGAATGGATATGTTATGGGAGGCTATAAACGCAGAGGCTCTATCATTGGCACCCATGTGACATTTGAGACAATCGGGAATTCAGAAAGATTAAGGATTTTATCATGATCCAAAAGGAATGGCCTAGATTTGACAGATATGACGTATTTTATAAGAAAAGAGGAACGTCGAAGACACAAAGGAGGAGTGTTAGTAAGGCATTGAAGACTGACTATTGGGGAGGTACGAAATGCACTAGTCGATAAGCGTAGGGCTTGGTTCTGGATAGAGTCGAGGAAAGAGATATATGAGGGCCTAGCCGAGTCATAGTCCAGCTTGGGGAGAATGATGGAATTGTATATTTTGAGGAGCGTGTGGAAATCTGAGCCTCAGGTGGTATGAGAGAGAAACTTTAACAAATTGAGGTCCTTGAAGTATCGAGCTTTAAGGGAGGCAATGTGAGGGCGCCAGTTAAGCTTATCAAATATTAAGCCAAGAAACTTAAGTTGGCTGTCCATAGGGAGATGTCTACGGTTTAGTTTTAAGCAGTTTCTCTTTTTACAAAAGTGGGTGACCGTTAATGTAGACTGACTAAAATAAAACCTGTCTTCATTGCCCATGATTGCAATTTTTTAATGCATAGCTAAAGTTGCCTTTCACAGGTGATGTAACATGCTTACATGAATATTTAATAAATGAATCAATATCAAGAACCCCCAAACAATGGGAAGAAAGCCACATTATCTCAATCCACAAGAAAGGAAACAAGGAAAATTGCCAAAATTCCAGTGAGTCGACTCTACGAAAATATGCCCAAAGAACTCATTAATACAATGAAGAAGAAGAACAGGACGGATCTCGTGGTGGGATATCTAGTAATGATAACATTTTTATGTGGAACAAATAATTGAAAAAAGAGCCGCTACAAATCAAGATACTCATATATTATTTGTAGATTTAACTAAGGCCTACGATAACATCGCTATAACTAAACTGTGGGAAACGATGACGAATACAAATATAAACTTTACACCTATCAAATGGGAAACAACCTATCGAGATTCTTTAAAATTACCAAAGGTTTAAGACAGTGATGCTACATCTTACCCACATTATTCAAGATTTATCTAAAGGAAAAAATTGCGAAAGAACGGCTCCAATGAAGAAGAAAAATTTTTACAATTTACCAAGAAAAGTAAGCCGTGTTAATAAATCTATCTAGAAATTCAAAAAAATACTAATACGCTTGTCTCTATGTCACTTTTCAAATCGAAATTTTACTATTGGAAGGTTTATCTGTATTTTTTTATCCACAGACATTTTGAGACCAATCTCTTTCACCGGCCTGCACAGGTATGATTGTGCAGACCAACAGGAGCGAGTCTGTAACAAAATAGATCTATGCAGATGAACTGTACAGGCAACTGGAACAAATAGTATTATTTATTCGTTGACCTGACCGAAGTCTCGACAGGAGTCAAAATCTGCATGTGTATAGTTTGTCCTCCGGCCACCAAAATTTTAGTAACATTTCATATTACTATATTATTTTACTCAGTCAATAGCAGAACTGAAAAAATAAGTTTTATGCATAAGCAAAACTGAGATGAAAAATTTTATTTTGTTTTCCCTTTCTTATACTAGAAGCTGACCCGTTTTCTGCCATTAGCACTGTTTAAATCAACCACTAGACCAGGGGTCCCTAAGTGTGTGCCGTGGCGCCCTGGGGGACGTAAAAGATAATCAGGGGCGCCACAAGGCGGATTTCCTTTTTAATTTGAAAAAACTACAAGTTGCTACCAAACATTAAAAATTATATTGTGTAAAAAGGCATGAATAGAAGTTAAAATATTAACGTTATTCGAGGACAAAATATGTGCTAACAAATGTGTGCCAAAATTGGTTAAATTTTAAGAGAAACTTGATTTAAATCTTTTACTTGAGTTGGTGCATGTTGTAATTTAGCCAAAATGTAATAATAATAGGACGAGTCGTCCCTGAAAATTTGCAACGTAACCGAGAACACTGCACTATTCACGAAAATGCATTTGCACCAAGTCCCGGGTCTACGCCCGGTCATTCACTTCCAAATTCTGCGGCCCAAGCTGGTTCCTACTCATTTTTCTATCGCTTTATCTCTTTCCTACCCATTAGAAACCCATCGGTTGAAAAAGAACGGAACATATAGAGCCGGAAACATGGTCCAGCAAAAAAGGCCGCGGCATGCACTTGGTTCTTTGGGTTCTTTTTTGGTAATTGCATCGGTGAACATTTGCTATGCCATTATCGAAAGATGCATGAAGAATTTCTTTAAAATAATGGTTCTCTCTTATTCGCCTTTGCTTTTTTCTGAAGATATGTTTCAACATTTCTGGTAATTATTACATTTATTAAATTATACCTGCAAGGGTATTGCAGCTGAGGATTTAATATTATAAGGTACTTATTAACTTCTTTTTACCATGTTAACACTATAAAAGAAAAACTTTTAAATAAACACTTTATACAATTTTCAAAAAACTTAACCGGTTTTAAAAATACTATGAAAAGAAATAACTCTATAAAAGTTCATACATAATTAAAATTTTTGAATTCGATGCCAAATCAATATATAAAAATTTGGTTAACAAAAAAGTTACCTACAACTTATTAACCTTACAATACACAAATATACATACATAAGCTAGCAATTGTGATCTTACAGCTGACTTTTTTTGCGGAGCTAGTTTATATCTAGTGTTAATAGGTATTTGTAACATTAAGCATTATTTTGGTCAAAAATTTCAATTACAAACATTTTTAGAAATATTTTTCGTATAATAATAAATGTTTTGAAAAAGCTCATAATCATGGGCGAAACGTCAACATAAACAAGTTGTTTATTTTTTAAAATTGCAAACCTATACCCAAGAAAAGAACCTCAAAAGAATGTAATGTGCATGGTTAAAGAAAATTAATATACATATATATATATATATATATATATATATATATATATATATATATATATATATATATATATATGTAATTGAAGGTTTTCGGGCATCCCATGTATATGCTGAGTCCCTCTCAGGACTGTAAGGCAGCTGACGTGTCGGTGAAATCTCATTTACCATTTTCAAAGCTCATTGTATGTCGTCTACGAGTGAACGCCATACAGTGAGCTTTTTACAAATTTACCAGCATCGTTACCATGAGAGATTCGAATATTATGAATAAACATTTTACGATTTCGTAAACTTATTCATTATGAAAAAGTACGGTTAGACTGTCTCGGAAATAAACATAAACAGTAAAAACGCTATGTTGCCAAATCACACAGGCAGATAAATTTCGCTATTTAATAACTTTTTTATTATACTTTCTATTTCAATGAAAAATTCCTTGCAAACTATTTATTTTAAATTATATTAACTTTCATTAGTATTTTAATTTAATTTGCTAAATATTGGTTAATACACCTCATTTTACTCATGTGCAGCAGATGGATCTCCATTAATAATGTAAGCATTATTTACCATAATACTTTTTATTTTTATTAATACTGAACTTTCCACATTGTCGGGCTCTAAATGATATTATTTTCCTCCGAACTTCCCATCACCTTCCGAAGCGGTCCCTAGTAGTGCTGCCTTTTGCATACCCTTATACAGATATTCGCTAAGACCTAATCTCTTGATATTAGGCAGAAGACTCTTTGTTACTACGTCGGTTGTTTATAGAATTATAGGGATCATCCGGACATTACTCATTCCCCACTGTCTGTGTATTTGTACCTCCAGGTCTCTGGCCCATACCGAGACCTTGAAACAGGCCGTCACAGAATGAGAAGCAACATAGAGCTTGCGCAAATATATCAAAGCCCTAACATCATTCAAGAAATAAAGTCCAGAAGACTACGATGGGTAGGTCATATACAAAGGAGTCAAAACGATCGATTAATAAAACGGATATGGGAGGAAGCACCACAAGGAAAAAGACCACTGGGAAGACCTAGGCTTAGATGGAGAGATAACATCCACAAGGATCTAGCTATCCTTGAAGTTGACCAGCGAGAATGGAAGGAGCTGGCACAAGACTGTTCTAGGTGGAGACAGACAGTCGAGGCAGTCAAGACCCACCCTGGGTTGTAGTGCTACGGAGTCAGTCAGTCAGTCAGGTCTCTGCATTTGCCGATCTTCTCATTATGCTTGTCCCTTACATTGTTCTTCGTTAAGGATGACGACTTCTATTACTGTCAGTCGCTACCAAAATGAGGTCTGATCTGTCATGGGTTCCGAGCTGTACTCATAGTATGACACTTTTTCTAGCTGCAACAGTTTGAATTTATCTGCGTACTCTTGATGAGTGATCTTGGTGGCTGAATCATGTCTCTCCTGGTACTTCGTTGCAGCAAATGCTTGACATCCTCCTGTTATGTGCTCGATTGTTTTTGATCTTCGACGTTCATATTGGTAGTAGTCGTTCTGGTTCTAGGAATCTCTGAATAAATATTTTAGATAGTTTCTAATTGAGATTACTTCATCTTAGATAGTTAGTAGGAAGCCCTGGGATTTGTCCTGATATCAACCAATAATTCTACGCTAATTTGTCCACATTTTCATGGTTAACCTCATTTGGATGTCGTTCATGAAGGAGCTTCTGTAAACAGGCTTGACGCTTCTCCTGGTCTGGTGTAGCTGCCAGTCAGTCATGTGGCGCTAAGTTGAAGAATTTTTGATAGTCTGTGGACGACTTTTTTATTACTGGAAAATCTACAGAATTGTACTGAGCGAACAGCACCCATTGAGTTAATATTTCGTATAAAAAGACATAAATGGTTTCTATTCCCGTAAAGTAGTAATGCATAAGTAAAAATCAGTCATCTCTTTATTTAATAGCCATTTTTGAAAAACCGTTGAAGATAAAAGGCAACATGTTCATGAAAACAATTTAAAGATGAATAAATACTCTGTAGACGTATGCCACTAGTTATAGAGTATTCTATTTAAGAAAATGACGTAAGATGCAATTGAAAATATGAATATTTAAACAAAAATTTCGGACACTGTAAAAAAAATAATATTGGACGATTGTGAAATAAAAGGATCAAAGCTAATATTTTATTATGCATAATTTATTTCGTTTAGGCGGTATACCTGCAGACTAGTCTTTAAAAACTTGAAAGGTTGCTCAACTACAACTCCTAGCCAAATACATGAATTCTTAGAATTATCAGTTTTATTACCATTTTGTTAATTTACAAGTTTGAAATATTAGAGGCTTTGAGCTGATTTTTTAGTATTTTGTATAATTTAGTGATTAATAGGTTCTCTACAAATCAATAGTATTTACAAGTTTTTAAAAGTGATATAAATGAAACATAACTATCAAAAAATTTCAGTTGAAGGATGCAAGGCTGAGAAAAATCATGAAAAAAAACTGTTTTTCTTATCTCAAAAGAACTCTTCAGAAAATAATACTAAACAAAATGAAGAAGAAGGATTCATCAAAGAAAAATTAACGTCTAAACACCCATCAAATTATGTCAAATTTATACGCCCCATCATTAACAAAATGTTATGCAGATGTGCTCGGCAGTGGTGAAAGAAACTTTGCCAAAGAAAGAAAAAACTTACATAAGACACCCTTAAGGCTTTAAAAATAAAAATATATGATATTTATATATAAAAATGCATCAATTTTAACCAAATTACTAGGTTTGCGTGCTCAAAAGTTGCCATGTAATCACCCTTTAGGCCGGTGTATGGTGTTTTCAAATGTCAGTAACCTGCATATTCGTTAGGGTTACCAAATTCATAACATTTGCTAAACGTTTTAGGTATGATTCCAAGAAGAACAGGATATTTCTTAGAAGTAACTATAAAAGCTCCATCTGGTACTACTTACATAATGAATTTTGTGGGTATTAGAATTTGAAAATAGTAGTTAGAGAAAATAGATTTGACCACAGTTTTTAGTGTAGAGTTTTAAAGTGGTAAAATGTTGGTTGTCTATTGTTACCCTTTTCTTAGAATAGTGCCAATAAAAGAAGATATTAAATATTTAATAAAGATGTTATTTTGTGGTAAAGGGTAAGAAAATGTATTTGATGTATTTATTACAAAAAAGAGACTTTTGGTTAAATATTAAAACAATATGTTTCATTTTCTATGATCTTTCCTAAACAGGTTTTTCTTTGAAAGATAAAAAGAGAGATAAAAGATAGTGCGAAAACAATTCTCAGACAGGTTTGTTCTATAATATGAAGTCAGCAAGAAAGTAATTTCTGTTTTGTGGTGTGAAATCAAACTAATTTTTTATACAAAGAATAAACTTTTTTCAAGTTTGTTCAATGACTTTTCACTATCTTTCTTTAGCGTCATGATGAAACTGAACCAAGTGTGTGTTAAATGAATCTCTTTCAATATAATGTATATATATATATATATATATATATATATATATATATATATATATATATATATATGTATATATATATATATATATATATATATATATATATATATATATATATATATATATATATATATATATATATATGAGACAATTTGCGTCAACCGGATCAGAGCTATGACCAAAATTTGAAGCAACCAAAAATATCGACCAAGAGTTCATTTTAAAGCTCAGAGTGTCTGCTTTCAAATGTCGAGTGCGCCTTTGAAAAACCCAATATGGCGGCTACAATATGGCGGTCGGAAGCCGTAGAAGTGTCTAGCAAAAAAAGCTTGTAAAAATAAAAATTCGAAAACCTATCGGGTCGTTATTGGCACTAAACTAAAAAGCTAGCGTAGTAGGTTGACAAAATCCAACATGATGAATCCAATATGGCGGTCAAAAATCCAATATGTTGGCTAAATTTTTGAAAATCAACCGATTTGCATCAAATTGGATATACGGAGTTTTTAGGGTCGCTGATCACAAATCCGAGGTCATGTTTTCCAAATTAAAGATGTCAAAACCAAGATGGCGGATGATATTTTTGAAAATCAACCGATTTCTACAAAATTTGTTATATGGGGTTTTTTGGCGTTGGTGATCACGAATCCAAGTTCAGATTTTCAAAATTCAAGATAGTAAACCCAATAAAGTGGAAATTTAATAACCCAATTCTCTATATTAGGTTCGTAATCTCACATTTCGAAAATCCGATCTAGGATTCGTAATTAGCGACCTCAAAACACCCGTATACCAAAATTGGTGCAAATCACTTAATTTTAAAAAAAATCGTCCTCCATATTGGATTCACTATATTAAATTTTGCAAATCAGTATTCTAATCTCGTAGAGTAAAGATCCCTGAATATGCCTCGTGCACTCGTAGGCGAAACGTCGAATAATAATTCCAATTTGACACGGTCTAAACCGAACCATAATTTTCAACTGATATCAAATGTCTAAAGGAAAAAAGACATAACACTGATAGAAGACCTTCAAAACAATTAAACCCAATAATCTTCTCTAAACAGTTGTTTAAGTCGCTAAAAACAAAAGTGAAATGCAATCTCGGGGTGACAAGAAACAAACACCAAACAACTGCTTTCTCTCAAGACATTGTTATTATTATATATGTAGAACTCGACATAAGCAAGTCGGAATACTCGACTTCATTGGCTGGGGCAGACATAACATAAATATTTGATTATTAATAATAAATGTGATATTTGCTTATAAAGCTCATTAAGTAGTTCTTTTATATCTATAGGGGAAACGTAATTACCAAGTCAATAAAAAGTCGATTATCCCAAATAACAGCTGTTGAATTTGAATGGAATCCTTACAAAAAAAACTTGATTTACTATAGCAAGAGGTAGTTTTATTTTCTGAATAAATCACTCTACGATGATGCCAGGAACAACACAACAATTTTTTTATCTACCTACGTATATGGATTTCAGATCCCTGAACACAAATTCTTTTTCTGTTTTGGCTTATTACGTCAGAATTATCAGTAAAATATAGTAAAATTTCTCAAAAACGACATGAAATATCTGCTGACCCATAAACTCCCATAAACTTATCGCGATAACATCTAAGACAAGCAACCCTAAATTTAGTGATTCAATCACCATAAAATCTTATTAGCCATAACTCCATAACCTCATAATCCTATAACCATACGATTCTATAAACTAATAAGTCTAGTACAGGATTCATTGCATGTGAGTAATGCTAAAGCCACTTCTAATCAGGTCCTTTATTCGTATAGCACTGCATGCTGTATATTTTCAGGTAATGTGCGTCGCCTCTTATGGTGTAGCACAAACTCTACACTTAATAAGTATTATTTTTTCATTTTTTGCAGTTACGGGTCTCTTAAACTATAGGGTTTCTGGGTTTTTAGGCTTGTCTGGCGAACTTAAGATGCTTTAGGTTTCACATGCAATAAATATTTTGGTTGATGAGTTTGTGGTGTTTTTCTTGAAATTGTTGAGTTATTAGGCCTCTGTGTTATAAGGTCATGAATTTTGGGGTTACCTTGTTGGTTCATGGGATGAAGGGGTCTTGACACGCACAGATAAAGTACTGATCGTGTAATAAACTGAAAATGTCCGTATAATGCTATCCGCCATTTTGGGGAAAGTTCACTTATCATAACAGTGAATACGCTGTCGCAAAAGGAAAATTCTATGGACTAAATATGTTGGAATATCTCTAACTAAAAAAGATAAAAGCAATTCACATAGCTTTCCGAATTTTAATCATTGGTAGTTGAACGATATGGACAGTAGAAAGAGATAAAATGACAGCATTACGTTATAAACTCACCCGACTGATCCAGTTCTTGTAAATTGCTATAATTTCTGGGTCCGCGATACTATTGATCGGTCGTAAAAATAAACAGCTCAAAAAATTTTATTATATATTTGGTTGTTAAAAATAACTCGTCATTAAAAAAAAAGCAATATGTTGACGAACCGTTTTTTCACAACCCATTGTTAAAAAAGTTGAAATGTTAACTAGGTGGTACCCAGTTATTTTCTACTTTTTAATCAAATATCCTTGGAAAGTTGAATGTCTCTCGTAAATTTCAGTAAATTTGAGACTATAAACATACAAAATTATTACAGGAGATTATCCTCTCAATATCACAATAATATGAGTGTTCTATTCAAAAATGTTTTCTCTACGACTAATTCTGATTATTGATTTAACATCAATACTTGTGTTCATATATCCATGGCAGCCGAGTATCTTAGTTCTAAAAAAGTTAAGTCTGACATAATTATTTTCATCAACACAACTAATAAAAATTTGAGAAATAACAATTTGTAAGATATTTGAAACTTTTACTTAAATAAGTAACAAATTTCATATTTAAATAATGTTAACTACAATATTTCACTTAATTGGGCTGTGTTAAATACCATACGACACTACAGTTAAATAAAAAATTTTATGATTATAATTTATTGGAACTTATAAATATCAACCCTACAGACCAACAAATGAAGTCCTTCAGCATAAAAATCTTATTTAAGGTACATTTGATCTTCAAGTCTCTACAAATATTTACAAAATAAAAAAAAAGTGTATTGAAGGTTGAATATGAGATCGGCTAGTATGGTTAATGGATGTCTTATGGCTGGCCTTTGATTTTGGTCCATGGTCTTATAGAGTTTCCCTATTATTAGCCAAGTTTCAAACTTTCCTTCATACTTAGTTGTGAGGACAGGAAGTCATGCAGTAAGAGGCTGGATGTTTAGTGAATTCATATAATAATTGATTTTATGTATCCCTTTTTCGTTATATATTAGACACCTAAAGTATTTGGCTCTTTGTTTACATTTTTGTTTAACAGTTTCAATTAAAGATAATTTTGTGGTATATATTTATACTTAATATTTGTATCATGGCTTGATATATATTACTTGGTTGTTAAGTAATATGAAATAAATTTAATCCAGGAAAAGAACAAAAATTTTAATGGCAATCAATACCTTTACAACAATAATAACAAAAATGACAGTATTTTTTTGACTTTTGTCGATTAATTTGACGTACTAAAACTACTTTTTCCCCAAAGTGGCAACGAACATACTATGGATATTTTTAGTCTGACAGCTCAACTTCAATTTGTGCTCCATTTTATTTTTTGAATCCATGGACATTGAAAAGAAATAAATATTCTTCTCTATTTAAAGATGGAAATAACTGTAAAATAGCAGTAGGTGGATGTGCCAAGTTATTTTGGAAAAAAAGGATAAATAAGTCAATTTGTCTCTCCTTTACGAGAGTTAAAAATATTTAATTTCATCCGATTTCCATATATTTCTTTTCATTTTTTATTCTTTTTGCTCCTGTGACATTTTACTTTTTATTTAACTGTTTCATAAAAAGTATATGTTTTTCTTTAACTACGAGTTTATATGGCCCCATCTGAGGCAACTGAGCCAGCTTTTCTTTCTCCCGTCTCGCGCTTATTCCCTCTTTACCCGGAAATCCTTGGAAAAGTTTACACTTTAACCAGGTAAACTCTTAAAATTATAATTTTCGTATCCTGCTTGGAACTAGTTCACCAAGAGGAAAAATTACTTGTTTGTGTGTGAAGGTTTTGGTGTGTCCTTATAGAAATATTATTCTGATGTGTCCTTATGCAAATATTATATCGATGAGTTATCATTGTTTAGTCATATTTCTTGTAATTTTTAGACTTGTAGTCTCACATATTCTAGTAGGTTTTATAGGTATAAAAATAGGGATGGATAAGAGTGGTTGAGTTTAGTTTGTATTTGTATGTGAAAGTGTTAAGAAGTAGTTATTAAAGGATTGATATTTAGAAGCGAAAAGTGTTATTTTTTTTAACGAAGCCATGAAGTGATTTTAAGGAGAGAAAATCATTCATCGGATTTCCAGAAAATTCTATTTATAATCCCTATGAATCTAATTTTAATTAATTATGAGTCATATCACACACAAGTCTAAAAGGTATCTTTTGGATTTGCACCCATTAAGATTTAAAATGATTTTCCACCGGAGCAAATTGGTAATATTTTTGGTGGAATGAATGGTTTACTCTAAAAAATATATAATATCTACACCACTGAACTGGAAATTTGCATTTAAAAATTCATCATTTTTCTTTAACTAGAAAATAAAAGAAAATATTTATTTGTTAACACAATATGTACAAAAATAATTTATTATGGTACATGTGCTGTAACGTGACAAAACAGTAGTTTTATAAAAATGATAAACAAAGTCTCGCCCGATCGACCTAAAAATTAAAAATTCTTGAAAATTTAATTAGTGCTTTCTTCCTAATGAGCAGTTTTGTGCAATGTGCATTGAAAAAACAAAAAAATCGTTTATGCATCTAAAAATACACCGCGTGACCTCCTAAAAAGTTTAAGTTTCTGGTTAATGACATTTTTAAACAAATAATAAAACAGTTGAAGGATGTGGACCGTCTGAACTCTACTTTTTTATGGGAAAAATTTAGTTAATCATATTTTATTGATGTTTTTTATATATATAGAGCCAATTTAACAACTTTCTATCATTTAATATGTTTATTCTACAATAAAATTGGAGAAAGGTATTGATGATTCCTTTTAGCAGAGATAAGGCGAGAATTTACAACTAGCAAATTACTATCCTCCAATATGAGGATATAAATTTTAAAATATTTCGCTTTAAATTTAACAGTAACATTCAATAAAAAATTTAAATCTAGGTTGGATCTAATTTAACAATTACCAGTTAGACTCACTAAAAACGTGCATCTAGATTCACTACAACCGTTCAGCTAAATTCACTAAAAATGTTTAAGTTTTATATCCCATTTAGTTGCTAAGGAAGTTAGATCTCCTAGTTGACCAATTTTGTTTTTCTTGATATTGATACGAAAGCCTAAGAGGGTTTTGATGCGTCCTCATAGAAATATTATTCTGATGGGTCCTTATGGAAATATTATATCGATAAGTCATCATTGTTTACTCATATTCATTGTAGTTTTTAGTCTCGCATATTCTGGTAGGTTTTATAGGTTTATAAATAGGGATAGGATAAGAGTTGTTGAGTTTAGTTTGTATTTGAATGTGAAAGAAGTAGTTATTAAAGGATTGTTATTTAGTAGTGAAAAGTGTTGTTTTTTTAATTGAACCTAGGGAGTGATTTTAAGGAAAGGAAATCATAACAATTGGTGTCAGAAGTGAGGATTATCACCTGATTTCTAGAAAATTCTATTTATATAATCAGAAGAGATGAAGAAAAACGGATTAAACTGTTGGATTTTTTATCAATGGCAAGATTAATTTTTGACAAAGTTCTAGAACATTCTACTGGGAAACTAAGAGAAACAGAGAAAAACCGGCTTCATCATCGAATTTTTCATTAAGAAGGATACTTAGAACCGAATTTACAAAGTTCTGGAAAATTATGTTTCGAAACTAGTAGATATAGCGGAAAACTAACTTCACCATCGAATTTTGTTATCAATAAAGAAGCTTAGGAACGAATTTTCGACGAAGCTCATGAACATTATATTTGGAAACAAGAAGAGATAACGAAAATATGGTAAATACTAGACAATAAATAGTGTGTTAATAATAACCTTAAATTTAATACAAATTTAATGTCAATTCTACATTAAATTTAATGATTTTGTACTTTAAATCATGAATTAATTATATTTACTTTGAATTTAAAGAAAATTCATTGAAATATCAGTTTGTTGTACATTAAATTTGATTGAATGTTATCTTAAATTTCAGTAAAGTAACTGATACAACTTCGATACATTAAAACTAATTCACATATACCCTAATACTAAAGAAATTTACATTATTATTCAATATACATTGCATGAGATTCCGGGAGATGGCGTAACTTGTACTGAACTTTTTATTTAGTATGATATAAGTTGCTTAAAGGACTCAATTTTCTTATGCTGAGGTCTGCCCCGTACTCACGGGAACCAATGCGTTCGAAACTGATCTAGATGGAGGACATTACCTATGGGAAAAATATTCACCTTTTTGGTTGTTTCAGAATTTCTGGAACTCATATTAATGTTTATGCATTAAATATGTGTAACATATTTCAAAATTAATGAACACTGGGTGTATATTTAATGTACATAGTCACCCTAAAAAGTAATGATCAAACTTTAAATTTAGTGTATGATTACACTAAATTTAATGGAATAAATTAATTTCGATTAATCTAAAAATTATTAAATTTAAGGCATCGCATTAAATGCATTTAATAAATGTTTATGAAATTTGCTTCCAGAACCTTTACCTTAAATTTAATGCATTTCCTTTTTACAGTGTATTCAGGGGCGAAATTATCTTCAACAAGAGAGAAGGTTAAAAACTGGTGTTTATATTAGCATCAATAAAGAGGCAATACAAAAAACATATCACATAAATTCTGAGAAACAAATTTGAAAATTAATCCTTTATTTTAATAATGAAAATTTTGACTGTTATAATTATTCTCCAGATGAGTCAAGTTTAGTTTCTTTTTCCAAAACCTTTTTTCTCACCCCCTTGTATAATCAGTGACGCTCTATGAAACTAGGAGCCAGATTCACACCAAGCAATGGCCACTTTTAAAAATTCTACCCTAATAATTGTCCGATTATCAACAATAATTTTATCAATCTTGAAGACTATCCCGGGAAAAATTTCGAACATTAAAAATGTTATATCTGCTAAAACAGAGGTGGCAAATTCATTAAATTTTACAGGAAAAGAGTTTAAAAGTTTTGTTGAAGAAAAAGTAACTCTGGACACTTATTTTCCATTTTGTTCTAGTATATTTCAGTATTAATTAATTAAATTGACCCTGATAATTTCTTTACCGAATTTTAACCCTAGTAGAATATTGTTATCAAATATCTTCTAATGATTTTTGGATATATTTAGATATCTGTTTTGATGTTCTGAGGGACTTGCGACTCTCAGACCTTCTCCTTGAGCCGTCACTGATTCTTTAACCAGCGTATTTAGTTCATTAAATATTTTTCATCTCTTTCTAATAAAACAACCTCCATGTAACAAAATACATCTGCCGGCCAAATTACGTGTAAAAAATTCGTTGGAGCAATGCAAAAGTGCAACGATTCGAAATGAGGTCACCAAATACACAAGGCCATTTCGTTTGGCTGCGTTTAAGCTAATTTTAGTGTTTATAAATGCTATTTTATTTCGATTCTGTCTCCTACGTCTAATTTTAGTTGAATGAGGGATATTCTTAATATTTCAAATAAAACAATTTCTGGAGTATAAGAAAAACGACTTCAATTAAATGTTTATTAAATCTGAAGTCTTAAAATATATTTTTATATCCGCAATCTACCACTTTGGAACTTCACACTACCAATTCGGGTGAAAATTTAGTACAATATAATTTTTTGGCAAATATTTAAAATCCGTCATTTTAAATTAGGTTCATCTATAAAAAATATTATGAGAATATACGAAAATGCTCATAAATAGGAGAGAACAAAAAAAAAACAAGAGAGTCCAGTTATCTCGAAATAATTGATATATACATAGCGTGTCATAAGTTTTCTCCATAATTTAATGGTGTACAGATGAAACAAAAAAAAATCCGAGAGAGCATGGATATTTTATATACAACGTTTTTTTTCCTCCACATGCTTACTTATCTTGATATGCAAGTCATTTAATGGTAATGCAAGTAATACGTTGCCAAAAAGACTTTTTAATACTTTGATACTTAATGAGATTAAAATATTCCGCAAGTAGTCAAAATGAATTCAACTCCTTACAGTACTTATACTAAAAATGACAGGTATGAAGTCCAATCTCATCTAAGTTCAAAGACGTACTTGACAGTTGGACAAAAAAAGATTGTACAATTAGACTCGTGTGTTTCCCGCGTTACTGGTTATGGAGAGGGGAAGCAAATTCTTAGGCGGAAATGAAGTCCCCCGACACACCACACAATCTAGATATGCAACGGATAGTGATTTGGCCGGATACCGGATATCTGGCAAGGCTTTAGACCAGAGTGCTGAATATCCACAAAAATTACAATTAATACCTCTCAAGCTGCAGAAGTATTTGTGATATGTCAGCCTTTTTACCTGATAATGCAAGTTTCTTGAGTTTCACTATATGTCGGTTGTCGCCACAATTAACTGGATCATACACTAGCAAAAATATTGAAAAATAGCTGAATGTGGTTGCAGAGAGATGCGACATTCCTCAAAACAAGATTCGTTTGCTTGTTCGCAGTACTGGGTCAATGTGATAAAAGGCATGCAAAACACAGAATATGATTCTACATTTATTTTCAGCACTCGGAGATAATGGAGACAGTAGCTGCTGAGAGACGGATTATCACCCATTTTATTACTCGGGTGTAGCATAAGAAAAGCTTGAAGCAATCCATAGCTTGCTAGGTTACCAACTAATACAAAATGTTAGCACACAATGGAATTCTACTTATTATTTGAGCAATTACAAGAAACAAGAAACAAACTGTGTCCCTGAAAATAAGAGTCCAAGATATTTTAAACAATTTGACACTATTTTAATAAAAGGTGATGGAGCAAAGTATCAAACTCCTTAAACTATTCGAGGAGATATCTAAAATAGCTAGCTCTGATACTACATGCCACATTGATGAAATACCTGGGAAAAAAGAGACTATGGTTAGAATAAATATCTCTCTCTCTCTTCCTCTTTCTTTCTAGCAGCGCAATTTGGTCCACTTCTGGACATAGGCCTCCTCTAGTCTCTTCCATTTCAACCTATTTTTTGCAATCCGGTGCCAATTTTGCCCTGCTTTCCTCTTTATGTCTTCTATTCATCTTTTTCGGAGTTTTCCAATACTTCTTTTAGATAACCTAGGTCTCTATTGCAATACATGTTTTGTTCATTTTATATAGTCTTGCCTAGCGACATGTCCTACCCAAATCCATTTTAAAGTAGCAATGCGTTTTATCACATCCCCCACTTTCGTGCGTTTTCTTACTTCTTCGTTCCTTATTCGGTCACGTAGAAATATTCCCAGCATAATTCTTTCTATTGCTAGCTGCACAGTATACAGTTTATTGTCTGTTTTAACTGTTAGTGTGCTTGTTTCCATTCCATAAGTCATTACTGGGAGAACGCACGAGTCAAATACTCTTCTTTTCAAATTAATGGGGTTTTTAAGAACGTAACCTAATCTTATTTCCGCTTGTTGGTTTTCTTTCTCAAGTCTAATTAAATGGCCTACATACACATATTCCTCGACTCTTTGTATTTCGTTGTTTCCTACATAAAGTCGCGTCTCTTCTGAAGACATTATTTTGGTTTTTGCTAGGTTCGTTTTCAGCCAACTTTCTCTGAAGCAGTTTTCAACTCAGAGAGCATTTCTTGTAACTTGTCTAGATCTTTACTTATTAATACCCCGTCATCCGCGAAGATATCTACCATCTATGCTGATGCCCTTATGTTTCCAGTTAAGTTGTTTAAAGATATTTTCCAGTGTTAAAGTAAAGAGTTTAGGGGAAATCGTTTCTCCTTGTCGCACCCCTCTATCAATATTTATCTTCTATGTTTCTAGGTCTTCTGTTATGTTTACTTGCAGTGTGGCCTTATTGTAAATATATTTCAGAAGATTTCTGTATCTAGAGTCAATCCTTGCATTGTCCATTGCTTAAAATATGGCCTATAGCTCGACGGAATCAAAAGCCTTGCTGTATTCAACAAATGCTAGGTGGATTTGAATATTATATTCTGTGCATTTTTCGGTTAGTAATTTGATGTTCTGTATCTGCTCTGTTGTACCAAAGCCCTTTCGAAACAGAGCTTGTTCTGGAAGTTGATAGTAGTTCAAATTATTTGTTAGTCTATTAGTTATAATCTTTGTAAGCAATTTCTACGGATGTGGTAGGAGACATATGGGGCGATAATGTTCGATGTCTAATTTGTCGTCTTTTTTGTATAAGAGAATGACTCTGGCGTTTTGCCAGTTATCAGGGATTTTGCCGTTTTGAAGACGTTTATTCAAAAAAATACTCATTAAATGTAGCATTACCGATCCTCCAAGCTCTAACATTTCTTTAGATATAGCGTCTTCACCTGGAGAATGATCATATGTCATCTGTGACAAAGCATGTTTCAACTCTTCGATTGTGATGTCAAGTATTCCTTCTGAATCAACATTTGTAATATTGGGGAGCTTGATGTCTGGATTTGGGTTAACAGTTAAAATACATATTGAGTATGCGGTAACTGAAATCTGAAATAACAAGGCTCTTTTATTTTAAAGCTAATAATAATTATTATAAATACTTATTTGCACGCTTTCTTGGCTTGATATTTAAAACTAGTTTCTTAGGAGTAGGTCAAGCTGAAAGAGTGAGACATAAAATTAATTTAAAAGCTCTGAAGTTGTGTTAAACCGATAACGACTTTTCTTTGCCTTTCAAAAAAATATGTAGATTATAATATTAATAATATAACCACTGAAATACGTGAGAGTTTCTGGAACTACTTTGATGAAGTTGCAACAGACCATAGCCAAACTGAGAGTACAGAAAAAAGTTCTGTCGCAAATGAGCTATTTAAAAACTTTCCGTTTAGATTGAAAAGCAGACTCCTAGAAGTGCTGGGCAACAAAGGCCAGACATTACCCGATTCTAGTAAAATTTCTTAAGATTTATCTTTTGTCTCCTTGCAGAAACTTATTCAGTAAGAGGCTATGATCAGAAGCAAGTTTTATATATGAAAAAAAATGAAATCATTTACTGGTAATAAACACTGAGAAAATTGTTTTTATTACTCTAATTTACCATTAATTGACGCCATTTTATTTGCATAATTAAGTATCCGGTAACCGGCCAGATTGTAACCAGTATTCGGTCGAATACCGGGTAATAATAAGAATGACCCTATAAGCTAAATACGAGATAGTAATTGGATATCCGTTGCAACTCTTAAATATGACCTGTTTGAATTACTGATAATACGAAATCATTGAAACTGTTGCTGGAAAATAAATTATTGGAATCTGAAAGGGAAGTTCTTGGAATAAGGTGTGCCAAGGAAAATATAATTCGACCTAATGCGGGACTAACTATGGAGCTTCTTTCGCTGGAGACGAAGAACCACGAATTGTAGTAGGATGGCCGCCAATATATTGTCATCTGCGAGGTTACCTTCTTAAGATTTGCATCATGCAGATGGTACGCACTATTCAACGGGCACTCAATATAGAAATGAAAATTTTTCTCTTTTTTAAAGTCATAAATAAATAAGCACGAATAAATAGGCTTCATAATCGATAATAATACAAATATTATATATAATTAAATTGGTATTAATTAAATTTATCGCTCTAAAATCAACTGCTGATACAGCTGTTAAAATAAACTTGGTTACCAATTAGGAAAACACTCTCTCTTACCCGCGCCTATGTTTTTTTTATAATTCATATTTGAAATACAAAATATGATAAAATATAGACAACTATTGTTTTCTTAGGCTACCAAAATTTTTGTATGTATTTGGAACGGTTAAAAAAATGCAAAAAAGTATTGATAAAATGCACATTTTTACAATAACCTAGTTAGCAGTTGCATTTATCATTTAATAACAACGCAAATGTGAAACATAGTAGGTATATCAAACTTACTTATAATATTTAGTTAATATATATTTTAGGTTTCCCCAATTTTAAATATTTTACTCATTTTTAAACAATCTTAAAAATTTTGCAGAAATTTACTAATATAGGTTATTCAACTTCACTTTCCTTAGTATAAGTTTCATCCACAACCAATCACCCACTTTCCTTACTCCTGTGTTGATACCCCCTTATCGGGAAAGGCTTACACATTTTCCGGGTTTGAGACTATTCGCAGAACTCCCGGAACTTAAAATATTTTTAAAATGTCATATATTGTGAAGAGACGTCTGAGGTTTTAGAATTCTCCTCCTCTGGTAGATATTGTTGCACATGGCCATTTCTTTAGCTGCATTTCCATATTACATCACTTTCTGCACAAAAGATGACTTCCCATGTTCACCAGTCGCGATGTAAATACCAGGAAAGAACTCCTAATATATACTACACATGTACTAAATTTTAGATTCAATTAGTTTTTGTGGTACTTTTAATTTAACTATATTTTCTTGTCACTTAACTAGATGAAAATTCTGTCGACTATTTTCTGTTTCATGTCGAATCTAAAATTATGGAAATATGAAACCCCTCTTTTTACGTCTGCCTTTATAGAATCATTTCTACGATACGAAAAATGTTCAGTAAATTTAAAAGAAAATTCTTTTTTTACGATTAAGCAAATTAAAAATTAACAATTTTGAGAAAAAAAGGTTAACTCTAGACTAACGCTGACATAACTGTGTTACGACGATAACAATAAACATATATGATACATACGAAGGAACTTTAACGAACGCCGCTGCCCTTTAAATAAGTATTAATTACGTTATTTGAAACAAGGTGCTATTTCGGGAGGGCAACGACTCTTCTTGCATAGCTTGCAAACGCTCCGCTAGCGGTCGTTAAGAACTTAAAACTTTAGGACAACTTTTTAAAAAAACGACCAAAAAAGAACGCGTATGTAAGTTTCTCGAAGCGAAATTTCGACAGGGCACTTATTCGTAAAGCGAGGCACCGAAAAAAATAAAGGAATGGTCCGAAGGACTCAAATATTTATTATAATAATAATCTTTGCTACAACTATTTCTAATTGTTTCCTTATATCTAGGAATAAGAACTTACTATTAGACTGACTTCAATTACAAATAAAAATTTACAGAATTATTTTGCACCTTAAAAATGAACTTATCTTGATACCCAGTAATGTTTCTAAAATCCCCAAAAAACTCTATTGTTTCCAGGGTCGACATGAGGATAATCTCTTGGCCGTGATAGTTTTTTCCTTGTTGAATTGAATACATATTCTAATGGCATGTATTTTTGCCTGAAAAATGCTTGGTGAATTACCCAAGCCTTCGTAGTGTCTGGTGTCGGGTCCATATACTCTTATTCCAGTTCTCTCCGTTATTTTAAAGCCATCTGTATACCATATAATGGATTTCTTGCTGAATTTTTCAAGGATTTTTCTGCCCCATTCGCTTTTGCGACTCAACTCTGTGCTGAAGTTTTTCACAAAGTTGATTTCTTTTTCATTTCATCTTGGCGCATGTCCCAGATTTGTTGATTTCTGGATAAGAGATTGAGCCTTCGTTCTATGACCTCATCTCTCATCATCCTATAAATTGTCCTCTTCGTCATATTCTATAGAAGGTCCGGTTATAGATGCACAGGCCAGTCTTCGCACTTTCGAAATGTTAGCTTTTGTATTAGCCCGACTAGTTCTTTTGCTCCAGATCACTGCCCCATATGTGATGATTGGTCTCACTATTGCAGTGTACATCCATTGCAGAATTTTTGGGTTTGTACCCCATCTTTTTCCGATAAAGTTTCTACAGAACATCAAGGCTTTTGTAGCCTAGTTGATTACTTCTTTTCCATGCTTGTTCCAGAGGAGTTTGTTACCTAAGGTCAGTTCTAGATATTTAACCTGTGACTTCCACTCATTAAAATTCCCATCCATTTTGATGGTTGTCAGTTTGAGGTTTCTTTTCCTTGTGAAGACTACTAGGGCGGTTTTGGTGGGGTTGATATTTAGTACCCTCATTTTGCACCATTCTCTAGTGTATCCTAGCCTTCTTTGAACTATGCCTCTTACCATCACGACCACGTCATTGGCATAGCCCCGACAAGATATGCCGAGGTCAGATCACAGAGGAGTTGGTCTACAATTAAGCTCCACATAAGTGGAGAGGTATCCTCTGGTGGTACAGAGGGCGATAGTGTCCTCTCCTATCTCTGTGTCTGCTATTCTAGTGGAGAGAAGTAGTGCTATCCATTTGGATGTCGTTTCGTCCACTCCCCTGTTGTCGAGTGCTCTTTTTGACTTCCTCGTGTGGAGTGTTGTCAAAAGCCCCTTCTATATCAAGGAAGGCACATATTACAGTTTCCCAATTGTTCAGTGCTTCTTAAATCTCATTTGTTTATTGTATCAGTGCGGTTTCCGTACACCTATCCGCTTGATACGTATGTTGATGAGGGTGCAGTGGCGCCTGTTCAAGAATGTCTGTTCTGATATAATTATCTACTGCTTTTTAATTAATTTCAACCCTTAACAAGAGGTGGTTTTGGAATTTTTTAAAAAAACAACAAGTTAAGCTCATTTTACGATTGTCTAAGGACTAATATGATTTGAATATAATCTGGACTGCCTTTTTCCTATATCCGTAATCGTATATCGTATACCGAAACACAGGAGATTTTTGCAGTCTCAGTTTATAAAAGGCATATTAAAGAGGTCTAAATAACGCAATCTTTTCTAGTTTAACCAACTTTCTATCTCTTTCTTATCGTTAAAAAAATTATTATAAAATAGTTTGAATCCTGTATAGTGGTTAGATTGAGAACCCACTTCTTTTCTAAAATTGGCCAAAAATATCAATTGGTAGAAAATCGAGATATCATTATATATAATTTTTTGGAGTAAAATAGAATTACCCCATGAGAGATTTTTTCTTAAATTACTTAACAAAATCTAGGTCTGTTAAAAAACGAGACAAAGGTCTTATTTTTAGTCTTCTTCTTTTTCTTTGAGTGCCGTTTCTTATCAAAGGTTGATATCATCATTGCAATTTTTACTTTACGTGGTGGAGTCATTAAGATCCAAGAAATTGTCAATAAAAAACAAACAAATTTAGTTTCGGGCAAAATTTTATTATCATTCTTCACAATAGTCTCCCTCTAACTCTACACAACGATTCCAACGTTGCTCCCACGATTGGAAGCACCCTTGATAATCTTCTGAAGTTAACACGTTCAGCAACACGGTTACAGGTTCTTTGACCTCTTGTTCGACGCCATGATGAGTTCCCTTGAGGTGCGACTTCATGTTGGGGAATAAAAAAAAGTCACAGAGGGCAATATTGGGGCTATAGGGTGGGTGCAGCAACGTTTGAATGCCTTTTTTCGTCAAAAACTCTTGCACAATGAACGAGGAATGAATCGGCGCGTTATCATAGTTCAAGATCCAGCCGTTCTCGGCGAGTTCTCATCGCAGACGAAAAACGCGTGCACGCAGTCGCTCCTGGACGCCAAAATATAACTATCCAGTCACTGTCTGGCCGGCAGGAGCATATTCACGATGAATGATACCGCATATATCGAAAAAAACGATCAACATGGCTTTCAGTCGCGACTTGGACATCCTAGCTTTCGTTGGCCACTTCCCATCCTTTTCCATTCACTGCTAAAATTGTTTACAGGTCTCGGGATCATACTGAAATATCCAGGTCTCATCTCTAGTGACTACCCGACTCATCAAGTCTCTGTCGTCGCTTCGAATGCGTGACAACAAATCCTCATAGATTGATTTTCGCATTTGTTTCAGTTCATGGGTGAGAACTTTTGGCACCATCTTTGCGCAAATCTTTCGCATGTTGAAATTATCGTGTAACATCTTGCGAACGATTTTTTTTTTGTTCATGTTTAATTCGTCAGACAACGAACGAATGCTTAGGCGTCGGTCAGACGTCATCAGCCCGCGCAAACGGTCGACATTCGCGTAGGTACAAAAGGTGACGGGAGCTTCTTCATGTGGATCGTCTTCTACTGATTCACGCCCTTCCTGGAACCGCTTCGCTCATTCAAACACGCGGGATTTCACATGCACTCGTCTCTGTACACCACCTGCAATTTGCGGAGAATATCCGAGAGTTTTTCGCCTGATTTTACTAAAAATTGAATGATAACAAATTGCTTGTAATGTGAGTCACTTATTTTCACGACGCCACTAAAAATTACTTTCGAAAAATTAGCAGAAAACATAAAACAAACGTGCTATGGACTTCAACCTTGGACTGAAACTAAAAGGAAGGTTCCCGAGTTATATCTTAATTCCCGGAACTTAATTGCCACACTTCGTATTTGCCACCACTGAGAAAAATTATGTTGAACTACAGTTGAACTTTCTTCTATAAGGCTCCTTTTCCTTTTTAATTTTTCCTTATATGATCAATGTGAGTCTCTTATTTCACTATCTTCTCATTACGTGTCTCAGATATTGTAATTTTCTTATTTTTATTTTCTTATTATTTCATATTCTCAACTCATTTTCCGCAGTACCTCCATGTTAGCTTTCCTCTATATCAAAGCTATCCTGAAAATCGTTCTAAAATATCACGTTTCAAACGACTGCAATTTGACTATGTGTTTTTGTGTAAATGTCCAACTTTCCAGCATATTACAGCACTAAAACACATAATACCTTAGTACTCTCACTCTTAGGTTTTATAAACGCGTTGCCTACTACTTCTATTTTCGTCCCTATTTTTGGTATTTGGTCAGTATTTTCTGTAATCCAGGTACTCAGGTGTTTTTTCAACTCTTTCTCGTAAATTTAGATTTGATCAAAGAGATTTTAAATTAATAGATGCCTTCAAGTTTATTTCAAACCATAAGGTTCGCCCCCCCCCCCCCAAGAGGTTTGAGTTCAGGAAAATAGACCCGAGTTTGCCTCTTATAGTTTATTCAAGAACCAGAGAGAGTAATAAATCATGTTTTACCCTTTTTTTCTTCGCAATTTACCTGTGTCTTTGGAAAAATCTGTCAAACACATATATTTTTCATAACAATGGGTTAGAAATTTTATAATCAAAAATACTGGTCTATAGTAATGGACTATGTGGGTTAAATAACAATAGATATTTGGAAGTGTGAAGTGTTAAAAAGGATTTTAATCCTTGTCATAGGCGTCGGAAGGAGGTTTATTTTATCACTAAGTATTTATGGCATAGAATATTATTTCGGTAATAAACTTAAAGTAAAAAGTTTTTATATTATTTTATTTCTTATGATTTCTTAATAATTCACATATATTACAAGATATAGATAATTTTGACATATTTAAATCACAACTGTATTTTTATTATTTTTAATTTTGGCATAAAAACCGTTTTAGGCACATTCAGACTAAAACGTAGCCTCATTCTCTAAAAAAATTCTAAATTATAATTTAAATACTTGCAAAATACCAATTGTCAAAAATACAGAAGTTAAATATAACTAAAAAAATAAATTCGTCCATATAATATTAAAATTTTTTTGGGGCTATCGGTCATTTTATTATTAATTTAAAACATTTTTAGGACATTTGACGTTTCAGTTTATTTATTTCTTAAACCATCTGCAGAATTACAATTAAACACTAAAAAGGGATTCAAATGTAATTAATTTTAAAATGTTACAATTAAAATTAGACGTACTTATTTTTATTTCTGTTGCACTGACATCTTAATTTAATTTACTTTATTATATGGAAATCCGATAGCCCCAAAAAAATAAAATAAGCTTATTAATTCTACACGCTTAAGAAAAAGACACAAATACAATAATAAAATAATCAAAAAAAATTACGGTTAATTGGAATTAAACATGTATAAAATTAAAGAGAGAGACACACTAAAATAAAAATACTTAAAAAAATAAAAAAATATATAAACAACATAAAACAATAAAATACAACAAAAACAAAAATTTAAATAATAAATTGTGTTTACCCTGGTAAACATTACGTATCTAATTCGTAATCAAAGTTAGTGAAGCTATCTTCACTCAAATTAATTATAATTGGTTCCTCTGTATCACTGATCATGAGATCGAGTTTCCACATTTTGTTTTATTCTTTTATTATATGGATTTTTCCCAATTTCCGCAGTAACTTTATTCAAAAAAAACTTTCCAAAGTTCAGTTAAATTACTAATTTTGTAAGTTGTCTTATTTCTAGCAACTCTACCTTTTACTTGAGAGAGATATTTCCTTCTCCAACCGACAGTTTCCGGACGATCTATAAGAACAAATTTCCTATCTGGTTTTTCCCAGCAAAAATTAAGTTCTCTGAGCAATTCCCTAAACTCAGTTCTTTTAATTGCAGGTAAATCCCGATCTTCATTGATTTTAGTTAGAATCTGCTTCTCATAATAAAATGTATGTACAACTCGTTTTATTGCAGTTTTCATCCCTTCTTCCAACGTGGTTTTTCGTCTGCCTACGATCGAATGTGGCTTGGGAGTACCAACAGTCGTTTTTTTCTCCTTCAGTATTCGGTACATAGTAGATTTTTCAACTCCTGTCATGTTGAAACACATCTCAACAGAGCTTTTAACATTATTATCTAGATATTGATATCTAAAGGAAAAAATTACTTGGTTTAACAATTTTGGAATAAATATAGAGGTGGTATTGGGTATCTTACTAATCTCAAATAATATATAAAAACAAGCGCAAACAAGATAAATTACTAAGGACACATTGTAAGGTTTAGTTTGTTCACTGACAGAAATTAAATTGAACTATCAGAAATTTTATGTTGCAGTAAATTTATAAAAGCTTATAATATACGGCAGTCCTCAGTTACCTGCGGTACTGGAGCAGGTACGTTGGAGGTTTCGGTAACAGTTTTATTACTCTCTCTAGTTCTTGAATTAAGTATAGGAATGTGTATACTTGCGATCGCCCTCCTCTCTCCCAAGAGCTCAGAGTTCAGGAAAATAGAACCAATTCTGCCTTTTATATTAGGGATGTGTATGTGCTGGCACTTCCCCTTCCCCCCGTTTATAACTTGTTTTTCTTGCGAGAGCCGCTCCCCATGAGCTTTGAGTTCAGGAAAATAGACCCGATTCTGCCTCTTATACTAGGAATGTGTATGTTGCTGGCATCACCCCTCCCTCTCCAAGAGCTTCCAATTCAGAAAAATAGACCCGACCCTGCCTTTAACATTAGAAATGGGAATGTTTCCGATGTCCCCCCCCCCGTTAACAACTTGCTTTCGCTTGCCATACTCTACTTTTGTGATATCACCCCCCCCCCAAAGAGAGAGGCTGGATCCGCCCATACCATGACTACACGAATACTCGTGAGACCAAAATATTTTCATAGGTCGGAAGTTTTGGACAGGGCTTTTTTTGCCTGTGTTTAAATTATTAACGAAGTTAGTTGTTTTATTGGAAGCTTTTAAGTACACTTATATTTGAACAAATTTATAACAAAATGTTTACATATTCACCATAAACTTTTAATATTACTGTTTTTAATAGTTCCCAAGAACTGTGACAAAAACGTAGAGAAAACTAAACACGCTAGTTGAATTAAAGAAATACTGAAAATGGAAACAATTCCTGAATAGTCCCCTTAAAATTCCCGGGGCGTTATTTTCAGCTGTTTTATTTTTCATAGAGGTATGGCGTAACACAACGAACCTATAGTAACTTGAAGCAGCCGAGCAGTTGCTGGGTTGGGCTTCTTATTTTGGCAATAATTTTTGGCAAGAAATAAATTACTCTGTATGTCGATGTAATGAGAAAGTAATAACAGCCTGGTGGCTATGTACTAAATACAAGTCTCATGTTGGCTGTGTGGTTTTTGAAGATGTTCAAATAGATCGGGAATGAATATATAATATGTATAATTCAAGTTCACCTGCAAGTTTTAATACTTGCTTTTTATCCTATAATGTAATATTCGATGTGAAAAAAGGTTAGAAAATTACATAGTGTTAAATTTTGTACATAAAAGTATACTGGATATCAAATCATCAAAAAGAGGTTTAATCTGAAAGAAAAAAAAATCGTCGGATTATTTTTTAAAAATTTAATTAATGAAGTTATTAGATAACACTAAAATTATTGCATAGATTTTATTCAAACTTCATTAGTATATAGCAGCAATTTGCAAAAATACTATAAAATTAATTTCACATTGATATGATGAATAGAAGTATAATAAAAGCGAAGAAAATAATTTAATTATTGCGGCGTAATGTATTAGCCCCCCAAAATCGTTCCTCATTATCCCTTTCCTCTTCCTTTCTCTTTCCTTAGGTAGCTAGGCACAAAAATGTTAGCTGTTTCAGGTATACAGAGTCAATTCCCTGAAAGCACGTACATGCACCTACGGGGGCCTAAGGACTATTTAATCTTTTTGACCAGATTATTTGCGCGATATAACGTACAATGAAGTGAATATTTGAAAAGTGAATTAATTAACGACTATAACGAATTGCTTGTTAATTAACGTTTTTTTTGATATTCAAACAAAAACGTATGAAACGGGTACAATGAAATTTTTCCTTGCAGTCCGAAGGCTTCAGCAGAAATATACAACTTAATGTTTTATTATGTGATTAATCAACAATAACAAAAAAAGCTAGAATAATTCATTATAATATATTATGGTATATTTAAAAAGCGCATTAATTGACCAAAATCATGTTAAAAATCAGACTGTTATTGCATATTTTTAATCAATTTTCATGATTCAAGATGTATTAATTTGGTCAATTAATACTCTTTGAAATATTCACACTGTAATGGATTACATTTACTTTATTGCGTAATTGATAAATTGCATGATGTAATTAACTATATGTTATGTATTTGTGCTGAAGCTATAAAAAGATATCTCACTGGAACCTATGCACGAAAAGGCACGTAAGAATGGAGTTTTGTAAAATTTTATTGGCCTTCTTTCTTACAATTTCCGGGGGTATTGAGTGCGGGAAAAGCCGCCACAGGTGACAGTTAATATAATATAATCCCTAAAAGAAAAGTGTAATGGAATGATATTCCATGGTCTCGATGGCTAATACGCAGCGTAATTTTTTAAGATTACGCGTTCACCAAAGTTAGTTTTCAATAAATTGATTATTTTTCGTCGAAATGTATGATATGCTGTATCATTTTAATGAAATCACCTATTGTCTAGATGTGAATCATCCAATTCATACCAGAAATAATTCAATAACCATGTTTCTATTGTGTTCTCCATTGACTGTGAAAATTCTATCATTGTCATTTTTATATCAAATCAGTTCTTAGGCTTCTTCGCCTAACTGATAAGACCAGAAAAGATCGAAAGCAACCAAATTGGGATATCGTATTAACACACTCCTTTTAGATTTGCTACTCCCAAAAGGAGTTTCTCACGTTTGCATTTTTCGGTATTTCCATTTTCGAAAAAATAAAGCCCGTCGATGCCTCCGGACCAAAAATCACATATATTAGTATTTCAGTGATGTATGTGAATTAGAATTACTTAAGATATGACAATTTTGTATGTTTATAAAGCGATTTAACTACTATCTGAATTTTAAACACCTTCAAGTCTAAATCTTTACGAAGAAAATGCCATGTAGGGCGTGTACTTCATTGATCATTCACACTTTCATTCACAGCATCCATATTTATAGCCCTACGCATTGAATTATTAACATCACAAACACTACCAGGCGACATGTATTATTAGTTAAATCACGGGTAACGTGCTGTGAAGGTTGATTATGTTAGCCACAAATTTCATGTAAACCATGTTTGTATCTTTCCATGATGATTTACCAAACAATTAATGTAAATATTAAAAAATACTAGCCTTATAAGAAGTAGGATTAAAAATTTTACCTTATCGTTCAGGAGATGACTATGCAAAGGTTTAGAGATACCTTCTGTTATATTTTCTCTTACTAAAATCCCATCATAGTTTCTAGCCTTTTTCCGAGTTTTGTATTGTATCCACAAAAATCTGAAATTAAAAGATTAACTTACAGTGAATTGGTCACAATATCTGGGTTATTCATTCACTAACTAGATGATTTTAAAATGGTATAACCCGATCTGGACTGCTGGCTAGTTATAATAAACTAAAAGAAACACGTAACATACATTGACTCCCTGATTCACTTTCATGGTAAAACTTTCATTTATATTTTTTTCCCGAGCCATTTCATCAATAGCATATTTGACATATTTTTGTTTCTTTGCCCTCACTAAATCTAACAACTGCACTTTAAGCATTGTTTCGTCAAATTCAATATTTTTTTAGAGGAGCCATTGGCATATTTTTAAAAGCAGAAGTCGGATTTTTTTTGGCATCGACTATGATACGGGACATCGTTAATTACAATTACTGAATTGGATTCCACAAGGTTTAATATTGAAGAAAACCATCGCTTAAAAACATCGGCGTTCATGTCTTTATAGTTGTCCCCTGTTTTTCGAGATTCGAAGATGCCATCTAAGAAACCAGACACACTTCCAATACGTGTTATTATAACTCGACTACCTTTTTCACTAGGATTGCGTAGTCATTGCTCTACTTCGAACTTTTAATCTTCAGAACTTGTCATATCTCCCCAATCTTTAAAATTGTGATTTTTCTCAGCATACTTAACCTCTGGTGTGCATTTTCCAAAGATCCTCGCAGCTTCAAGTGGCAAGACAGTAGCGTAAAAAGTATTCTGGCGCTTCCTCATCATCCACCTAGAAAGGCCAATCCAGTCCTGTGCATGTTATGCTTTCGTTTAGTGTTCGGTGTATTGTCGAATCATGATTTTGAATTTGTTTCAATTCTAATAAACTTTTTACGATTTTCGGCGCAATTAGACATTTGATAAATATTTGAGCTTATGTCGTTACTCGTATAGAAACCAGTATTGTCTTTCCTTATACTGCTACAGCTTTTAGGAAAGGATGATCCAGTTTCTGCTAGCCCAGTTTTGTGTTGTTCTAGTCTGTGTAGAAAATTCTAGCAATTCTATACATATGATCGATTTAAGTCCTTTGTTTATCAGCATATTCTTAGTTTTCACTATATGAGTCCATTCTTCCAGGCTTTTTACACATAGTTCTGATGCAGAGAGATTTAAAAATTTACTAGCTCTATTATCTTTAGGTTCCATTCTCTGCTTGGAAATATGTACTTACAGAGTGAGATGGCATACCAAGGACGTTGTGTTTTTATTAACTACATTATTTTAATATTTCTACTTGCCCTTGATTCACTCCTGTATTACAGGTCGCATGATACATTCTGTATGTTTTTATCATGTTTTCCACTTGCGAATGTATATGAAGGAGAGTAAATCTTCTTCCATGATCTGCGTTGACGTAATGATTAATAAACCTGTAATCGCTAAGCATGTTTACCTTGGTATTCCCAAGAGCTTTGCTTAGGCCACTTATTGCTATCTTTTTCCACACGATACTTCAGGCTATCACTGATCCAATGACCATTATATACATGCGGTGCAGTTGTCTTAGTTCTATGCCTCAAGATTTTTCATATATCCTGCCAAAAGTCTAAAGAACAAGTCTTAGTATCTATACTGTTTTATCTAGATGTGCGTTCTAGTTAAGCTATTTAGCTATGGTCATATCTATATCTCAATTAGTCTTCTTACCAATTCCAAGTCTTAATCTCTAGGTCTTTTTTTATTTTCCCACATAATGGTTTGTTTATTAACATCATCAGATAAATTATAACAATATCATGGGCAGAGCAAGACTGAACTCCTTATTCCACTAAAACCTTTTTAGTAATTCTGGCTGTATACGTTCAAGTTGAAGAGTTAAGATGTTACAGCCTATGAAACGCTAGAAAATCTTATATTTCCGATGGCAAAATCTTAAAAATTGTGGCCCGTAATATTTTATACCAAATATATTTGGAATTTTGAAATATAATTTATTAAAATGTATTATATCCAATATAGTTATATAATACTTGTCTGAAATTAAAAGACCCTTAAAGATTTATTTAATAAAATACTTACCTTATTCCAAATGCTGCCACGAGTATGAATATCAATTGAAGTAATGTTGCTAAACAGGCAAATATGACTGTCTTTAGATCACTTAACACTAAAACAAAGAAAAATGTACGTATTAATGACAGGTAGGTAAACACAGTAACTCGACAATACTTTTGGCCAAAATTCTTTTTGAATGTGCCTTTCTCGCATTACTCTCATATATTTCTTTCATCAAAATCGACTGAATAATTAAAAAGATGTAAATTGCTTTCAAAATCTCTAATGTTATTTTTATATAGGAATAGTTAATCCTGAAAGTCTAATAATCCGGATCTTCTAGGAGGCAGACTAACCTTTCTGCGGCCCTTGGTATAATATTATTATTAGAATGTTGTTTAAAGTACAAGCAAGGTCCTGAAAATATTTGAATATTATCCTTAAAATAGTTTTTAGGTAACTTTCTTGAAACTCTTCTAATATTTTATAATAAAGAATTATGATAAGCAAAAATTTTCAGGAGTATATAACCTAAATTTAAAATACAAAAACTCTTACTTGATTCGCCATCTTCATCAATATAATACCCTGTTCCGTTGTATGAATCCTGTAAATTTTTAGCCGTGGTCGTTTCCATTGAACTCGCTGGACTCACTGAACTTACGGAGCCTAAATAGCTCCATGCCGGTGTTGTAGATGTATTTATGGATGGTACGATTGGCACCGGTACTATAGTTGTCATTGTTTGGAATTACGTCGTTTTTTCTTCGATGTTTGATGTGTTTTGATTCATTTGGATACTAATTGTAAAGTAAAAATAATTAAAATACTATATTACGTAGGGTAAAAACTTTAAGTTAAGTAATTCAAAAAAAAGGCAAACCATTAATAACAGTCCAAGTCATAAATATTTTGACATATTTAAAGTGATAGGCGTAAATCAACTAGATCAATAAAATAGAGTTATATTCAATAATTATTAATATTATTCAAAACATTTTTATAATGTAATATCAATTATTTACAAATTATTGTAATATAAAATCAATAAAGATGTAAACAAGGCTTTGTTTACTTTCATTCGGAACCTTATTCATGAGTAACCAAATCATAGTAAATTATTAATCCAGTAATAATTCTTATACAAAATTTCGTGAATGCTGTCAATATTCCTTCTGATGTAAATTGAAATATTCAAGGTATGGTTCTTACAAACTTAAGAAAAAGAATTTGAGGCATCAGTTATCAAAAATAGTTGGCTATATGTATTCTCCTTTTGAAGCAGAGAAAAAGAAAAGAATATATGGAAACAGTTTATTTTCTACAAATAGAACTCTACTGCTCTCTCCATATGCGTTTCGAACACCTCATGGTCTCGTCAGTGGAGCTGTATAGAACTGAGAGCAACACTCAAAGGAAACAACTGCTATATAAAATATGAATTCCGTGGCATGTCGGCAGGATACTACAGCTCCACTGACGAGACCATGTTGTTGTTGCGTATGGAGAGAGAACCAGATTAGTATTTGCAGGATATCAAGTGTTTCTATATATTATTTTCTTCTTCTCTGCTTGAAGGAAGAATATATATATATATATATATATATATATATATATATATATATATATATATATATATATATATATATATATATATAGGCAACTATTTAAACATGGCAGAGAGATTTATTTTACTTCTTATAGTCCAAGCCATAGGTAAATATAGTCATGTAAATGACGAGATTGATGAGACCTACCAAGGGGTGTTGAGGGAAATGTAAGAACAAACCCTATATAAAATATAACAGCAAAAAATAGGTTGAAGCCAAGAGAGGGAGGGGGTCAAAGTTGGCTAAAATAGGTTTTTTGGATCTACAAGCCAAGGAACGGAGTTTGGAAAAAAAAATTTCAAAAAAAGTTGTAGAGATTTTAAAAACCTACAATTTGAACCTCTGTGTGATCATTTTTGTTAATTTGTTATTGCAAAAAGGCCAAAAAAACTCTCAAACTCGGTTTTTATTCATATAACTTAATTATTGCAAAATTTGCAAATGATATTTTATAATAGTAAATTGGATAATTTGTTGCTGAGATATTGCTACGTGTTTTCCAAAGACACAATGCTACTGTAACTTTTTTTTGAGGGAACTTTCATATCTTGTTAGGGGGCAAATGAAAAAATTAATTTCCAACCCCTTAAATACCGCTTTAAAAAAGAGGGTTTTTTTTATAAAGAAATAGAAATCTCGCGCGCTCGAGAAAACTGAATTTGCAACTTCAAATCAGCAAATTTCCGAAAAATTCGCCATATTTCAGCAACGAATGGACCAATTTAGGTGTTTTATTAATCTAGGGTAGCTTGAAAAATTATCAATATGGCACACACCCATTTTTAGAGTGAGAGTCTTGAGATAAATAAATAGCAATATCTCAGCAACAAATTAGCTGATTTACTATTATAAAATACCATTTAGTTCAAAAGGCAAGGGCTTCCTTTTAAATTCAAAAAAAATACAAAAAAGTTAATTTTGCAATAAATAATTGCAGTGCAAGAAATGCCAGATGTTAAAGATTTTTCGACATTTTTGCAATAACAAATTGACGAACATGTTCGCACAGAAGTTCCAATTCTAGGTTTTTAAAATCTCTACAACTTTGATTTGAACCTTTTTTTTTCAAAATGCATTCCTCGCAAGAAATAAACAGAATTTTTGCTCCAATTATCACAAAAGACTCCACGTGGCTATCACAATGCAATCAGCCTAGCTGATTACGAAGGCAGATCGAATATGGGTCAAGGAAAATTTTCTAACTTGACCATCGCAAATATTGAAAAATCATTTGTTAAAATATATGTTTCAGTCGGAAATGTTTTAAGTGTGTTTAGTGCCAAAGTAGAAAATTAAAGTGTGTTTAAAAATATCACAGACAAACTCATAGATATGGTCATGTTTAAAGGCGCAATAAAAAAGTCAATACAGCTTCTGTTGTTTTATTTATCTTGCTAGCCTAACGCATATAAATAGTGAAAAGTCTATTAAAATTGATTCAGTAGTTTTTGCATGATACCTGGACAACTAGTAACAAATTCTAAAATCATATTTTGTTTCAAAAGCTCTTAAATAGCGGATGTCAATTATTTTTTCAAAAATATCTTCCATGTACTGACACACCCCTATTCTCAATTTTAAAATAGTTTAGATAGATTCGAGTGATACCCATTACAGTTACAAATTCTAGTAACGTCTGTCTCTGCAACTTGAGGCACGTTTTCATAGATTTTGTCACACTTAATACGATTTGCCTTCCCGCTTAACACGCCATCTGCCACTCGCTACACTGAACACGCCTATGTGTTATCTCATACAACATCGATCAGCAAGTAGTTAAAAGCTTTAGATAAGCACTTCCACCCAGTTAAAAGTATTATAGTGTTCATTGACGACTTCCCTTCTCATCCCAAAGATGCTGATCTAAGGAATAACAAGCTTATTTTCTTATCTCCAAATGCGACAAGCAAGTTGCAATCGACAAATCAAAGCATTATAGAAGTACTCAAACAAGATTATAGAACACAACCGACTCATCACTATTTTGCTAAAGACTCCTGAATGTGCAGGATGTGATACTAGACATGACAAATTTTACAAAATTGCTTCAAGAAAGCAGGTGTCCGAAATAACGAAGACAATATAGCAGAAGAAGTAGAACCCGCGACACTGCAGAATGTTCCTGAATATTCTTCCATCGATGATAATGATATAACCTACGAAGTCCATTCAATCAAAGATCTTATTAAGAATATGAATAGGTCTCAAAAAGCGACCCTAAGTCACGATGAGAATGTTGATAAAAAAAAAGTCAGCTCCAATTTTGTCAACGCTCAGGCTTTGTCAGCAGTTGATGAACTACGACGTTATGTATCTTCTTTGATTGATAGCGAAAACTCATTTCAAAAGTTACATTATATTGAAAGTCTAGTAATTACTAATGCATAAAAATCTCTTTGTTAAACCAAAATAGGCAATTGCTTTGAGTAATATGGAAATAATTATACTATATACACAATGAGCTACTTAAAAAGTGATCTTTCTAATATGACTTTATGAATACATAAAATGGTTACGCATTTGTGTATGTATGTACATCATTTTGTTTGCTTTCCCGTTTAAAACGCGTTTTTTTTTTGTTAGGTCCCTTCAAAATCATCTCAAGGAAGTTTTACTGTATACCACTATTTTCATTATTAGCCGACTTTTTCCAATACTTTTGTCACAGGTGGCTCAAGAAAAAGGCAAATGGATTAATATCTGGTGATCTTGCTGGCCATTCAATGATACCCCTCTTTCTAATTCCGTTCTGTTGAAACCATAGGCGGAAAAGTGAACACCTTGCAGAGGTATGGAATTTTCAAAGTCATATTAGGAATGGACCAAAATAAAAATCTAAATTGACATGGTTTTAGATTTTCCTCTAAAATGATTGGCCTTTTTATTCTCCTATTTATTGTTATTCCAGTTAAAGTTTTCACCCTGTATTTATTGTAGAAAATAACTCCAAAACTGGAAAAATAAGACAAGAATAGAACTAACTTAATGTCATTCTATCTGTCAGGCTTTTTTCATGAGTCTGTTTAGCGTAAAAAGCCGATGTTTGAGATGGAGACAGATAGTAGTGGAAAAAACAAAATTTTGATTGGGTAGTAGTGTTTGTGAAGCAATGCCGTAACTAATAAAAATTTATTTGAGAAAAAGTCTCCCAAAACTCATAATAATCACTATTCCACCCTTGTATTCCGCAAAATGATCCATAAATAGTTCATATCAAAAATAAATTCTGTTTATAAACTGTGTAATCTCTAGAGATCGGATTTTAATAACAGATGGAGCTAAATACAGGAACTGATTTAGGAATAAAAATAAAAATAAATGTCAATTTGAATCGTTTGATTTGAATGATATTGGACAGAGAAAAAAATATTGACAGAAACACACTACTAAAATACAACGAACACTGCAATTTTGGAAGGCATTATATTTAAAGTATATTATCAATAACTGTTGTATTATATAATATTAAACCCCATTTTTTAAAATATTTTTGAACGGATATTGTTCTTCCAGCATAATTCATCATAGAAATTAATTATTAAACGTGGTCAGTTTATAGATTATGGTACGGAACACTTATCACGTGAATTCATTTAGTTAGTACATGAATATTGTACTTTAAAAAATTTGGTACGCTTATTTAACAACATGCTGTATTTAACTGTTAAATTTAATATGGTAAAAAATCTTAACAAACTAGTTTTCAACTCGACAAGTTCAAGAAAACTTTTTAAATATTTTATTTTTGTAAAAAATACAAAATATCAAAAACCAAAAAAGATTCATTATATTCCCACTACATCAAATATGTATATGACAAAATGGTGAACGTTTAATAAAAAATATTTACCGTACAAAGACGCGAAACGTGAGATTTATGTATATGCCTTCGAATTTTGTAAAATTAGTTTTTAAAGAATCTGATTAACTTAACATAATTTTAGAAATTTAGAAAAAAAAATCTAAGCTGCAATACTATTAAAAAAAAATGCTCACTTCAAATACCGATTATCCCCCTCCAACTTCTCGAAATACTGCACTTTTTTATCCATTCACTTTTTTGCATTGTGACCTTGACTTGCTTCTTCCACTCTCTCCATTGCATTACTGTATCTAAAATCTGCCACTAAAAAAATAAACTTAACACTACCTTCCGTACGATCAAGATTATCTTTAGTGAAAAAAATCAACGTTTAATGGAGTTTTTCCATTATAATGGAAAAAATAATGGGTACATATTTTCGACACACCTTGACACATTGGCTGTTGTTACGCCGGGAACCGGGATGCTGCGATAATGCGCGGACGCGATGTTCTCCATTGATTCTGCATGGATGGAACTCGGGATTAGGAACAGGGAAGGCCTGGATAGTTTTCCATGCGTTATAAAGGGCAGTGGCATATAGAAAAATGCATACGGTATACAGCGCGTCCCAATAAATTCTTGTCATATGAGACATATAAAGAAAATCACGCCGTGACTCAATTTTTTGTGGTCAATCAAATAATTGTAATGATGCTTAAATATCTTTGTATCAGTTACGGATTCAAGTAAAGATATTTTTCGATATTTATGAACCACGGCAATTATAAAATACAATATATCGATGAATTTAAGCCAATAAACACAAATAGTTTTGAATACAGAGTGTCTAGAAAAGACTAAAATAATATTTAATACAAATTTTTTAAGATTTGAAAAAAGATGACTAGCTCAAATAATACTGTTTGGTTATAAAATGTCTAATGGATAATTTTATTTTTATTACAATATTTCTTAATTTCAATGCACTTGCGTCACTTCTTCTGCAACAATATTATTCCATCAGAAAAAAATGATTCCTGTTGACAAAAAAAATTCCTGTTTGGCCCAATAGAATGGTGGCTTCAGCTTCCTAGCTGAAGATTGTATTTGAGAGGTGATTAGCTGAAATAATACTGTTTCGTTATAAGATATCTAAAAAAATGAGAGGGGAAAAAACCCAAAATTTTATTAACAAACTCTGTAGTATGTTGTGCTACGAGTGGTAATAGAAACATTTTCTCGCTAACAATGAAATAAAAGACCTTTTTGGATAATTTTATTTTTTATCATAATCTTCCTTAATTTCAATGCACTTGCGTCACTTCTTCTGCAACAATATTATTCCACCAGAAAAAAATGATTCCTGTTGACAAAAAAAATTCCTGTTTGGTTCAATAGAATGGTGGCTTCAGCTTCCTGGCTAAAGATTGTATTTGAGAGGTGATTAGCTGAAATAATACTGTTTCGTTATAAAATGTCTAAAAAAATGAGAGGGGAAAGAACCCAAAATTTTATTAACAAACTCTGTAGTATGTTGTGCTACGAGTGGTAATAGAAACATTTTCTCGCTAACAATGAAATAAAAGACCTTTTTGGATAATTTTATTTTTTATCATAATCTTCCTTAATTTCAATGCACTTGCGCCACTTCTTCTGGAACGATTTTATTCCATAAAAAAAATGATTCCTCTTGACAAAAAAAATTCCTGTCTGGCCCAATAGAATGGTGGCTTCAGCTTCCTAGCTGAAGATTGTATTTGGGAGGTGATTAGCTGAAATAATACTGTTTCGTTATAAAATGTCTAAAAAAATGAGAGGGGAAAGAACCCAAAATTTTATTAACAAACTCTGTAGTATGTTGTGCTACGAATGGTAATAGAAACATTTCTCGCTAACGATGAAATAAAAGACCTTTTTGGATAATTTTATTTTTTATCATAATCTTCCTTAATTTCAATGCACTTGTGCCACTTCTTCTAGAACGATTTTATTCCATAAAAAAATGATTCCTGTTGACAAAAAAAATCCTGTTTGGCCCAATAGATTAGTGGCTTCAGCTTCCTAACTGAAGATCGTATGTAAGTCTTTATTGGAGGCAGAAAACTTTTATGGACCTATTGCATGAAGTCTAATTTTGCTTCTGAATATCAGTGATGTACGTAAGTGACATCGCATGTCCCTATCTTTAACAGAATGTCAGGATCTGCGTACCATGTACCATGTAGAACTATCAAAACACTTGATTTAAATATATTTAATGCTTGCACGACGATCTTCGAAAACATTCTTTCCAGTTTTCTGCAAACATCAGGACTGATTGCATTTGACAGCCTTTCATTCTCATCATCACTGGATTCCTTTCCTCCCTTATAAAAATTTTTGTGGTGGTGCTACCCATAAGGAATTTTTGAGATATTTTTGAAACATACAAGAATGGGATGAAAGGTTTTTGGTCTTCTCTAAGCTATGCCACTTTGAAACCTTTCTTTAGTAGAGATTAAAGCGAAGTTACTCAGGACATTGAAGTAATGTGCTTCATCAACAACTATAAAACATGGATTGTCACATTCGAGAGTAGTCATACTAGTACTTAACATCATATGCTTTTAAGAAGACCAAAATCTGCTAAAATCTGAGAAACCAGTAGTAGTCAGGGAGATACTACAATTAATTTTTTCTAAATATAGTTTTGAATTCTTACTTGTTCTGAATATTTTTTTTCTTTTCCATATATACATCTGAAACAGAGCAATAGCTTGACATGCGCGGCTTTTCTGTAATCGGTAACATAGCATAGTGCCATTTATTGATACAACACAGGAAAAAGAGGAAGATCTAACCGAACTTATAAGTGCACAAGAAAGATGAAAACATGTATCCATATTTTTCGTATACCGCTATTTTGAAACTAAAACGAATTTGCGCTAAGCACTAAATGAACACACTTGTTACCGAGTAACAGGTGACATTAGTTTTTTATTTTCGTGTTCGGGTTTTGTTAATACTTGACGGTTTAGAAAAAAATATATTTTATATTTAGTTTTAGTTATTTATTGTGTATTCACCGAGGTAATTATTCGCATACAATTTATTTTTTCCACATCGGTATTTATTTTTGTTTCGATACTAAAAGTCATTTTATTTGCCGCTATGACTATAAAGAAAGTTGGCTTTTTAAAGGACTCTTTATTGAGCAATTTTTATAAGAAAATTTAGAGTGAAAGGATCTCGACCATCATAGCCTGATTTAACAATTGTAAAATAAAGTACAAGTAGAGAAAAACTTACTGAACAATCTCAAGTCACCACTGAAAGTCCACAAAAACTCTATAAATGATCATCGACTGGAACTAATTGGGACAGCTGAGAGATCATTTCCTACCTAATAACTGGGCGATGAGAAAATTATCAGCAAGGTGGGGGTTTCGTACTAAAAAGTGCAATACATGATGATGATGGCATAGTGTCTAACTCTCTACAAGTCCTGGAATCACCAATATAGGCTCAAGACCAAACAACAAACAAAACGGTGAACCGACGAGGAGGGTTCCATCTGTCGGTAAAGTCACGACCATTGGTTTTTGAGACCTCCTATCAAACCAGTAAATTTATACAACAATAAATTTGTTTGAACGGTGCTTATTCTATGTGGGGGAGGGGTTTTTTGAGGTCTGACACACATAAATGTTTTTATTTAATTTTGCTGTCGTAACCAGGGGCGGATCCATCCTCTCTTTTTGGGGGGCGGTGATATTACAAAAATATAATATAGCAAGAGAAAGCAAGTTGTCGACGGGAGGGGAGACACCAGCAACATTCCCATTTCCAGTGTAAATGGCAGAGGAGGTCTATTACTTCTCTTTGGGGGGGGGGGGCAGAATCGTGTCTATTTCCTGCGATCAAAGCTCTTGGGGGGGGGGGGATCCCTCCGAATCTGCGCCTAGTCAAGACTCCTCTGAGTGTTTTTAAGGGTTTAAGAAATTGCTACAAATGGAAAGTTTATAATTAATATGAACAAAAATAGAAGTTAGAAATGTATTTTTATCGGTAAATATTGTTAAATATTCACACCACATGCCCTAGTTCCGACTATATGCGAATTCTTCGAGGGAATTGATTGTTTGAGACTATCGATATTTTCTTGGTAAGTGATCTGGGTCCAGTTCTAAAGTTCTTCTGTTTTGTAAACTTTTAAAAATCCCTTACAAAAAAGGGAATCAAACTCTGAAGCACAGGTAAGGTAAGTGTATATCTTGAAATGGAGATTATCAAAAAAGAAATAAAGTCAATTTATTTCATAGTTTTTGTATTTTTACTGTAAGACTGTAAACTTTTCCTTCCATCCTCGTAAAAGTAAACCTAAAATCTGTTTTTTTCTTTATGTAAAAGCTAAATTTTTCATAACTTAGTTTAGTTCAAATTTGATAATTAAAATGTCGCTTTTATTTTACATTTTGAAGGTATATTTTCACATTTAGCTTTTATCGTTGAAAATAAAAAATATAAATCTCAGTTAAAAAGCCAATTAAGCCATAATTCGTGCTAAAAACCACTAAACAAACTATAAACATTATGGACTATTCGAAGCAGTCACGACATTTTCAAATACCATCAACGTCTATTACAAATAAACATATTAAATTCTTACGTAAAGTAGCTCCGATATATATGTTAGTTTAAGTTTCTTTTTCTAAATAGATATAAAATAAACATACACCACGGCTTAAAAGTATTTGGTTATACAAAAACAGGGGCGGATGCAGCCTCTCTCTTTGGGGAAAAATCCGTATGACAGTTGTCAACAAGGGGGGGGGGGATTAGCGACATTCACGTTCTTAATGCAGTAGGCGGGGCGAATCTTTTTATCTCGATCGCCTCCATCGCCCCCCCCCCCTTGGATCTGAGCCTGCCCAAAAACAGATATTTTGTAAAAATTCGAATAAATGAAACGACCTTATAGCAATTTTAATTATTTATGAGTAATTCTTTAGATATATAACAATACTGTTTTAAATTTTAGCAACTCAAACTCAACTATGTGTTCACCTAATGACGGCCTCACAAAGCTTCAGCAACCTAGCCACTAATTTATCCAATGCTGTCTTAGTTATCTTCTGCCATTCATTTTGGAGTTTTCTCCACAAGTCTTCCTGAAATCTAACATAACATTTTCCTACCTACCTGTCAAGCTGATCCCACAGTAATTCTATAGGGTTCAAGTTCGATGACTGTGGAGGTCATGTCATGATTTTCAACACCTGTTCTTTTTCTTTTAAAAAACTCTTGCACAGGTTTGATGTGTGTTTAGGATCATTACCTTGTGGAAATATAAATCCTAGACTACACTGCACTCTTCTCTAATATGTTGTTGTAAACTTCTTTTTTTTTTAAATTCCTTCTATCGCATAAAATTCCCGACGGCGGAACCACCTGTCCCCACTGTGTTTAACTGAAGCCACAGTTCCTGTCCCGTTCACACTTTCGTGCGATTGCCGCTGTATGAAAAGAAGTCTCCTTTTGACTATGGATACCCTGACAGGTTTATCACGGCCCACATTAAACTCTGCTGCCATTTCTGGTGCAGTTAAATGTCTATCAGTTTGCTTTTAACCACTATACTTAAATCTTCACTAGAAGTTGTTGTTCTTGGTTTGTCTGGACGATTGTTGCAAATTGTTCCTTGAGTCGCAAATTTCTTAACAATATAATCAACAGTCGCGTTGGTATCTTTTGTAGTCTTGAAATCCCACGATTGTTTTTACCGACTTTATGAAGACCGATAATTATATCTTGTTTCTTGAGAATATTCCTTGATTATAACCATTTTGTTCAAAAACAAAACACAGAAGTTAAAAACAAGAAAATAGTATTACACTTGAGATATTGAGCTACGAGGTGTGTGTTTTCTGGTCGAATGTCATCAGATAACTAATGCAAAATATTCTTTAGTAGTTCATCTAAATACTTATTACCCAATAAGTTCATCAAAACAAAAGTGTCACTTGAAAGTTTAACTTCCGATGATAACACTATTTCGGTTTTATGACTAGGAATCAGCAAATAGCAATATTGTTTTTTATTGTAGATACCCATTTTGCGGTGAGGCACAAACAATGAAACCTAATAAATTGGTTTTAATAGATGTATTGTTTGTAATATAAAGAAAAATGTAGGTGGTAAAATACTTTGAGAAATAGAGTATATTGTTATCTAGTTAACGTTTTGGGTCGCAAACAACACATGATGGGTAATTCTGAGCTGAGGATGATAGTCATTCTAAGCACATATAATGGATACTTTTGATAAACTATATATAATAGTGTGTTGCGAGATTCTGACTCATTAAATTTAATGATGGATTATAAGCGTCCGATTCCAATCCAAGCAGTGCTGATAGACAATTTTTATTTGATATTATTGTTATTTTTTTTAAATATCGGAATTTATCGCATATTATTTTTACCTCTAAAATATATCATACTCATAATAACTATCATGAAATAAAATTACTTTGGCCCAACAAAATATTATCTTCAACTATTTTATTCAAGTAAAGAGCGTCTCAACAAGCAGTTGAGATTCGAATGAGTCGGAAATGCCTCATTATAGTTTGGATGAAACTTTATTAATGGTGAAAACCCATTATAAAAATAAAGAAAATTTTATAGTGATCATTTTGGTGTGCGTAATGAAATGTCGCAGCCTGAAAAAGTTAATCAAGAAATTTTAACAGATGTTTTCATTAAAACATGAGGTCATTTCTCATTACCTTAAAAGATTAACTGAAAATATCTGGAACATTGAAACAACTGCAAGTTGACGTTACAGTTGTTTTTATGCAAACTATCTGGAGACGATTTAAGAACTCAAATTCGTGAAATCCAGCGGCCCTCATTCCAAAACGCCTACCCTGGGAAAAATATGCTAAGCAAAGTGGCCAAGATAAATTAAGATAAAATATTTTTAAGTTTCTAAATAGATCAAAAGAGAGTGAATTTTATTATTATAAAATAGAAGAACAATATCTCAAAAAAAACATACAATGGTAGGTGTACTTTATTGTTTTTGATATTTACTAATTATGTTTTAAAACTTTTGTAGTTAACTTTTTCTCTGACTTTTAAAATAAAGGGAGGGGGAAGTTATGAAATTTCATTATTGAAAAAATATATAACTTTGGATTGCCTTATCCAATTTTAATGAACTTTATCATATTTGTGAGCTAATTTCTAGAAGAATTAATAATAATTAAATAAAATATTTTTAAGTTTCTAAATAAGTCACAAAAGAGCGTATTTAATAGTGTGAAATAGAAAAACCAATATTTCTTAAAAAATTCATATATGAATGTAGAAGTCATTTTACGTTTTTAATATCTACTAATTATGTCTTAAAACTTTCATTTTAACTTTTGGCTCTAACCTTGAAATTAAAGGGAAGATTAAGCAAGAAAAATTGTCATTAAAAATTACTGTATCTCTGAATTGCCTTGTCCGATTTTAATGAACTTAGTCTTATTGAAGGGGTAATTTTTATATTGTAAAAAAGCTTTGGGTTCTAATATTACTTTACCAATCAATCGTCAGATGGCTTTTTGTCAGACTTATTAATTTTTCCAGATATGTTTTCAAATATTCTAAATGAAACGGCGTCATTCCAAATAATCTTGCTTTAATATATTTAAGATGAGCAAAACAAAGGCACACAGTAGAACTTTCTATTATTTTTAGAAATTAAATTATAGATCAATATCAATTTACGGGTAATGTGTGGAGCGATGTTATAGAAGGATACATTTTTTTGCATATAATTGACAAACGTGTAAATCGAGCAATTTATTAAGACTGGTTTAATGCCTAGTGTTGTGGAAGATGTGGCACTGGAGATACTCAGAAACATGTGGTTTCAACGTTCCAACTATCCAGTAAATTATGCTCAAAACTTTAGGAAGTACGAGAACAACCAATTTCCGAATAGATGGATGAGAAGACGTGGTATAAGTTATTGGACAGCCAGGCAGCTTAAAAGATAACTCGACTGACAATCCGAGAAGATATGATTCGTCATATAAGATATGCTATATAGTCAATTTCTCTAACAGAGTTTGAAACTGCTATATTTCCTTCCAGTCGAAGACTCGGCAATTGCATAGATAGTCATGTAGTAGTACGAAAATATTGTACTACCTTGTTTTCATTAATTTTTCCATTACCATAAATATGACACTTTAGTCAAAAAAAAAACCTTTTCACTTTAAAACCTCAATAAATATATATATATATATATATATATATATATATATATATATATATATATATATATATATATATATACATATAAATTTCCGTCTATAATTTGGTTTTAAAAAACGATAGCTACTTCCAATTTTTGGATCATAAAATGACACCTAGTATTATATTTGATTTTTTTGAGAAATTGGAGTTTTTTCATTTTATATAATAAGATACGACCGTTTTAAAAATCACAATTTTCAAGCAGAGGAAAAGGAAAGTATATATAGAAATAGTTTATTTTCTATAAATTTAACTGTGGTCCTCTCTCCATACGCGTTTCAGCCACCTCATGGTCTCATCAGTGGAGCTGTATCGAACTGAGAGCAACAATCGCAGGAAACTACTGCTATATAAAATATAAATTCCGATACATGTCGGCAGGATATTAAAAACCTCCCGACTTCGATGTCAGACTGAAAAATGTCACCGGTCGAAACGACATCTATACATTCACCCAAGTAATGCGAAATTTACTGATATTTGATTTTTAAAAGTTTCGCCCTACTCAGGGGAATTTATAGACGTCGTTTCGATGGCGATATTTTTCGATCTGACGTGGAAGTCAGCAAGTTTTTAATAACTTGTCAACACGTATCCGAATTTATATTTTATATAGCAGTTGTTTCCTGCGAATGTTGTTGTCGGTTCGTTACAGCTCCACTGATGAGAACATGAGGTGGTCGAAATGCGTATGGAGAGGGGATCAGAGTTGTATTTGCAGGAAATATGCTGTTTCTATATATTCTTTCCTTTTTCTCAACTTGAAAAAAGAATAACATATAGGCAACAAAGATGGTCCTCTTACGATCTATTTAGAATATATATATATATATATATATATATATATATATATATATATATATATATATATATATATATATATATATATATATATATATATATATATATGTTTATGCGGCTTTCACGTGTGAGATGCAATAGCAGTGGATATGTCCACATTGTGCCGTTGTAGTGCTGAAATCACATTCAGCAAACCTACAACTATATGCAACTCCATGTATAAATGAAGTAAATTGCGATCAGCAAATGCAAACTTCGTTCCAATCATATGCTTTTCGTGTTAGAGGTTGCACAGTTTGAATAAATTGCGATAAAACACAATCCATCCCATTCCACCACCATCGAGATGATGGCCCACCTGTAATACCATACCGAGAAGAAAGTCAAAACTTACCCTCCCCGCCACAGTGATACGGCAGAGGTACATGTTTCGTCTCTACTAGACTCATCAGGGTACCGACGTGCACTTGTCTGTGCAAAGGACAGATCGGAAGGAAGCATGCAATACTGAACGCGGCTTCGCCGACCTTCCGCCGGATGGCGTATATATGTTTATGCGGCTTTCACGGATTCCTCCGTGTGAGATGCAATAGCAGTGGATATGGCCCCATTATGCCGTTGTATATATATATATATATATATATATATATATATATATATATATATATATATATATATATATATATATATATATATATAATTTTAATTCCATTTTGGCAACATAACTCAAGCATATTTTTCCCCGAAAGTGCAGTGAGAAATATTTCCTGAGATAGAGCCTTAAAAGGGACATCTTATATAACATTTTTAGCAACTTTAATCTATGTAGTAGTTTTGTAGCCGCTTAAATGAAAACTAAATAAAAAAAGATAGAAAAAAATTGTGGAAGTTCCGAGTATTTTTCATAAATGACTCCAGAACAAAAATAATTACGAGGATCATTCAAATCACAGTAAATTAACAAAGGGTTCTTCCGGTCGCTGTATTAAATCGGAAGTCAAGTGGGAGGCTATTATCAAATAGTTTTAGCACGTGATATAGTGCTTACAGGTTATAAGGCACGATATTCAAATAAATTTTAATGAATGGCGGAGTTTTAGTAGGTAACCTTTTCGTGAATATCACGCGTAAAACGTATACTGGCATTTTGTGGAGTTAGTGTAAAACTTTATTTCTCATAAATTCGAGTAAAATCCTTGGAATCATTTTTAGTAAGCTATTTTTATTTTTGTAAAAAGGGAAAAATTAAGGAAACCCTAAAACATTCAGAATTAGTTTAGCCAAGTGTCAATATCGGGAAGTAATAAAACACCAAGGTCTGTCTCAATTCTGAAGTAATTTTTATGGGTTTAATATTTTTTTCCCTGCAGCATAGCTATAAATTAAAAAATAGTATAAAACAAAACAAATTAACTTTTAGGCAAAATTCCGACTTTTTTGTTAAAACGTCATTGTTATGCATATTCTAATACCTTATATAAAATTTTCTTATATCAAAACTTTTCTCTCTGATGTTGTATCCCCAACGCGACTGTCTGATGATGACGACGAGGAAAATGACAGCGGATTTCTGTTACAAGTTTGAACTCACATTTTTCAGTTTATATTGAATCTTCTACATTTCAAACTCTGATGACGCCTAAGAAGATCTAATAATGTCTAGAAAGACTCTGCCCAATCTCTGCAATGACTGCACAACCCTAGTCAATGTTAGTAACGCGCCGAGGATTGTGTGGTACTAGACTATAAATGATGCATGGAGTCTTGCATCTTTCCGGCTTTAACTCCCTACATGATCCTTGAGAAAACTATCTAATTTTCCATTATTAATATTCGAATGTTCTTAATAACAAATAGGTCACAATTTAAAAAAAAACAAAACATGAACTGTAACGAAAAGAAAGCGGCGGCTGCGTGACAAAAATACCAAAAATTCGCTGCAGAAGATGCACAAAAAACACTAAAATTGCTTGAACTTCAATTCAACCACTGCACATATATTTTTTCAACAGTAATGTTATCCCTTAAATTGGGGTTTCATCTCATCATGTTCCTCATTTTGAAGGTTTTTGGGAAGCTATCGCTGAGTAAAGAAAATAACGTTTTTAATGAATCATAGACAGGTAATATTGCAATTACTTTTTAAAAATTAAGAACTCCTCTTAATTAAATATAAAACTCTATTAATACTTATTCGCCAACACAATTTAAAGCTCATCGAGATTGTTTTGGATTATATCCTTATTTAGTCCACATCAATGCTATGCACATAAAATGCAGGGAAATACAATGGAAAATAACGTAACATATTTAGCGCCGAGGCTATTCGAAAGACAAGCATGTGATGTTTTAAATAATCTTTTAATATATTCCGAATTATGGAATTAGACAGAACCAATATAAATTAAGGAGGAAAAATTCACGTATCAATGAGACATTAACAGAAATTAACAAGGATTGCTCTACTTTTGGGACCAGGTTCCACAATATTTAAGTAAACTTGGATAAATTCATTGCCAGTGATCTAAGAAGTAGTAGACCTTCAAACGCAACAAATCCTGATGGTTGCAGGAAAGTGGAAGTATTTATTTCCGAAAATTGTCGTTTGAAGTGTCTGTCATTGAACCAAACCTTGTGGCAATTTTACATGATGATATAAACATGAGTAAAGTTTTAGCATGGTGAGTTCCAAGATTGTTGACTCCCAAAGAGAAATTGCTGGAGCAATTTTTGGATGCAGATCCTTACTTTTCTTTAATCTATTGACAGAAGAAGAGTTCTGGATTCCAAAAATAAAATGAAGCTATTGAATGGGTTGATAAAGGTTTTCAACCTTCAAAAAAGGGCCAGCATACAATATTCAGTTGGGAAATGCATTTTAAGTTCAAACACCAGGTATAAATACATGCTGAAGAATAATAACGACAGTTATCTACTATAACACATTAATAAAATTACGTAAGACACTAGACCAGAAATATCCTTATTTGTATTACAAGATGTCCTTCTTTGTTACGACAGTGCGCAAGCTCACAAAGCAACCAAAGTTTATCACATCCTCCATCCTTCAATTGGACCAAGCATCGCGACCTATAGTTCAAATTTGGCTCGTTTCTTTTATTGAGAAATTTGATAAAGAATCTTAGCTGAAACAGGATATTGATTAGAAAGTTCAAAAGATCATTTTTTCTGATGAAAAAAATCGTTGCATCTGATTCGATCAATGAATCTTCAAAAATTACCCTAAAAACAAAGCCGATCTTCGAAATCACCTTTTAAAAAATTGAGAAACGGGTGAAAACATTTTACGTGAACTATGAGACCTGGAACAAAAACCAAAGAAAATTGATAGTTTATATATAATCGGCTCCCCGATGACATAGAGTTTTTTTTAATAGAATTTTGTAGAAATGGTGCGCTTTGAAAAAATTAGTTGATTTTTGATCAAAAATAAAACAATAAATTGTTTATAAAGAAAGTTTACAACCAATCAAAAAACGGCTAAGTTGCAGGGAAGATAATGTGATTGTGAAGCTACTATTAAAATTTAAGATCGATCGGGGAAATAGTGTTTGAGTAACGTTTTCGCCCAGTTTGAAAAAAGTGGTTTTGGGAAAAAGCTTTTTAAAGTTTTACATGCGTACACATTTATTATATAGAATTGTCGAACTTACGGAGTTCTGGTACACCTGGTGGTCTTCTGTGAAATTGTAATGCCCTTTTACTTTAAAGGTAACAGGTCCACTTATCATTTCGATAGATAACGGTAATACAAAAACAATAACACGAAACGCGCAGGGGGCGACGGTGGTTCGTCTCGTGTCTGGCGCCGCAAAATCGAGATTTTTGACATTTTCATTTTTTTTTGCCAAGAGAATAATTGGATATTATTTTTAAATACCTAATAGCTCGTTTAAAGCACTAAAAAAATCGGGTTTTCAACCTGCTACAGTGGTGTTACCCCTTAAATTGGAGTTTCATATCATCATGTTTCTCATTTTGGAGGTTTTTGGGAAGATATCGCTTAGTAAATAAAATAACGTTTTTAACGAATTATAGACAGGTAATACTTCAATAACTTCTTAAAAAATTCACAATTTCTACTAATCAAATAGAGAACTCTATGAATACTTATTCACCAACACCATTTAAAATTCGTCGGGACTGTTTTAAATTATACCCTTATTTAGTCCACATCAATGCTAAAATTCCTAAAATAAAACGACACTTTGTTTCTACTCTATTACGCGGAAACACGATTTTGAATAGATCGCATCAGATATTGTATAACGTGAGCTCTACGTGTTTCGACGGACAACAAAAAAAGAGAACGAACATATATCTTTCTACTTAAATTGAGATTATAGTTTTGCTTTCCACTATTCAGGTAAGTACATATTTTTTCATTTAAAATATTGTACTTGATGTTTTAAAAAAATATTTTAATTTGTATTTGCTAAATAACAATCAACGAAGCAATAGGGGTTCAAATATAACACGAGAAAAATGATCTTTTCAGTAAAATTTTTTTGTAACCATTTCATATTTTTTGGGTAGAAAAAGTAGGCCACCCCTACTCTGAATCTTTTATCGCAACCAAAATAGTTTATATTGGGCTTAAATCTTTGGTAAGATTATTTAGTTCCATTTGCAGTTAGACCTTTTATAAAAACAATATGGCAGGTCAAATATGGCGACGAATTTGATGTAATATTTACTATTATTATACTAATCTACTCTGCCAATTGGTTTCAAAACACATATGAAATAATTTTTGGTGTTTTGTATTCCAGTAATAATGTTTTTTAATACGTGTTTCAAAATGGCGGATCCAAGTTGGCGGACTTAAGAAATAAATTACATTATTTTGCCATGAAAATATACGTTACGGGATTTAAACTCCACAAACATAAATTTTCATGTAGTTAAATAATTTTTAATAAAACCAGCGAAGTTTCCTAAATTTCAAGTCTAATCACTTTTAAATACAAATTTAAGTAAAGCTACTAAACAGTTGAACAGCATATTGTGGGATAAAACAATAACCAAAGAAAAGAAACACAAAATCTTTAATAATATTGTTAAAAGCATTGTCACCTATGGAAGTGAAGTATGGCCATTGAAAGAAAGAACTCTAAGAACACTGGAAGCTACAGAAATTGATTATTGGAGAAGAGCGGCTGGAAAATCCAGAATGGACAGAGTCAGAAATGAAAGAATCCAAGAAATTATGGGCGTTAAGCACAAGATAACAGAAGATATTAAAATCAACCAACTTAGATGGTACAGACATGTTCAACGAATGGACGATACTAGACTTCCAAAAAAAGTTTTAAATTGGGCACCACAGAGAAGAAGAAAGAGAGGTAGACCCAGACTAAGTTGGAGAGAAGGAGTGGATAAAGATATAAGAACAAGAGGAATGAATGAAAACCTATGGACAAACCGAGATCAATGGAGACTGGAAATCAGAAGACGGCGTAGAATGTTATAAACTGATGTTATATATATATATATATATATATATATATATATATATATATATATATATATATATATATATATATATATATATATATATTTATATATATATATATATATATATATATATATATATATATATATATAAATTTCAAGTCTAATCACTTTTAAATACAAATTTAAGTAAAGCTACTAAACAGTTGAACAGCATATTGTGGGATAAAACAATAACCAAAGAAAAGAAACACAAAATCTTTAATAATATTGTTAAAAGCATTGTCACCTATGGAAGTGAAGTATGGCCATTGAAAGAAAGAACTCTAAGAACACTGGAAGCTACAGAAATTGATTATTGGAGAAGAGCGGCTGGAAAATCCAGAATGGACAGAGTCAGAAATGAAAGAATCCAAGAAATTATGGGCGTTAAGCACAAGATAACAGAAGATATTAAAATCAACCAACTTAGATGGTACAGACATGTTCAACGAATGGACGATACTAGACTTCCAAAAAAAGTTTTAAATTGGGCACCACAGAGAAGAAGAAAGAGAGGTAGACCCAGACTAAGTTGGAGAGAAGGAGTGGATAAAGATATAAGAACAAGAGGAATGAATGAAAACCTATGGACAAACCGAGATCAATGGAGACTGGAAATCAGAAGACGGCGTAGAATGTTATAAACTGATGTTATATATATATATATATATATATATATATATATATATATATATATATATATATATATATATATATATATATATATATATATATATATATATATATTTATATATATATATATATATATATATATATATATTTATATATATATATATATATATATATATATATATATATACATATATATTTATATATATATATATATATATATATATATATATATATATATATATATATATATATATATATATATATATATATATATATATATATATTATATATATATATATATATATATATATATATATTTATATATATATATATATATATATATATTTATATATATATATATATATATATATATATATATATATATATATATATATACTAAGTAAAGGGGTTTTAACAGTTGCTGATTTCAGTTAATATATTTTCAAAATGGTAGGTCCAAGATAGCGGTTTTATGGAATAAATTTGTATACGTTAAAACATTTAATATCTACCAATATACACATACGCACTTAGAGTTGATATTGAAGTACCGTCATATTCTAATCTAACACGTTTTTATTACATGAAGTAAATAATAGAAAGTGAATACTTAAGGGGCTAAAGATATACAGATAAAAAATAGATTTTCCAAAAAAATTAAATAATTCATTCAGCCCGTCATCTTGGGTTTAACATTTAAAATTTTAAAAACTAATATTAGGCTATAAAAAATCAATAAAGTACTTCATATTTTTGATGATACACAGTCTAGTAGTATATATATCCGCCATATTGGATATACCACCATATTGGATAAACCATTTTCAAATTTCGAAAACTATAATTTGGCTATTATACATTTATACAAACACTTCAAATTCCTAAACAGAAACTGCTGAAACCTTCATATTTCAATTTTTATTTTGAGGTGATTAGATTAAAAGTGATTGAATCCGCCATATTGGTGGTGTTAAAATCTAGGAAACCTCACTTCAATGGTGAAAAATCATTTAACCACATGAATTTATATTTCTGGAAGTTAAAAAACACATACTTTCATAACAAAATTATGAAATTTATTCTCTAAAAGCGTCATCTTGGATTTACAATTTTGAAAATATATTAACTGATATTTGGCTATTGGAAATTGATTCAAGTACTTTAGATTCTTAATAAGCAACTGTAAAAACCCCTTAATTTCAATTTCTGTGTGTTTGGATTGACACTTTAGTATAAATTCGCCATCTTGAATCCGTCATTCTGAAACTGAGGAAACTTCATTTTTATTATTGAAAATTATTTAACCACATGAAAATTTATATTTGTGGAATTTAAATCTCGGAACGTATACTTTCTAGGCAAAATAATAAAATTTAGTACTTAAGTCTGCCATCTTGGATCCGCCACTTTGAAAATCCTATTATAAAACATTATCATTGTAATTAGAAATAATAAAAATCATTTTTGTGTGTGTTTTGAAATAAATTGGCGGAGTAGATCAGATTAGTATTTTAGCAAATAATTAAATGGGGTGGCTACACATATATATTCAAAAACAGTGATCAAAATCATATATAGAATATTCAAAATATTCAAAAATTTATAAATATTTTTAAATAAAAGACTATTATATCTAATTTTTGACAAATTTTATTTAACTAAGTTGTTCCGAAATAGAAACAAAGCCAATATTCGTAGATTAAAAAAAAATTTTTGAGGTATAGCATTGTAACGAATATTTCGATTTTTGATTGAACAGATGAATTAATTCGATAACGCTTACTGTCAATGTCATTATAACAGACATTATTTATTTTTTGCCAAAAAATAGTTATTAAATTACAAATCGACCATGCTAACCTTAGAACAACGATTTGATAATATATATATATATATATATATATATATATATATATATATATATATATATATATATATATATATAGTTTAGGAGATAAATAGTTGTTATAAGTAGAAGAAATCTTGTTCATTTAAATAAAAATTAAATAAAACTTCTGGAGAGATAAAACATTGCAGCAAATTTCAAGTCTTCTACAATGCTGGAACTCCTAAATAGCGATCTTAGTCTTCACAGAGTACCTTTTTCTAAAAGATCCAAAGAGCATTTTTTTTAAATACTTAGCACTTATGTAAAGTAATATAAATCTCAGTTCTTCAGAAGAGCTTGAAAATGCTTCAATATTATTTATCTTGAACTGAATAGACTGATGACGATTAGTCAAAAAAAAAAAAACGTAGAAAATTATAGATTTTTATTAATGATGATTTAATATGATATAAATGGAACTGCGGATCTGTTCATAATAAATTTTTAGAACCTCAAAAGACCACGACTGACCGCTAAAATAAATTAAAAACAATAACGACAAAATCAATAATTAAACTGTTAAAAATTGTTTAACTCGTCGTTGTTACAGCTGCTCTACAGAAGGACAATTATTTTTTAGTTTGGCGATGTTTATACGGAAAGAAAGATCTCATAAAAGTATCAAGTTTAAAAAAATGGAGGAGTTGGTTTTGCCAAATGCGAAACTAAAATTTTGTGTAGACCAGTTGCAAAATTTAAATTTTATTTTCAATAAAAGATTGGAACAAGATGTGTCCAGTGAAAATCAGTCTGTTGGTAAGTTTTAAGCTTGTTTTTCATAACTATCTATATTCACTGCAGGTAAATCGATTTTCACAAATTAATTATCTAATGTAATAGGTGTGGCATCCATTTATTTCATAATTGCTATTATATTGGTTTAAACGGATTAATTTCTGACACATTTTTATTGATTATTAATAAACGGAATAAGTTTAAATTCTTATAAATTTTGGTTATTTTTAGCATGCTCAAAATACCAAGCAAAATAATTTATTAACTCCATTTTAAGTGGCCAAGATTATATATTTTTCAGCCATAGTTATTAATAGGGAACAATAAAAAAGGGGAACGTATTTATCGCTTTTTTCAAATTCGATAAAATGAAAATAATTTTAACACGCAAATTCCATATTTTGATTTTTAAGATTATTGTAATAAATTATTTTAATTCTTACTGCATCCAAATTTTATATCTAAAAGATAATTAGTATTAGTTTTTGTACTTCTGTTGCTACATAGAACACCAAGTTCAAAATATCTGATTTCGATATCCAGAAAGTTACATGAATGGTCGTTAATGCCGGGTAAGTGCATTTTATGGATTCTATCCTGGATACCATAACTACTGTTATAATCATGCCTCTGCAAAAGGATATATAATCACATTCTTATTTATGACCACCTTCAAAAATGTTAGGATGTTTCGTCCCGGCATCGGTGGTGGACTCATCAGTGGTATCTACTGATGCCTTTCCCAGACAGCCTTATCGTACTTTCTACAACTTGGAACTCCAATTTAAGTCAAATTTTGTGGGAGAACAACGGTGGGATGTTCTTTCCGCAACACTACATAAAAGCTTCATCGGCTAAAGAAGCAGCCGAAATCAATAATATTATTTTATTTTTCTTATAAATGGGGTATAACTTGAATTGTTGCTTATAAAGGTACCATTACGAAACTATAGGCAATAAAAATCGGTTCGGTGATTACCGAGATATTTACAAAAAACATAAAAAATGGCGTTTTTTGTTATTGTTTTATTTATTTATTATCAAAATATCAACTCAGTCGACTAAAGTAGATGTCCTTTTAGAAGGACACCAACCCAAATAACATAGAACTTAAAATATGTCAAAAACAGTTATACTTAGGTATAGAACATTATACAACAAATATTGTAAATTAAAATAAAACATACTAATAAATATAAGTACAAATATATTTTTAATTCCTACTTAAAATTTAATGATTAAATTTAAATCAGTTTTTTTACCTAGATTATAAGCGAACAGCAGTCAATTATTGAGATAATTTAACTTACTTCATCTAAATGTCAAGAATAATTTGTCTATATTACAGTATTACGCTTGGAAATATTATCGGTTTGCTGGTGTGTAACTTTAATGCAACCCAAGCTAATACATTGGAACGTATATGGAGTTGCCTATCTAAGACGTGGAGATTAATTTCGTTTTATAAGCTGCAAGTCGACTTGCACACCTGTGTTTAAGTTGTATTTTCGCTACAATTTATTTCAACCAGGTTCAAAGAGTTTCTGAGGATGAAATAGTTACGTCACATTAAAATTGTTTGCACGTGTTTTTAAACAAATGAACATACACACTTACTCATTATCGTATTCGAGCGATCGGAAATAATAACGTCATTTCAAATGTCTTTCAAAATAGATTAACCGGGTTACCACGCGAAAAAAAACCTTTGGTTTGCGTCAATTTCGTAGTTATTTTGTAGTTGTCGTTTGTTTGTCGTGCGGTACGCTATTGTATTTTTTTACATTTTGCGTTTTGGTTTTGATAAAAACAAAAATTAATTCCGTTCAAAGTTTAATTGTATTCTGTGGTCAGTCATTAAGTAATAAGGCTGAAATAAAAAGGTTTGGAAGGCCTACTTTGAATTTAAAAATAGAAAAATTCGTATCTAGCAAAAAAATTACTTTTACTTTACGGACGTTTATTTAAACATACGTGGCTTTGTGGTTGAGAAATTAAAAATGCTCTATTTTTTCCTTGTTTATTAACTGGAGGTGAAACTTCTTGGACAAAAGTAGGTTTTTCCGACTTATATCATTCGGGGGACCGAATTAAAAAGCAATATTCACTTTTTGGGACTGTTAACGTAGCTGCTCAATTAGGCAGGGCTTATCAAAGAGATATTGAACTGCAGAATGAAAAAGTGAAACATCATCGAAACATTTTAAACATTATAATTAATTGTGTGCATTTCTGTGGAGCCTTCAAACTAGCGTTACGAGGACATGATAAGTCTACATCTTCCTCTATTCCCGGGGACTTTCGAGGTTTAATTGATTTTAGTGCTGAGTTAGACGGTGCTCTAAAACAATATTTGAAAAAAGCATCAGGATTTAAAGATACGTCAAAAATCACTCAAAAAGAAATTTTACAAGCAATGTTTATTATATGTCAAGAGAAAATCTTGATATTTCTCGTACTTTATAACTATCTATCAAGCTAAGTGAGACATCTGGTGAATTTCTAAAACTTTTAAAAGTTTTAATTACTATTCCGATGACATTGACTTAAGCAGAAAGGTGCTTTTCTACCCTAAAAAGGATAAAAACATTTTTACGTAATACTATGAGTCAAGAACAACTTTCTACTGTGACAATGCTTTCTAAAGAAAGGGATCTTATCGAAAGCATACCTGATTTCAATCAGCGGGTTATTGATAAGTTTGCTGTTGCCAAAGATCAAAGATCGGCGTGTGGATTTTCTTTATAAATAATTCATTTTTAAAATTTTCTACCTTCTTTATGTTTAGTTGTTTAAAATGCACTGCTTTCTTTCATACTAACTCAATTTTTAAAGACTTTTATTTTTTCATCCATCGATGTCTATGGCGGGTTTTATACATATCTAGGTTTTTAATGTACCATTGGAATTCCAACCCTTACTTTTTTTAATGCACCAGCCGCCACTGATGTAGGGTGTTCTATTTAAAAAAAAAAGCAAGAGGGCATCAACTTCCGGCATAACCAGAAGTGTCATCATCTTGAAAATATTTTAGCCGAATTGCTCTCATTGATTTCGGTAAATTGCAAAATTTTAAAAATTTTCCAAATTCTGTTTTCCGAGAAGTCGATCGCGATATTTCGTCGTGGGACACACTGTATATATATTTAATAATAATGTAATGAAAATATATGCTATTCAATAGCTACACTACGAAAACATTGAAGCGTTGAACGTTTTCACAAACGGGCAAGAGTGTGACTCTGTGTGCTTTCATATGTCTGCGGTGCTACTTAAATTTTTTATAACTCCCACTCTAATCAATATTGATTCAAAAAATCAAAAAAATTCTCAATCTATAAGATAAATGTAATCTTTTGATATAATTTTTAATACATGTATGCTACTGTTCCCTATTTTCCCATAAACAACTGAGATACATTAAAAATTCTGGTTTTACATCATCTCAGTTTGTTTATTAATATTTGAAAATCATTTCCGATACCTTCAAATTAGCTGTCATGCGATGGAAAAATTTAATTAATTATAATCGATTCTGTTTGAAGTGCTGCCCATGCATGTTATTTTTTACAATAATTATTCTTCAATGTTACAACAGCTCGGCTTTTAATTCACTTCTTCAGATTTGAAAATATTTTCATCTTTGTCATTAAATTTGAAACAAAATGGCATGCTCCGAAATCGATACCTCATTTATTAACGATTTTACTGCAGTATAATCAAGTATAATCAAATTGTTAATAAAAGGTATCCATGTGACGGCTTATATTGAAGTTTCGGAATCAGTAACTTAAAATATATAAAAATCAACTATAAAACTTCATAGATTTCAATCAGGCACGAAAACCGCAATATGTTGTATGTATGTGCGTAGAGTTGGGGGTCTGTCCATTGCGACGTGGTAGATCTATTGTGCTCCCCTACTGCTGCCCAGTCGTCAGAGTTATCTTATCGGCTAGGGCAGGTCCTTCAATCCTATTTCCCCCAGGAATCTCAGGATATTGGACGGCTTTAAGGTGGGTAGCTTCCCTTCTTCGACTTGATGTGTTCCCAAGAACCGCATCCTAGGGTTTTTTAGAGCGCTGCACTCTGAAAGGATATGAATAGAAGTTTCGTCCTCCTCCTCACAAAATCTGCACTCTTCTCTTTCTACCATTCCGAGTTACTTCAGGTGTCTTTTCAGGTGGAAATGCCCCGTCAGGACCTCTCTCAGAACTCTGAGTTGGTTTTAACTTAAGCTTAAGCTCCGTCCAATAATTAGATCTCCTGCTTTCTTCTTCTATCTTTAGTTCTTCCAGTATTACGCTGCTACTGATTTCACAGAAAGGCTATGGGCTCATAAATGATATCTCAGCCCCTTTCCTCGCGAACCTGTCAACTATTTCATTTCCGGTACCTACATGAGGGTGACTTATTATTCTTAATCAAATCATTCAGTTCCTCTGGACATTTCTAGACCATCTTGGAACTGATAACTTGAGAGCCCCACGCACTGATGGCTGCTTGACTATCCGACAAGATGATAATCTCTTGGCCGTCATAGTTTTTCTCCTTGTTAAATTGAATATGTATCCTCATGGCATGTATTTCTGCCTGGAAAATGCTTGGTGACTTACTCAAGCTTTCGTAGTGTCTGGTGTCGGATTCATACACTCCTATTCCAATTCCCTCCGTTGTTTTGGAGCCATGTGTATACCATATAATGGATTTCTTGCTGAGTTTTTCAATGGTGTTTCTATCCCATTCGCTCTTGCGACTCAACTTAGTGCTGGTTTTTCAGAAAGTTGAATTTCTTTTTCCTTTCATCTTGGGGCATGTTCCAGATTTGTTGACTTCTGGATAAGAGATTGGACCTTCGTTTTATGACCTCATCTTTCAGCATCCTATAAATCGTCCTCTCCGCCATATTCTCTAGGAATATATGCAGAGGTGTGAGGTTTAGGATTACTTCCATGGCGGCCGTTGGGCAGGTTTTTATTGCCCCGGTTATACATGCACAGGCCAGTCTCTGAACTTTCGGGAGGTTAGCTCTTGTATTAGCCAGTCTGGTTTTTTTTTGCTCCAGATCACTGCCCCATATGGGACGATTGGTCTCACTATTGCAATTAACATCCACTGCAGGATTTTTGGATTTGTACCCCATCTTTTTTCACAAAGTTTCTACAAACCACCAAGATTTTTGTAGCCTTGTTGATTACTTCTTTTTCATGCTTATTCCAGAGGAGTTCGTTATCTAGGGTTAGTTCCAGATATTTAACCTCTGACTTCCACTCAATTAAATTCCCATCCAGACTGAGGATTCTTTTTCTTGTGAAGGCTACTAGGGTGGTTTTGGTGGGGTCACAGAGGGTATTCTCGAATTTTCCTCTTGAGACTACATCATCGGCATAGCCCTGTATGTTTGTCATGAATTACGAAATATATTACTGTTTAGAATTTTTGCAAAGTGTTTATAACTATAGGTTACGTAAAATGTTCATGAGCATTGTTGTTAACCCAAAATTCGGTAGTGGGTATAGCCCTACCGCTCACCTTCCCATAATTACGCCGATATGATAACGATATATGCAAGACTACCTTGCAACTAATGTGTTTATAATTCTAGTACACATAAAATGTTGATGAGCATTTGTGTTAACCCAAAATTCTGTGGTGGGTATGACCCACCGTTCCCTTCCCATAATTATGCAAATGTAACTACAACTTACTTATATAGTGACTTACATACGCATTTTGATTCTTTATGTTTAATGTTTCAATTGATGTTCATATTCAACAAAATGTTTAGAGTAATATTCCGGGTTAGAAAAAAAAACTTTTTTTCATAATAGGATATGTCGAGTAATATATGTATTTATTTTAATTTTTAGATAAATCAATATCGCTGGCAAAATCAGTTACCGAAAGATTAGTTCAAAGGCTATTGTGCGGAGCAGCTCAAATCGATCCCAGATTTGCTACTAAATATTTGATTAATAACCGCATAGACCAAAATCACGTAAGTAGTCATATAAATATAATGAAAAATTATAAAACTAGCGTGAATGACTGCCGACAACAGGAATTAAACAGATACTTGTGAATGCAGTTTTAGAGGGTAAAAACAAACAACAATTTCAAGAAAGTTTGTTTTACTCAAATACAGAGTATTCAAAATCATTTTATGTTAAAATGGAAAGGAACGTTTAGAGGATCGACCGAAATTGGGAAGTCCGAGTAAAACAATAATATGGATCGATAAAATAATTTCTTAAAACAATATTTGGAAATTTGCGCCTAGAAATATTGCTAAAATTCCAAAAATTATGGTCAACTAACGCATAATTCAGAGAAGATTGATGGAAGCAATGCGGTTTATAAGACGCCAGACTGAAAAACCCCTTATATCGAGGACAAACCGAGACACAAGGTTTTGTACGTCGATGTTTAACCTAGATTATAGAGAAACAACTATATTGAAAAAGAGTTTTATTTAGGAAAGAAAAACGTTACAAGAGTTTTAATTCTAGTGAAATGAGACATGTAAGACAGCCAATCAATACAACTTTTAAGACAAATATGTTTCAGCCACAGTTAAACGTTGTAAGAGTAGAATTTTTTTGTGAGGTCTCATGAAAGAGAGTGGATTTTTTAAACTTTATAATGATACTATGAATAAAGAAAGTGAACATACAGTTAAAGAAGTGAAAATCGGGAAAACTGTGGGCCCAGATGAAAATTCTTAACCTTATCGATGCCTGGCAACATGCACATCTTAGTTGACTTATTCAAAAGCGTCTACAAAACTGATTTATGTTCTAAGGAACGGCTACTACTGTCTATATTCATAATAATACCGAAAAAGAACAGCGCGAAACAAAGTATTGAACACCGTACCATCCATCAGCTTAATGTATCATATATGTTAGACTGGACTGTGTCCTGTTCCCATCCTTGTTCAACGTATATTCTGAAGTGATGTTTAAGAAAGTACTATATGAAGGGGCTAGAAAAAAAAAATAAATTGCCATTCAATGTGTAATATTAACCTCTATGTGAAAAATGAACAATTAGGACGAATTCAAAATTATAACAATTTACGGATAATTCAAATGATTATTCTAAGAAAATCAAAATAAGAGTAGAAAAAGCACGAATTATTTTTAGTTATATGAAACGAACGTTATGCAGTTGAGACTTGAGTTTAAACCTAAGAGTACGAATGCTGAGATGTTATATCCTCCCGATCCCTGTACTTTCCATGGCGTCTGCTGATGTGGTGCTGCGTGTGGAATATACTGCTGTCACGCGGAATTAATGAGCAGTCTAATGTTCATCTCTTTATTTATCGAACTGGCTATATCGATGTAAAAAACACTCAGGTTTCGATCTAGACTATCAACAAAAAAATTATAAATGTCATTTTCGAGCTATAACGTTTTATATTTTTTCACCGACAAAAATTTGTCTATACATTAAAAGCTGAGAAAAAAATTCATCGAAAACTTTTAATACAAAATTTTCTTCGACTCATTTTAGCTTTGCAAACAAAAGTTTGATTTTACACTCGGGCGTCGCACTAATCCCTATTTATTTAAATTAAATTTTCTTATTGTTTTCATAAGCATTTCCAGAAACGAGCATGAAAAATCGTGCCAATATTAATAAAAACATCAATATATCAATACTGCAGTATTACTCAGTTTGGTATGATTTCAATGATGACATATTGTTTAATCATTTTCTTTAGTTTAAACTGGTATTAATTCTATGTACTTAATTTGTAAAAATACCACATTTTTAACATATTAAGAACACAAAGGAAAAAGAGTAAACGTCACAAGATATCCAAAAATGAGTTAAGATCACCATCTAGTAGCGAAACTTCTATATTTTATGAGAAACACACCTTCACGGGAAGAACGCTAAACATCGACAGCAAAGTTTAAATAAAAAAATGAAGTTAAGCACTCATGAATCAAGGAGTGACTATAAGTGCACAAAACTAAAATATTTCGAAAAAATCACTAATGAAGAGAGACAAACATTAATAAAAAACTTTAACTATTTTTCATATGTTGTCAAAGTCGTAAGAGATAAAATGCTGTGTTAGAAATCGTAATGTGCTACAAAGCATTTTTGGCGATATATGGAATTATGAAAACCAAACTGCGATATTTATAAAAATCCCTAAAATCAACTGATAGAGCCCCTGTCGACTTAAAAAGTAAGCATTTAAAGCTTCTTCTTCTTTTTCTTCTTCTACTTCTTGGAGATCTGTCGATCTGTTAATTCTGAAGCTGCCTCTGCATCTTTTCCTGAGAGGTAGATTGCCAACTATCTTTCCACCTTTTAGGGGGCCTCCCGGGAGGTCTTGAGCCGGGCGGGTTATTTTCTAGGACTATTTTCGGAAGTCTTTTCTCGTCCATCCGTCTTACATGGTTGTACCACTGCCTCTTACGTTGTCTTCCCCATCTCACAATGTCTTGTATCCCGCATTGTTCTCTGATATCTGTGTTTCTTACTCTGTCTCTTCTTGTTTTCCCCACTATTGTTCTCAGTGTTTTCATTTCGGCCACCCTTAGCATGTGTTTCGTCTTGTTAGTGTCCTCACGGACTTCCGTGCCGTATGTCATGATGGGTCTGATACAAGTCTTGTAGATTCTAATTTTGCTATCTTTGCGCATGTACGAGTTTGACCAAACTATATCTCGTAGGCATCCTGATAGTGCGGATGCTTTGTTAATCTGGCTCCTTAGGTCTTTAACTGGGTCGTGGGTGCTTGATATGTCTATGCCTAGGTATCTGAATTGCATCACCTGCTCTATGGGATTGTCCTCCACCACCAGCTTACATCTGAGTGGATCCTTTGCGATTGTCATGCATTTGGTTTTGCTGATAGAAATGTTCATATTGAGTTGGCGGCTTACTTGGAAAAACTGGAAGAGTTGTCTCTGTAGATCGTTTTCTGATTCAGCAATAATTGCTACATCATCGGCGTAGCACACCAAACCCACTCTTTTGTTGCCCAGTCTGTATCCGAGATTGAGACATGTTACCTTGTTTATGATTTTATTCATGAGGAGATTAAACAAAAAAGGACTCAGACTGTCACCCTGTCTAATTCCTCCCAGTGTTGGGATATTTTCAGTGAATTGATCTCCTGCCTTGACCTTGGTTACGTTATTGTTATTTAGGTTATGGATTATCTTCGTTATGTTCGCTGGTGCCTTATTTTCCATTAATATATGTAGAATGTCTCCCAATCGGACTCTGTCAAACGCCATTGTTAGGTCAATGAAGCAGATATACGCTGGCATACTGTACTCTGTAGCCTTTTCTTTTATTTGTTTTATTATAAACACTGCGTCTGTTATTGACCGTCCCTTTGTGAAGCCCTGTTGTTCCTCAGCATTCTTAATTTGTGTTTCCAGTTTGTCCTTGAGAATACATTTAAAGCAACCTCGGAAAATATCTGATCAGATTACTGAAAATATGATGAGTCATATTCAGTTATTCAAAGGAAACAAATTCATTACAGCCTTAAAAGATCAGGTCGCCTTTATTTAAGTGAAGAGTTTAATATTTCAAAAATTCTTCAATTATATAAAGAAAAATTTTCAGATTATCCTGTTTCATATAAATTCTACAGAACTATTTTTAACGCAAATTTCAACGTATCTTTCGGTTATCCTCGTGAAGATACCTGCAGTAGTTGTGATTAGTATACTGCAACCAAAAAATCTCACATTAAAACTGGAAAATAAATCACCACTTTCCATAGATGGCATTTTTGAAATCCCAAAATCTTAAAATTGTAGAATGAAAATAAAATCCACAAAATTAAAGCTCAACTATTTTACGAACGAAAAACATCTTCAAGAATTAAATGTCAAAAAGATGATAACTGTGAAGCTATAATATATGGATTTCTAGAAGAATTTACCCGTTCTAAATATAACAACGAACGATATATACTACAAGAGGCAATTGTCTGTGTATCTCTTTAATATTCACATATATATACTACAAGAGGCAATTGTCTGTGTATCTCTTTAATATTCACATATTAGCAAATGGAAAGTCTGTCTTCTACGAATATCCAGAAACCGTGGCTGGTAAGGGAAGCAACGAAGTCCTATCAATGTTCCATCACTTTACTGAAAATTAACTTGACCCCCAAATGAAGTATTTTGTTTTTCATATGGGGGTCAAAACAAGAATTATGCTATGATTAAATACTTGCATTATATTGTTCATGTCAAAAAGAGATTGGAGTCCGTCAAAATCACTTTTCCAGTTAGGGGACACTCTAATTTAGAGTGTGATCGCTTTCCCAAATCAAAAACATCCTGCTGAGTAGCCAAGTCAATAGCTCAAAGAAATAGAAAAACCAGCTTAATTTCATACAGAAGATCTGGAAAAGTGTCAGGACATCATAAGAAACTGGAATATTTTTTTGATAAGCTAGATTATATTATACTCAATGTCAGAACTCTTAATTCGTCAGACTTGGGAAAAGATGACCACCGACTAGTATTATGTAAATACCGGTCCCAACAAAGTATAAACAGAACGCACAAACAGAAACATACCTTTATTAAATACAATACCGAATCATTCGCTAACGATAGCACAAAAGTATTGTATCAGCAGAGACTCTCGGAGAAAATAAAACCTAATACAATCCTAGAAAATGACGGAGTAGAGAAAGCCTGGGAAAAACTGAAAAGAAATATACAAGAGAGCGCCAGGGAGGCGATCGGAACACGAACAGTTAGCACGAACAAGCGAATCAATACAAAACCATGGTTCACAGAAGAGGTGAAAATACTAGCAAAAGGAAAACGCCAAGCATTTACAAAATACCGACAGCACAAAACAACAAACCATTTCGAAGAGTACAAAACGACGAGAAACAGAATCAACAGTCAAATAGCTCAACGAAAGAAAGAATACTGGGAAAAGTATTCAAAAGACATGGAACACGACCTATATGGAAGACAAAAGAAAATATGGAGCATGCTGAGGAACAGAAAAAAACCAATCAATGAATACGTTCAACTAAGTCCAATCGACAGCCAACAATGGGTCAGCCATTTTAAGGACTTACTCCAGGCACCAGCTACAGAAAACAACGTAGACGAAAACCAACAAGAAACCACAGAACTAACAGATGTTAACATCAGTGAAGCAGAGATGCACCTGACAATTAAGAAATTAAAAAACAGAAAATCACCTGGTACCAACCAAATTACGAATGAGATGCTAAAGTACGGAGGCCCCAGCCTTGTCACAGAGCTCACTGTTCTATTTCAAAAAACACTCCGCACAACGTCAGTACCCAACGAATGGCGGAAAAGCATCACAATTCCGATCCACAAAAGACGATCAAAGAAACAACCCGAAAACTACAGGGGAATCAGCCTACTGAACAGTTCAGCCAAATTATTAACCAAAATACTATCACAACGGATCGTAGACAAGTTAGGGGCGTGCGAAGAAGAGCAGGGCTTCCGGAATAACCGCTCTACTACCGACGGTATATTTATTATCAGACAGCTGGTTGAAAAATCTATCGAATACGATAAACCGCTGTTCATTTGTTTTGTGAACTTTACACAAGCGTTCGACCGAGTCAAACTGGAACACATAACAGAACTACTGCAAAGAAAACAAGTAAACGAAGCAATCATACTCACAATATACGAACTGAATTCCAAAAACACCATGGTAATTAAAACAAATAACACTCTAACAGAGGAAATCCCACTGTCCATTGGAATAAGACATGGTGATAGCCTAAGTCCAACACTTTTCAATGTAATCATGGACGAAATCATTGATGAGATAAAAAGCACAAATATTGGGTACCCAATGGGACACAACACCGTTCGGATTATATGCTTTGCAGACGATGTTGCTTTGACAGCAGATAGCGAGGACAACTTACAAAGAATGCTTTTCCATCTTAATCGAACAGCCAAACAGTATAATATGAAGATATCTGTGGAGAAAACCAAAACCATGGTAATAGCAAAAGAACCGGTAAGATGCAAACTAATGGTTGATGACAAACATATGAAACAGGTTGGGAAGTTTAAATACCTGGGAGTACATATAACAAGTAACAGGGCAGTAACGGAAAAAGTACGCACACAAGCCAACAAAGCGGCCATGATATCAGGCCAACTAAGAGACATAATCTGGAACAATAAACATATGACGGTTGAGAGCAAGAATTTACAAGGTCTGTGTAAGACCGATACTCACTTACGGCGCAGAAACAAGAAATGAAACAACAAAGACAAAACAAATTATGAGAACCACAGAAATGAAAACGCTGAAAATGATCACGGGAACAAGTTTAAGAGATAGAATAAGAAACGCAAAAATACGCGAGGACAGCGGAGTGGGGGATGTTGTGAAGTGGATCCGAAACCGTCGTAGGCAGTGGAGAGACCACGTTGAACGAATGGACGATGACAGACTAATAAAAACCGTGATGAGAGAGAAACCAAACACCGCCAAACGGCCACCTGGACGGCCCACCAAAACATGGAGAGACAGCTGGATTTCGACCTCAAACGAAGATCGATGAGGCATTGTGTAGATAGCAGAACTTGATTCTACCTAGAAGAAGAAGAAGATAGTAAAAAGTGTCCATTTGCAATTCGTTCTGTGAAGGAAATACAAGTCACTGCTATGTACCCATGCTCGTTTCGCATAGATGCTCCTATAATGGGGCTTGAGTACAAAGCTCAATTCTACTACCACAACAGAAAAGCATTTTTCCTCTACTTAATACTGAGGAATTTTTAAATCCTGATCAAAAGTGCGAAGCTAAGCCTATTAATTTTGATAATTTAGTATTATTCTTAATACAAAACTATTTTAGATCTAATTCCAATCTCTACAGAAAAATTACAAATCTGCAAAGTTTGAAAGCCTTTTTTTCCAAAGAAATACAAAATTATAATAACATACCTCATGCCATGAAGGAAGAAAAGTAAAAAAAAACAATTACACGCAAGAAGTAAGATTGGACAATCCTCTTTTTTCCCTTGAAAATTTAATTTTTTTTGGACATTCCTCTTTTTTTGTAATGAAAGAATGATTACTCTTTAGTTTGTTACACATCATTTTTTCTAAAAATGTATTTTTCTTAACAATGTTTTTAAATACTTATTACACATACTACATCTCCATTTACTTAGGCGTAGAAAAACATAGAAATTCCAAACTTTAAAACTGATTTTTCTCGTAATTTATATTTTGTGACGTTCCGTCTTTTTCGCCTGTGATCTTCATATGTTAGCCAAATCTAGAGAGATCATGTTGTGGATTAGTTTCATGTTATTCATTTATCTATATATTTATACAATAAAAATATTTTATCTAAAAAACTATTGTGTCATCTGTATGTATAGACCTCCAAATACCGACGTGCAAACTCTTGTTAATAATATGAACAGTATCTTAAATTATTGTTCTGGCAGATTTAAGAGCATAATTGTTCGTAATGATTTCAATATAAATTTTCTTTTGAAAGAGACCAATCGGAGAATTTGTTGGATAGTTTTTGCTTGAAAACTAAAGATTGTGAACCAATCCGGATTGCTCCAAATACTAATTGACGATATTTGCATCAATGTAAATCGGAAAAAATACGCGCAATATATCAAAAATTTAAATATTGCTAATCATTTAACAAATGTTCTAATTTTGGGATGAACTGTTACCGATTCTAAATCTCTGACAACCATGTTGAAATGCCGTAATAGCAGAGTTCTCTTAATGCAACTTCTTAATGTGGGGAGAAAATTTTTTGACTGTATATTGTAATAATATAAACATATATATATATATATATATATATATATATATATATATATAGCTTACTTAGTTTCTAAATAGACTTTCTTATCATATAGTGTTTGTCGAATTATAAAAAAATTGTAAATCACGTACAGAAAGTCATCATTGGATTTCTAATGAAATTATGGAGATGGGATGGAATAATATATACACTTTAAGACGCAATATAGGCTAAAAATTTGTAATACAAAAAAATTCTACTACCAGAATCAGCTTAATAACTTAAGTTCTACCGTAAAGCCAAAAGGTATATGGAATTAGGTACATAAAAAAATTGGGAAGAACGCAATTTTAATAATAAGCAATTTTTAGCAAATGGATTCGCAAAATACTTTTCGAATGTTGGTAGTAAAAGTATATACCCTCACTTTAATAACTTCTTGAGTGATGTTAACTGTCACACATCTCAACCATAAATTCTTTTTTTCACCTACCAGTGTAGATTATATTATTAAATCATCACTAATTTGAAACACACTTACTCTATTGGTGTGGACTGCGTTTGGACAAATGGAGGGTCGACGGAGTGTGCGACTCACAATTTCATAGATTCTGTCTATGAAGCCCTGGTTATGGAAAGATATAATGACGCACTTTTCTTCGGCCTTTCAAGAGTAGTTGGTACTTTGGATCGAGATAATGTGCAAAGAAAATTGTATTTTCAAGATTTTATAGGCAATTTTCTATCATGGCTGAGCGCCTTTCTTCAATGCAAGAAAATATATGTAAAGATCAGTGATACTAATTCATATCTGCACAATGTTAATCTTGGAGTTCACCAGGGATCAGTCTTAGGCCTCTTAATTTTTATTTTGTTTATTAATGATCTTCCTAATCATATTAATACCAGTTGCATAACATTATATGCCGATGATACTTCAGTTGCGACAGCCCTGATGAGCAGCAAGATCGGTCCAAAACACTAGCAAAAGAGTTCACTAAGTGGTGTGCAAAAATCCTCTCATTATAAACCCGGAAAAATAGTTTGCATGCAGTTTTACCTATCGAAAAAATTTGAAACTGACTTTGTAAATAAAATCAAGATTTGTGCTATTATATTGTCAATTTCTACGAAATATTTAGGGATGTTTATTGATAATGACATGTTCTGAAGCAAAAATGTGGATTATGCAAGTAAAAAAATAAATTAGGGTTATTATGCTATTTTGCAGCTAAAGTCAGTTTTAGATATGAACCACTCATTGAATTGGATACATTTTTGAATAATAATAATGTTTATCTCTAACAACAAATCGGTCTTCCCTAAAATTTTGTGGTCTAATGAATTAACCAGACTTTTCATTTGCTTTAGAATACCACAACACATCTAGAATATCTTGTTCGGTTAGACGCATTATCTAGCCCAGTGCTCTATGATGGTGATGAAGGAGCAAAATACGAAATATTGGAAAATGATAAAGATTGTCCCGCTGGTTACGCTAGAATCAGGCTAAGTACTTCCGAGTTGAAAGTGTGGGAAGAATTTGTTAATTCTTTTGGATACCTCAGACGGTAGGAAGCTTGTTTCTTAAGATTTATGATATTCAGAACTTCAAATACACTTTTGCTTTCATAGTATATACAGTTATATATTTATTTTAATTTAAATATGGAAAAAGAAATTTTCATATGATGCGAAGTTTATTTTACCAAAATTATTATAACTATTATTAACTTATATTTCATATTTTAAGGGACCGTATTCAAGCAAGATTAGTTGAACTTTTAGCTCAAGCAGCTAGCCAGGAAAAGCCAAGTTCACCTCTACAAGTAGACGAGTCTTGTATGTGCGGTACTCCTGGAAAAATTGTTGATCCTGCTACACTACATTATATTTTACGAATTCCTGCATGTGAACAAGTTTTTTACGGGCCTGGTAATACATTTTGACATTTATAATTAAATCAGAGTTTTCTTCGTTTCAATAACTTTAAAATAGGCGAGGTTACACAGTTTTGTAGAAAATTCTTCAATTATAAAATTAAAAAGATGTATATATCCAAATTGCTAAACATATTTTTACTCAAATTCAATTAATTATGATCATTTTGACTTTTGACGCGTGGAAGAGTGGCTTTTTTGATATTTGACAGACGCAAATATTTTATTGAACTTTGTTTTCAGTTCTTTACTTGTCGTGGCCCCTTTGAGTATTTTTCAATGTTAAAAATTACTACAGAATAAAAGTTTTTATTTAATATCAACAAAAATAGTATTTAAAATAATTTTTATCGGTAGATATTACATATTATTTCCATATTAAAAATAACATAATAATTTAGGAAACCAGAAATTCATACTTTTACTTTATTGCCGGTTAACGTATTGATGTTAATCGGTACCAAGAAATAAAAGAATTATTTACCGGCACGTTTTAAAATATAAATAAAAATATTTACTTTATTCTCAAGTGTAAATTTTAGGAGGTAACGTGCCGAGATTTCCAGACACGAGAGATTTTAGACTTGCTATAGTGGACGAACCCAATGGTATCAAACTAAAAGTTGAGTTTCTATCACCTGCACTGTCTAATTTCTCTATAAAAGTGACAATTCTAATTGCTGTTGGAGTAGACTCATGGCCAGCAACCACTGATTTTCCTTCGAGGGTTCCTTTGGGACATTCTGATTGTTTATTGTATTATAGAGCAGCACAAACAGTAAGTTGTATTAAACTGATCTAATGTTGAATTTTGTATCTCTCGATTTAATTTACTAATTATTAATACATAACTATGCAAAAATATTCTAGTAATTTAAAATCATATCAAATAATAAAATACTTAACTAATAAAACAATTTTAGGGGATGTACTTGGTGGGATATGGTGTTCATTCTTCAGCATGGCAAATACGATTACCGGCAGCTGAATTTGTAATTATAAATCATTATGATCCAAATAGCACTGTAAGAACCATTTTAGATATCCTATATGAAATCTTAAATGATATCAATAGTTCGAGAAGATTCCAGAAACCTGTAAGTGTATAAAATATAATTTTGTCCTAATATACTACGTTTGGCTATATGTTACTCTCCTTTCACGCAGAAGAAAAGGAAAGAATATATAGAAACTGTTTATTTCCTACAAATCTGATCCTATCTCCATATGCGTTTCGACTATCTCATGGTCCCGTCAGTGAAGTTGTATCGAACCTAGAACAACATTCGCAGCAAACATCTGCTACATAAAATATAAATTCCGAGGTATGTCTGCATGAGGTAGTCGAAACGCATATGGAGAGAGGATCAGAGTTGTATGTGTAGGAAATATACTGTTTCTATACAGGGCGTCCAGGAAAATGTAGGAAATCTCCCAGATATGAAAAAAATACGTGAAAGGAATACTACAAGTTCATATAAACTTTTTTTGTACAGGGCTCCTCTTCGAAGATATGGGCTCCCAAAGAGCTGCAACTTAATCGAGTTTTTTACACATAATTATGGAACCACCAGGTATATTTCAATTTTTTTTTTAATATAATGTATACCAGGTAAGAACCTTCAAATTATTATCCAAGAAAGTGTTGTGACTTATTCACAGCTGCAGGGACGGACTAGCTAAGACACTCATGACCCCATTTTTTACGCGCTCTATGATAAGAACTTTGGACAACGTTTTTTACATAACTTTAACTACTGACTAAAAATTATGTTACTCTTCATTCATGCTGCTAAATATAACCGTTTTCGAAAAAAAGTCATATCTTTGTTCCTATTAAATGTTCAACCTTCAACCTTCAACCTTACAATAAAAAAATTCGATCCAAAATTATAGCTTACCTCTTTAGTAAAAAAGGTCTAATTCTGTGAATTGCAGTTCGACCTAGGTTTCCAAAATATATGCGTTTTATTTTATCGACACCAAAAACAAAGTATTGTTGTTGCAAACGTTGCTAGGTACGAAAGAAATAAATATTCTGCATTTTAGAACTTGTCAACTTTTACATCGCTGACACATTAATTGTTTACTTGGATATTAATTTACGGATTTTTGGATTGGAAATAATTCGAAATATGGAATACACGTTTATTGAGTATGCAGATATGCATCTAATGTATGGCCTTGCATCTTGCAATGCTTTGGAAGCCAGGAGGTTATATTACGACAGATATCCTAATCGTACTTTTCCAGATAAGGAAACATTTCTACGAGTTGACCAACATCTAAGGAAGAATGGTAGGCGATTCCATTTAATATGGTAATATTAAATTTCTTCATAATTTAAGGAAATTTTGAGAAAAGAAGTACTGATGCTGGTCGGGGAAGAACAGTATGTTCGCCGCAATTATAGAAAATTATTTTAAATGCTGTAGATGACTCCTTCAACGAGCACTCGAAAATTATCAGTGCAGTTTAATACGTCGAAAACAATAGTACATGAAGTTCTTCAAGAACAGCTGTTATATCCATATCATTTGAAAAAAAGTGCATAAACTGATTCCTGAAGATTATCCCCGTAAAATACAGTTTGCAAACTGGCTATTGTATCAGCACTATGCTCTTCACGGATGAAGCAGGGTTTATCAAAAATGGTTTCATAAATTTACACAACTCACATGTATGGGCTAATAAAAATCCTCATGCAACTATTGTTTCGCATCCTGAACATCAGTTCCAATCAATTAATATCTTGGCAGGAATTATTGGTTATTTTTTGAATGGACCATTCGTATTGCCGGCACGACGCAATGGAGAATTTTATTTGGAATTCCTCCAGAATGCTTTTCACGAATTAGTAGAGCACTTACCACTTGAAACTCGCCGAAACCTGTACTACATGCATGATGGGACACCACCCTATTTCAGCGTTGCTGTGCGGGAGCACCTTAATAACGTCTATCCAAATCGTTGGATAGTTAAAGGAGGACCTATTGCCTGTCCTCCTCGATCTCCCGACCGTTGGGCCTTTGAATTTTTACTTGTGGAGACACCTGAAAACCTCGGTGAATTCCACTCCCGTCGATAGTAGGTAGAAACTTCTACGGAGAATCACGTTTCATTTTGATCAAATAAGGAACAATGCTGAGTTAACCTGACGGGTATAGCAGACCTCAATTCGTCGTGTCCGCGAGTGTAGCAGACTTCACGGAACCCATGTTGAACCCTTTTATGAAGTGTTTAACTAAGCAGTTAGTTTAACTTTTTATAGAAACTATGGTGACAGAGAAAAATTCCTCTTTTTCGTATTCAACGCGACAGAAATTAGAGGACTAACAGTGTAAATAAAATGACGTTTTTTCGAAAACGGTTAGGATTAGCAACATGAATGAAGAACACTTAATTTTTAGTCAGTAATTAAAGGTATGTAAAAAAGTTGTCCAAAACTTCTTATCATACAGGGCGTAAGAAAAAATTGGGTTATGAGTGTCATAGCTAGTCCATCTCTGCAGCTCTGAGTAATTCACAACACTTTCTTGGACTGATTCCATTGCAGCTCTTTCGAAGCCCATATCTCCGACCAGTGAAGGCAAAGTTGCAACTCGACCATCTGCTTTAAACACACACACGTGCTCTCTCTAACAAAAGATAAATGTTTCTATTTAAAAAAAAAACTTTTATTTCGAATCAATATCATTCTCAAAGTCGATGCCAAGGTTACCACGAAATTCCTTTTTTTATTAACTACGACTTTTAGTAGTTACCATTTTGGCTTATCGTTCGTGGATTTCAAGTAGTGACAAGATGGTTTTTGGCACCTAGCACCCCTCTCAGCCCAGTATCAATAAGAACTTATATCAGGAGATCAAAAGCCAAAAAATAATATTGATTCTAGTTAATTCGACGGGGATCCAAAATCTCATTTACTATGTGCGAGATTCTTTAGTTTTGGTGTTGATTTCACATTGTCACGAGTTCTTATAAACATATATGCTGTATTCTTTAGAGTAAATCAAAGTGAAAAAGGTGAAACTGATATCTTCATGGTCTTTTTAATATGCATTTAGTTGTCACTGAGTCGAAGTGATCAAGATTACTTCAAATGATAGAACTGGAAGTAACTATGACGGAAAAAAATAGCCCTATAATTTTTAATTGCAGTTAGATGTTTCTTGACAAAGACAGACAAAAAGTATATGAAAAAACATATTATTTTTAGATGTCTTACAAGATTCTTAACAGATACATGATATTTACTATTTTAATGGAGGAATTAGAAGAAAATTCAAAGTCTCCATTTCTTGATATGGTGAATTGGTCGCCAATGTATTTATCGTCTCTAATATTAAAGTTCTTGGACAAAACTATTGTAAGGTAATTTCGATTCAGTATAGTACATTATATACAATAAACAAAAAAAAACTTTTAGCAATCAAAAAAATTGTCGAACCAAACCAAAAACCTATCAACGTCACAACTACATTTTCAAATGTTTCTAGGCTTACTTCAGAATTTCAGCCAAACTATTTCTTTAAAAAAGCAAACCTTCTAGTAAACCCGGGACATCTCTGCGATGATGACTTTATTATTGAAGCAAACAATGTGAAAAATTATATGATTCGACTTTTTGATGAATCACTAATGTCCAACAGAGGTAGACACGCACAGTTCTTTTTCCTTCTCTTTTCTCACCATAATATTTTTTTAAGGAAATGAAGATTTCTCAAATCTTCTTCTCTCTCAAGAAACTGAATTGACTTTATTATATAAATGGAGGGATTTAGTAGACGGTCTTCTTCCGCCATCTGGAACTAGAGGTAGACGGTTATGTTTTGCAGGATCAAAAAACAGACGAGATATTTTGCATACCCACTATACAACTCGTCAAATGGAATATATAGGGTTAGTGATTCATAATATGTTGAAGGTCAAGCAGAGTATTTTGCATGTAAGTTGAATATTAAAGTAACTACCTTTCGTTAAAGTTTCATATATATTTCAGCAACACCAGAATTTCTCTGTAGATCACTTGCAATTATCAAACGATGAGGAGGACTTGCATCCATTAGAAGATCTAATTTTTGTTCTGGTCTCAATATTAGATCAAGCAAGAGATCAATATTTATCCCAGCAAACTCCCAATATTGTGAAAAACAAAGCGAAAATTAAAAGCAGTTATAATGTCTACGTTTTAAAATTAGTTGAACTTATTAAAAAAGATAAAGAAGTGTTTTCTAAAACTCATACAGAACTACAGGATGATCTCACATTGGTCAAAGTAATTCTCAAATGGCTGTACAAGGCAATGGATCATAACAAGAAATGTTTTTCTCCGATCCTACGACCTTATCTAAACCACATATTCTCTACCAGTCACCATGTTTCACACCATTTGGAAGTCATCAAGGAAATGCTTAAAAACGACGAAGTCGAGGCATTAGGATTGTTTTCAAATCTGGTAAATTCTGGACGTATTACTCCTGCACAAGGTCTTACGGACTCGGTTAATAAAAACTGGAACTGGGCTAAACATATGTTACATATGGTTGAAAGGAATACTTTGAGATTAGTTTTTATTCAAGGTAGAGGAAAAATTTATAGACATATTTTGTCGTTACCTTCATATAGTAAAGAAAATGAGGCTGGAGTCAGTGGGAGTAAAACTTGGAGTGATAAAGAAAAAAAGAGCAGATCTGTTAGAAGGAGGACTACATTACCTGGGAGAAACTACTTTAGTTCTTTAGTGAATGATAGTAAGAGTTTTATTTAATTAAAAAATTGGGTACTAAAGTAATTTATCAAAAAAAATTATGTGACATCAAACTTAAAGAGAACCTTGAATTGTTTACACGATGTAGCTTTTTTTTGCGAAAGCTGCTTTAATAAAATTTTAATTAATAATGACGTAAATACTCTTTTAGCTGTAAAAAATGGAAACTTGGAAACTCCCCAACATGAAATTCTTAAGATTAATAGTCCTCTTACAGTCATTTTGAGTAAGAAACATAGAAGAGGACAACATAGAGGTGCTGGTGACATTCTTAAAAGTATGACATCAATGCAAAAGCTTAGCGTAAGTAAAAATGTTATTAATAGTCCAGTCAAATTAGATATTGGGGTTGCAAATTTTGCACGTAACTTTAGTTTCTAGATAGATCGTTCCGGAATGATGCTAGAAACGACAATTCACCCATGCGGCAGTCTGAAAATTTGAGCTTGAAGCAGGAAAAATTATTTATTGCAAAATTTTCAAATATTGATGTATTTTTTGTCCTTTTTTCAGTTATATCCAAGAGAAAAATTGAGTAATATATAACTAGTTCATCAGAAAAATTTTCAATTTTCTAAATACGTAAGATTATTTTTGCCTTATGTATTCTCCTTTCAAGCAGAAAAAAGGAAAGATATATAAATAGGAAACAGTTTATTTCCTGCAAATATAACTCTAGTTCTCTCTTTATACGCGTTTCGACTACCTTATGGTCTCGTCGGTGAAATTGTATCAAAAGAGTAACATTCGCAGCAAGCAATTGTTTATAATAAAATATAAATTCCGAGTTATATCGGCAGGACATTAAACCTGCCGATGTCAGATTGAAAAATATTGCTAATCGAACGACACCTATACATTCTCTGGAGTAGTAGCATGTTTAAATAGTTGCCTATATGTAGTCCTTCAAAAAGAAGAAAGCAAAGAATATATACAAACAGCTTATTTCCTGCAAATAGAACTCTGGTTCTCTCCCCATAGGCATTTCGACCACCTTATAGTCTCGTCAGTGGCGCAAAATCGAACCGAGAGCAGCATTCCACTAAATTATTGTCTATATAAGATATAAATTCCGAGTTTTAAATAACACGTCATTGATGCCGAGACATATCGGCAGGATATTAAGCCTGTCGACTTTTCGATGTCAAACTGAAAAATATCGTCAGTCGAACTACATCTTTATATTCACCGGAGTAGTGCGCAATTTAAAAATAAGATTTCATTAAGAAATAAATAAATCTATTTCTGCCGTGCTTAAGTAGTATGAATTCTCCTTTCAAGCAGCAAAAAGGATAAAATATATGGAAACAGTTTATTTCCTACAATTTTACGGAGATATAACGGAAAAAAGGGCAAAAAAAATAATTAAAAATTTGAAAGTTTTGTAACAAATAATTTTTCCTGCCTCGAGCTTACCTTTTTAGACTGGCGTAAAGGTGAATTATTATTCTTGACATGTTTCCAGAATAATTCATTCAGAAACTAACATTTCGTGTAAACTTGGTACATTTTGAATACTTTTGAGCTTAATTTCACTGGACTGTAATGCAGGTATTCCAACAAGCTACATCATCCTTACCAAAGGAAGACCAATCGAAACTGCTAGATATCATTGAAAATATCCATACGGCAAAAGCTAAAAGATCTCTAACTAAAAAATGGTCATGCACTCTACCTCACAGCAGCAAAATCAGCCCACATGGAGAACCCCTGCAGAAATATACTCCCAAAGAAGAAAGTGCAGGTAAATAAAGGCATATTCAAAAAAAAGTAATAGTAACTGGTTCAAAAATATAATATAAATATATTTTAGTGTTGTGTACCAAAATAAAAAAAAAAACACTGTTTGTCTGTCTATTATAGTCCTTTGTCTCAGAAACTGTTTGCTGTAAAGAACATATATTTGGTACAGTTATTGTTAACAATGTATTAAACGTTCGGTATTTAAGTAATAATTCTGATAATGCAATAAACTCCCTTGTACGTTACAGTGAAACATGAGGTTTTTTAATTTAGACTAATCACCTTTTTTGTTCTCATTGTTTCTGACAATATTCAAATGTTTACCTCAAGGGATTTTTAGGGAATTTAAAAAGAGCTGTCAGTTTTCAACGTGCAGTCATTGGAGGCGGAGGAAGTTTCTCATGCCATTTTTAAGCAAAAATATTTTACACTTGATCTAGTGAGAAAATAGTCATATTTCATCAATAATATTGGTCTGAACTAAATCAAAAGTAATTAGGCAATACAATGTTTATATTCTTAAAGACGTGTCTATTGCACCTACGAACGGAACTAAATAATATATTAAAAATTCCGTTATATTTTCAGATTTTCTATCAGGAAAAGGAAAAAATTCCAACATATATAACAGAGATTTTACTCTTACTTTTTCAGATATGTGAAAATATCAGTAAAATAATAATAAATAGATTTATTGGAAAGAAAAAAAATATCATAAAGCGCACGGACGCGAAATTAGAACTCCTTTCTTAATCAAAAAGAACATTAAATATAATACAATAAGTTTTACCTGCAAACACTTGACATAAGCATTTTTTTTTTTAAATGGTGCATACAATAAAAATTTAGTTATAATTTTTCTTATAGCTTTTTTGAACGCAATTTTTATAAAATATATTTTTAAAGTCGAAAAACAAAGACAATAGTAATAATATAAAATTTAAAAAAGAGTGTGAATCAAATAATAGTCCTTAAAAAAAAGCATAAAAAACCAAAAATTTATTTATTCATTTATAACCCAAGTCCATAACACGCAATGGCCGAATAGTACTGTGAACAAGAAATAGATCTGTAAATCCAAAAGACTATCAAATTACAATAAACAAATATATGTAATAAATATTTTAAAATCTTCAGCCACGTACAAACCAATGCAACAAACGGCTCAAAACGTTTGGGAACGTTGCAAAACATGTCAATTTGGATGGTGCGTGCTCAATTCTATACACGCGCGCTCTGTTTTTCGCGCGATATGTGTGCTGCTTGTTTGTGCGCGTTAATTTGAAAGCCTTCGATCAGTTTATTGAGTTCTGAGACACATAAATTACTAGGTTATTATTTGTACTTGTAATGACAATGAATAATCAGTGGAAATATATGAACAGATCTGTATCTTCCATATATAAATCATTTAGTCAATTGGAGGCTCTATAACGGTATCTACTTTTAAAGATTGTTGTCATCCAGTAAAGACGATTTTTTTTCTTTTTCTTTGATTTTAATAAATCACATAACCCAATAAATGTGACGCATGCAATTTACAGTTTTTCATCTCTAATTTTTGACTGTTTTTAGTTGACAATCAGCGCGCATACGGAAACGTTGACGAACTGATAGCTTATATTATAATAGAGATTATACTCTATAATAGAGATTATACTCTTATTTTCTGAGTACATATTGTAGAATGTATTTCTCTCTTCCATTTTAGTTCTTTCGGGAAGATCTGTGTTTTTTTTCGACGAGGTCTATTTTTTCTAGGAGAGGAAATAATTGTATTGTGAGTGTTCTTTCTTTTTTTTTAATGGCAAATAGGATTTTCCTTGAAGTTTTTAATATAATGTTTACTCTCTAAAAATAATACTGTCTAATTGAAAACCTTTATTTCCAAAAATAAAATTATTTTTTTCCTCTTGGATAAATGAAATAGATTTAACTGGACCATCGTTTCTCTTCTCTAACTAGAAATACTCACCCGAATTAAGCACACACTGTTGTGTTTGCCTATGAAGAGTTTCTGTACGCATTATCTAAAATTACAAATCGAATCTCATTACTTTATTATAATTTTTAATTCCTGATTATTACAACACCGAAAAACATTTTAAAATGCATACGTCTTTCGGGCATTTAGACACCAACGACAGATTTGAAGGTTAGAAATTTTTATACGTCTAGGTTTAGTTTTTTAATTAAAATAAAACATTCTTACCGATAATAAATTATAAAACAATAATTAATAACTTTTATATAAAAAAATCTGCTGTTTTAAATTCACTAGAATGATCAAAATTTCTTAAAAACACAATGTAAATAAAACTCTGAACGATGACAGTCAAAAAAGTTTTAATTAAAGTCAAAAGAAAGTCTGTATTCATAAAACGAAATGACTCATTTGTCACGGTTGTCTCTATCCATGATGTCAGATTTTTTGCGACGTATGGCTTGGATTAGAAGAATAGTGTTTTCCGTTCTCTTATTATTTCTATACAAATTAAGATGAACAGGTCTCAAAACTGTCTGTGTTATGTTTATAGATTGATGAGCATGGGTATTCTTTCACTGAATCAACAAAACATACAATACGAATAAAATCTACATATAAACTTGGTTTTGGTAGGAACCTTTGTTGCCTGGTTAAGATGAAATAATCTGTGACTGTAATTTTTTTTTTAATTTTAACACTTTAACTCAACGTAATAGATTTTCGCGTGGTAAACAAGGTCACAAAATTTGGTTTTGGCTTGAGCGCTTTTTGTCGCATGTGTAAGATGAAATAATTTGTGATTTTAGGTATATCCGATGAAAAGTTAAAACCCAAGAAAACTATTTTGAGAACTGAGAGCCTCTTGGGAACTAGCAGAGCTGCTAGGTTAAGGGAAGACAACAGCGTTTTTTTACTCCAAGAAAATTTTAGAATTAAGTGTTTAATTAATAAATTTGAATCATATGAAGGTTGTTAAAGTAATAATTTTTAAGAAAAACAATTTATAAAAAATATTTTTATAAGTAAATAAGAATAAATTTTGTAAAAATAGAAAAATATATATAATCTTTATACATTGTTCTTGTTTTATTTTATAATTAAGTAAGAATTTTTCTTTTTCTTCGCATTTAATCATCTCGTGGGTCATCCCTGACCAGTTGGTTTAAAAGTTTATTTTGTGTGTGGTTTAAACCAGACTATGTAACACGCGTGAATCACGAAATGTAAGTAAAAATTTCAAAACATGTTTCTTTAAATTTTTTGAAGAAAATTATACGTTCCTTCACCATCTTGTCAAGAAAAAAACATTTAATGCTTGGTCAGTGACATCTATGTAATATTACTTAAACAATGGAAATTTTAGGAAAATATTTTTAGTTATAGAAATCTGCTTAATTGTGCTATTAAAAACTTTATTGCTGAATTTATAGATGACAGCAAGAGGAAGGATCAAAGTTCAAGACAAATGTTTTAAAAGTTTCTTTTGTTCGTGGTTTAGATCAGTGGCATAAAACGACATAAACACGTCACGAAATGTAACTAAAAATTTCAAAACAAAATTTCATTTAGCATCTTGTCAGGAAAAATATATTTAATTGATTGTTAGTGACATCTATGTAATATTACTTAAACAATAGTAATTTTAAGAAAATATTTTTAGTTATAGAAATCTGTTTAATTTTGCAATGAAATACTTTATTGCTGAATTTATAGATGGCAGCAAAACCAAGGATCAAAGTCCAAAGATTGAAATGTTACAAATTACGTCACAGGCAATTCTAACCCTTAAATTTTTGCTGTTTTTTTAGTTGTTTTGGTACATTTCAAATTTTGTATAACATAAATTTGATATGGTTTTGTGTAAAGTTAAGACTATATTTAAGAGGTAGTTTTATGAAACTTTTTGAGAATATTTAAAATTTTTATCGCTGAAAACACGTGATCTTTTTAGTCCACGGCACATAGCTGTCTTTTTTGATCGAAACGGACTGTCAGTTATGACTGTGATCTTGTGACCGTGTGGGATTTAGGTTGTTGCAGGTTGGTTCGACGAAAATAATTTGGCAAAATGAAGAATATCCTTGGACTTGTAGTGCTGTGAACTTTCTTTATTTTTTAAATATTATGTGATTAAAATAGTTAGTGAATATAATGCACTCTTTATTCGTAACAGGACGCCTTATATCTCGCGCTTTACTCAATGGAATTCATAACTTTTCCACTGCGACAGACCCCAAATTACAACAAAAAACTGAACCCCACTTGGTCTCTGCCGTTTGTGGATTTTCAAAGGAGAGAAAAATCCAAAGACTGGTTAAAGGGCAATTCGGAGATGATGCCTGGTTCACAGCAAAGTACAAGTCTACTGATGTCTTGGGTAAGAAGCCAAACATAACCTTCTTTATAGCCTTTTATTTGCGTCAGTATAAGCTTGCATAACGCATGGTTTAATAAATTTGTTTATTTACATATAAAAAAAAACCAGAAGAGATCTATAGAAATGCTTATACTCAAGACAAGATGCCATCAAATTTCTTAGTTTCTTATAATTAATTTTTTCTTAGGCAACACATTTGACTAAAGGTCATAATAATTACCAAATATTCTAAAAATATGTGATAAAGTACTTTATATAAGCAGTCAAAAGAATATCTCGAAAAAATTATCATTAAGTAAACCCATAATATATAAAATATAAAATGTTTTTGAAACATCATATAAAACGTGAGTCAGAACTTGATGTATGAATGCCCTTGGTTAAAACTTTTTTTAATTGAAAATCCACCTTATCTTGGTATTCTGACATAATAAATGTGATTACCTTTTAAGGTAAGTAATTATTTAAGTATCTGGTCTAATTTTAATTAAACATGTTACATGCAAAGATTCTGACAACATTTGACCTTTCAAATTTGTACATAGAAAAGCTTTATTTCCAAAGCTTTTATTCAGTACGTACCATATAAGATGTAAGATTGAGACTGATTTTTGACCCATTTTATTTTTCAAATAGGTAATTTACTTAATAGGGGAACACAATATGCAAATATATCTCCTAGGAAATTGCCCTAATGATGACAAAAAATTTTGTAGATAGAACTTTAAAAGATATTTAATTTATAGATTAGATTTACCCCCTAATTAATTCACTAATATGGTCTAAGTAGACAAAAATAAAAAAAGTAATGTGCAAAATCATACGTTGTAATTTGTGTGCAAGAGCAATTATTGATTTACTTGAAAAATTTACCCTCTAATTATATTTCTAAAGGAGATTATATCATGGAAGGTTTTATAAAACACCCAAATTTTTACATATTTTTAGTTATTTTTAACTTCTGTGGTTGAGAAAATTGAAGGGAAATATATAGGTATAATTTTAGAATGTAAATTATTGATCTACAACACAGTAAGAAAATTTTCTTTTTGGATTTTTATTTGGAAACATATAGGAATGATTAGGTAATTTTGGTAATTCATTACAACATCACAAATTTGATTTTTTTTTACCTTTCCTTAATCATAAAGATTCATATATCATAGTGAAAATGGCATGGTACTAACATAATTTTACTGGAGTCAGTCTCTTCTTCTCATGCACATCCCCTCGGTAATAGGGGCCTCGAGCAAGTTTGGATAGGCTTAACGATTAATCATAATAATAAGTTGTGCTTTGTGTCTCTTTATTGTCCATCAAATACTAATCTGAAACTTTATTTAGATGAACTCGAAAATAGTATTATTGAATGTTTTCCACAATTTGATGATGTTTTTGTTAGAGATGATTTTAATGTTAACCTCTTGGAAAATATAAATGCCTGTGTACTCTTTCAGGGATTCCTCAAGAAATATGGCATCTCTCTTCTTATTTCACTATCAACTCGCTTAACACAGAATTCTCGAACTTTTATTGATTTATTAATGATGTCCTCTCCTTCTCTGTTTTATGATACTGGTGTTATTGATTGGATAAGCCACATAACGAGATTAAGTTTCTTTATTATAGGAATTTTACTAGTTTTGAATAGAAAAAAAATTTTTTTTTTTGTTTAAATATATTGTTATATTTTTTTATGTTATTTAATTGAGCACTGCTGTTCTGGATCTCGCGACCTATTTAAACTCGCTCATATTGTAATCTTTATAGCTAATAAATGTCTTGATTATTATTATTATCATTGTCATCTTTTCTGTAGTATTTTTTTATGATCAAAACATTAAATTTTGTAACACTGTCCTACTAACATTTCCTTAAAATATTGGTAATTCAAACCAGTTATTTGTTTTAATGGGTTTTTGCTGTGGCTTTTACGAGGTTTGCTTTGAAAGTTTCTTAATTTTAAATTTGTCTCAATGACAAATTTTCTAGATTAAATAAAATCTATCTCAAAATGAATTTACATTAAAAATGATTGTATGGGTATAAAAATAGTAGTAGCACTATACCATAAGTTTAAAGGGAAACACCACTGTAAGAGGATGAAAAAAGGCATTTTTCCAGATTTTTTTTTTTGGTAACTAAATAATTTATTTAGGATTTGTGATAATATATGTTATTACACATACATTAAATTTATATAAATTTTTATGTAAAAAAAGCAGAAGTTAACAAAACAATTAAATTACAATTGGGTCTCTATATAATAATAGTGTCCCAACGGTGTGATCGCTTATTCGAGAGAGAAGAAAAGAAAATTTTTTTAAACCTATTTAAGCATAGTTTTCGTTATACATAGTCTTTTCCCAACAAAAAAAATTTAAACTAGATGGTGAGTGATCAAAGTAAAAATTTTAATTTTGCAAAATATTTTCCTATACCTTACTTATATTTGGAGACTCAAAAATACCAATTTAAAAAAAAAAGTATACATACAACCCTAGCTAATGCAGTTATGGAAATTTTCATTTTTTAAAACTTAAAAACAAAAAATTGTAATACTAGGACATAATTTGCAAATTTCTCAATCAGAGCATCATAAAAGGGGACAAGTATATTGTCAAGAAAAGAGTGTTACCCAGAAGATACCATATGGACTTTGAAAAACCAATTTTATTAAAAAAATTCAGGAATTTTTAAAATGCACCTCATATATTTTAATAAACTATTTAAAATTCAAGAATTAAAATTGTACTTTGGATTTATTTGTTTCAGGTTTTACTAATAACTAATTTAAACCAATATTGGTGACTTAATTTGGAATATTAATCAATTGGCTGCTTAATTGATTCTATTATTCAAAGAAATTTGATGATGATTGATCGTTGGACCTTGACTAATGTTTATGTAATATCAAGTCCTGAATTAGATCTAAATGTCTTAGTTAAAATTGTACATTGAAATAGGGTGATTTTTTAGCTCGGAAAAATTTTAAATAATGTGTCGAATACTATCTGAATGTTAAAATGATAACAGTATATAAAATTGTATTATTTTTCAAGTTATTCATATCAGAAGAGCCTAAATAATATAAATATATACTTTATTGTCCAAGAATACAAAATTCTCATTGACAAAGTTTAAAAACATTATAAAAAAGATTTAAAATATAAAGAAAATCAATAGATACATTTTAAAAATAAATGAGGTTTTTCTCCGTTATAACACGCCAGTGAAACATTAAAAAAAAAAAAGAAAAAACAATCAATGCAAAAAGCCAAACATCATCTAATATAAATAGTACACCAGCAGTCTTTTCACAATCTTCCTAAACTTCATTTTCCAAGGTATCTGTCGTATTTGCCTAGAAAGGTGATTAAACGTTTTTTTTTTTCTCCTTTAAATGATCGCATCCTTGGTTAAGCTTGAAGGCGGTATTGCAAGTCTTACAGAAGAGTCACCATGGCATGTCCGACAATCAAACCGCTTCATAATTTCAAAGCCGAACACAGAGCAATTAAATCGAAAATAAGGGAGGCAAAAGAAAGACGGCTGGAGGAAAAAAGCAACGAAATCGAAAACTTGAAAAGAAATATGACTATCACAATATGCACAAATTAAATATATGACAACACAAAAAACTAACAAAACATCACATCATAAAATAGATAATGAGAAAATAATAGCCGACACACTGGAATTGCTACAAATTTGGAAATCATATACCGACACAACTTTTTGTGGAGAACGACCATAAATCTACATAAATACTGATGTAGAACTCTCAGACCCCCATCACAAAGGATGAGATTGAAAAGGCCATCCTATCTACGAAAAACAAAGCAGCAGGCCCTAATGGTATCCACGCCGAAATCCTTAAACTGATGAATGAAACAGATTCCCAACTCATTGATATTCTGATACCACTGTTCAGTAACATGTACGCCTGTGGCGAGCTTCCTCAAAAATGGACCGACTCAATCAACATTGAGTTATGATCAACATCATAACAAAAGTATTTACTAAAATTATTCATAATCGTATACATGCAAAGTGTGAATTAAATGTGGCAAAGATCCAACTTGGCTTTAGAAGTGGCTTCGGCACCCGAGAGACTGTTTTTTTCCTGCAAGTGCTTATACAAAGATGTAGAGACAGGAATCGAGATGTGTGTGTATGTTTCGTTGACTTCTCACAAGCCTTTGATAATGTAAAACACGAAAAACCTATAAAACTTCTTAAAGCTAATGGTCTAGATTCTAAAGATATCAGAATTATAACAAACCTATACTGGGATCAGTCTGCAAGAATAAAAATTAATGGAAACTTGTCAGAAAACATTCAAATCAAAAAAGGAGTCCGCCAAGGATGTGGTATTTTTACCTACACTCTTCAATATATACTCGGAAACGATCTTTAATGAAATATTTCATGCTGCCGCAGAAGGAATGAGGGTAAATGGGGAACCCATAAGTAATATTAGATACGTGGACCATACTGTCATCTTGGCTAATAGCATTAAAGAGCTACAGGGCCTCCTACAAAGAGTGAAAGACGTATCTGAAGAGTTTGGGGTAACATTAAATGTCTCAAAAACGAAATGGATGTCAGTAAAAACCGAACATCTACAGAAAAACTTACATTAGATCAAGCAATAACTATAGAACACGTTGAAAAATATACATATTTGGGAACCATCGTTCATGAATAATGGGCCATGACGCCAGAGATCAGATCTAGAATTGAAAAGACGAGGTCAGGTTTTACTAAAATGAGACACATACTTAGCAGTAGAGACATTTCACTATCACTAAATATCAGATTACTATGCTACGTCTGCCTGGTCTTACTATATTTGGTGGAAGCGTGGACCGTGCCAGAATAGCTCATGAAAAAGCTGTCGGCCTTTGAAATATGGGTATACCGATGAATTCTAAAAGTATCCTGGACGGATCACATCACAAACTAGGAAGTGTTCAGAAGGATTGGCAAATAATAAGAAATTACGTTCACAGTAAAGAAAAGGAAACTGGAATACCTTGGCCACATAATAAGACACAACAAATATCGCCCCCAGCAACTTATCTTACAGGGAAAAATTGATGGTAGAAGAGATTCAGGCGGAAGAAGAAACTCGTTGATGCAAAACATATGAAAATGGTTCGGACTAACATCTGTCCAACTATTTAGACTAGCAGTGGATAAGAAGAACAAGAAGAAGAAGTGTGTTTTTTTAAACAAATTTAAGTTGATACATATAGCACTTTTCAGATCCACCCTGTATAATACTAACTTTTTCAAAAAAATAAATTTGGCGGTTCCGAGCTATTTTTCACGAAATAAGCTGTGTTCCATATAATAGACTGAATTCCTAAAATTCTGAATACATTTTGGATATTAAATGCTGTATACACATTTTATTTCATAGTTTTGCATAATCGTTTCAAGCCTATATTAACATGGTAATGGTAAATAATATAATAACTGTAAATGGCGTTAATCCACTTCTAAAGCCTGAACATTTATTTTATATAGTTAATTTAAACTAGCCGAAATTAAGTACGCTGTAATTAAATTGATTATTTTTTGATGCATTTTTCCAGGTGTGGCTGATGGTGTGGGAGGGTGGAGGGCATACGGCATTGATCCAGGGGAATTTTCCCTACACTTGATGAAGGCCTGCGAACGCTTAGTTAATTTAGGAAGATTCACCCCCACCAACCCGTCTGAGTTATTAGCTAATAGTTATTACGAACTTTTACATAATAAGAAAGCCATTTTAGGTAAGTTTTTATTGTTTTTCAGCTTCAAAATTAGAAAATAGGAATTCTTATATGATCAATTTGGCGTTTGTTTATTCATCCATTTTTCTATCTATCACAATATGTTTCTTTCAATTACACCTTTATGTATTGAATCACAGTTGCAATTAATAATAGTATTAGTAACTTTTGAGTGTAGTGTTTAATGGGTCTTTATGGCCTCTATGAAATATTAAAATTTCATTAAATTATACAAGTCGGTTCAAAATTTAGAGCCGATAAGGTAAATCGCTGGGTACCCCTTTAGGGCTTTGTATCTCCACTTAGGGGCACTTCAGGAATTTGAAATAACAAATAATTTTCATTGTGTTGTCTAAAGATATCTCAGTTAGAACTTGATATTTAAGAAAAAAATATTTGGAGGTGGCTCACCCTCTTTTACTAGTTATTTTTAGAAACTCCGAAACCCGTCAACGGGAGTTACTTATGTTGCTGAGGAAAAAAATATTTTCAAACAAATGTATTAAATTTCGTAATTTTTAGAATTAAATTACGTGCGCGAATACATGATTTACCCTTATAAAAATAAGGGATGATATTCTTGGAGACGAAAAAACCATGGTGTAACATCATTTCAAACAACAAGTAATTTTCATTTTGTTTTGTAAAGAGATCTCACTTAGAATCTGAGATATTTGAAAAATATTATTTTTAGGGATGAATTTTAGGGGCGGTTTTCACCCGTTAAAATTAATCTCCGCGGATAAAAAAAAATACATGTCTCTTATTTTTGTACCCTCTACAACATATTGAAGTTTTATTAAAATCGGAGCTGGACACTTCAAGTACCTTTTTGTAAATATAACTTTTTTTTGGATAAAAGAGTCAAGAAATAAAGATTTTTGATTAGAAATATAATATACTGAGATACAAAAAAAGTTATGAAGTTTTTGATGTAGCCGAAGTGCTGCTGGTGGCTTTTCTGCAATGCACATCGAAATTGTAATCAGATCTTAATTTCTCATCCTAAAAAACTCCAAAGTACCAAATTTAGTGCAAATTAAGCTATTATTAAGATAAATATTTACAAAAAAGTTAAAAAAAAACTTTGTCACCCTTCATTTTGGAACCTATTAACTTTGCGAACAAGAAAATTGGACTACAACCTCGTATATTTGCCCCGTGAATTTGCGCTAGCGTTTCGTACAGACCTTTTACAGATACCCTTGTATGTAAAATTATGGTAGCGTATAAATCAACATCCTCAAATGTCTGGTTGTGTTAGTTAATCAGTAAATAACAATTTTTCAGTAAATAAACTAGGTAGGTGCGGTAAAGTAACAGATAACTTGAAAGGGGAAAAACCATTTACGTTAATCGTAAAGTTGACAAAAGAACTTTTTAGGATAGTTATATACGAGTGTTATTTGCAGATGAATTTGCAGCTGATAACCAACAAAACAACTATTTGTTAACTTTTTACTATCTTTTATTAATTATTGATGATAATTAAATTCGAAAATTGATCAGAGCAACATTCCGGAATTTGTGTAAACTTGTTTGCAACGGTACAAAAAAATTAATTATGGGGTCATAGATGAAAAAATGCTAAATATTAAAAAAAATTAATTAGCGATTAAATTTTAAACATTTTTTTTACTTCATAAATTAGTAAACATTGAAATTTCGTTGATTGAAAATATTTATTAAGTACTGTTATGTCGACGTTTTTTACAAATTTTTAAAATCTAATCGTTAAACAGTTGAAAAATGTAATTTTTTGCTACTTTTCAACATGAATAACTTTTGATTAAGTAAATATTTTCAAATTCTGCTTCCAGGAATTGACAGTTCAAATCAAGAACTACTAGCTAGGATTAATCGCAATGCGAAAATTTAAGGTGTTTATTGCATTTTAACGCTATAAACAAATAACGTTTCATCAATTATAACGTAGTCGCTACCGTATATGAAGGGACATTGTAGCCTGCTGACAGGCGCTCGCCTAGTGCACATAGTCCATTATAGCTTTCGCTAATCGTTGCATTAGTACTTGGTGCGTTGCTTCAGTTTTTTTAATTTTAATACTTTCCATATATTTTCTTACATACGATATAAAGCATTGAGCGTGTGTAATGGGACAAACAATAGTTATTTTATATTGTTTAACGTAAACTATATTCTGCTAAACTGAGAAATTAAATAATTAATCTGTGGATAGCTTTTATCCGTGGAAACGAGATTATTACCACCCAAGAAAGTCTAAAGGAAAAAAATAAATCAATTATCGTACTTAAGCCTAGTCTCAACTTTATTACCTTTGAGCCATTTAAATGTTTTCTTAAAAATATATAAGCTCGGAAAAATGTATGATGACATAAACTAAAAGATTAAACCCTCCTTTAAAATATATAAATAAATCTGTTGAAGAAATCCTACCCTGGTTATGTAATTAAAACCGAAAAGATAAATGCAGAGGGACGTCTTAACATGTGGTATCTGCAAAATACCGTTAGAATGTATTAAATAAAATATTGAACGATTTTCCCATTATTAGGAAACAAAAGAATAATTAAATAAACTCACTATAATGTGATATATTATTTGACAACATTTAAAAAGAATTCGTATAACTACAGTTTTTTTCTATTAACAAGAAATAACGAGTTAGATATTTACTTCCAAAACGGCCAAGAAGAGTGAATAGTTTTTTTAAAGGAGTTATCGTTTACTTTTCGTTTTAGGAAGACAGCTAAGATTGATTAACTGATTCTTTGGTATAAAAAAATAAGATTAAGATGCTCCAATCTCGATCAATTCAGGAATGAAGTATTCGGTATAGAATGGCTAACGCCCTCTACATTTTATGAATGAAATTGACGTTTACAGGGTTCCATGGGGTGATATGGTTTACAGCGGGAACCCGCGGGGTGCAGAGGGAATGAAAGTTTGGCTTTTTAAGAAATAATAAACTTCAGTTGTGGTCTGGGATTCGTTAAGTACGGTACGACATTGGGAGTTAGAAAATTACGTGTCATGTATAAACGATGTTAATGAAGGTTTTGTTTTTTTTTATTTAATCTGTGAATTTAAGGGAATATCCTGTTTAAATTTCACTTGGTACAAAACCGGCTTTAGTACCATTGGTTTAAACAATTTAAATAGCTCTTTTGTGCTTTTTTATTTCTTTTTTGGACCAATATTTTAAAAAGCTATTTATACGTTTAATCTAAATTGCAATTTTTACTTTGTTTTTTTAATAAAACAGCCAATGGAAGCAATTATTTTAGTATCTTGATATTGTTCATTACTAATTTTAAGTTTCTCATTGTAAATAATTTCATTTCCTATTTATTTTTGTTAATAGACTTATGTGTTTTGGAAAACTTGTTTTGTTTAATTTATTAAAAATCTTTACGCAATTAACCTCGCGGACGCACTATTGTGAGAGTTTCAAAACAAAAGGCGAGATCTGACCAGCTAGATTGCAGTCTTCCCAACTCCTGAAGTCCTGAGTTATGGTAGTGGTAAAGCTAAATGACCTGTAGTTGTTTGGAACTAAAAAAGCGAAGATGAGCAACCGGACTTCCAGGGATCCTTGGTCTTTGTGATAATTATATGTAGGATTTTAGAATAGCTATTAATGTGGGTCAGCAGTATGATTGTAGACGGAACGACCAACGCTACCAAAAATATTCTTTTTGCTGTCACACGTGATACTTGATATTCAAAGTTAATAAGCTTTCTGCTAAAAAAAAATAATACAATTTAGAATTAGACCACCCATTCCATATGTATTTTTGGTCGCTGATTCCGAATCCGAGGTCCATTTGTTTGTATGAGGTCAAGCTCAAGGTCAATTAAAGATGACATTGAGAAATGTAGGTTTTGGGGTCGCTGATCTTGAATCCTAAGTCCGTTTGTTTGTATCAGGTCAAGTTCAAATTGAGTAAAAACCGTGCTATCAATTTGAATCGCTCTTTATGTAGGTTTTTGGGGTCGCTGAACGCTAATTCAGTGTTGGAAAAATAGCTAAAACAGCCTTTATGTGCTCCTGTCCACCGTCATTCTCAGGAGTGGCTAGATATGAAGCGTTTACGCGTTTTTGTCGAGCGTGCTTGGGAATGTATAACTAGGAAGTGTTTACATGCCTTCTTGCGAGCATGCTAGGTGGTAGTTAAATACACTTACGCACAACCTGAGAAACAGGCAGCTGTTGATTCGAACAAATGTAGTTAACGAATTTTGTTATATACAACACTGCGGCAACGAAAAAACTTCTATTTCAAGGTACGAGTTACAAAAAGGGGTTATTTTTGTTTTATTGCATTAATTTTCAATTTTTTCAAAGTTAGGTTCAAACTATACCTGGATTTGGACGAGGAAACACAATTAATGTATAATATGACTTACTAGAGAGAAATAATCTTGATTCTAAGGTTTGACCTACAAGAAAGTGCAATTTTTTGTATTTTTTTCAGAAAAGCGTTGCTAGTCCGAAAAAAATATACGGATTTGGATTAAGCCACCCGATAAATCTATACAAAAGTCAATTCAAATTGATTGGACGGTTTGACCTTGAACTGATCCGATGCAAACAAATGGATTTTGGGATTCGGATTCATCGACCCCAAAAAACTACATAAAGGGAAATTCAAATTGTACTGTTTTTTCTCAATTTGACCATCATTTGACCTTGAATTTGGCCTGATAGGAACAAATATTACATTCCTCCATATTACTTTTCGTTTACTTTATTTACCCGTTTTTAACTTTTAAACGATCTAAGGTTTTTTTATGTGTATGTTTTTTATGGCAGTGGTACTTGAACAAATCTAAAAATTACATCAATCGCAGTCAATGATCACATCTAAAATTTAATTAATGTTTTTTTAAAGTTGTTTCGAAATAAACAAATTTTTAAAGTCTAGAATTATATGCATAAAGTTTGTTATATCTAAGCGAAAAAACAATGTCCGGACATCAACCCGCCCGCTGTCAGACATAGTTGTAATAACTGAAGCTCGTTATGCTAATCTGTTGTTTATTTTATGATGTTATTATAAAAATTTGTATTTTTTTTGACACTACTACTAGAAATTTGGAATTTTTGCAGCAGTTTTTCAGAAAATAAATTCTTGATTAGTTTCGTTTAATAAAAAAATAAAATTATGCAGGGTGGGTAAAAAAGTAAGTCACACATTGTTTAAAAAATGTGTGAAAATCGTTTTTTTTTTTATATTGAATGCCTTGTATTTTTTAACTGTGACGAATAGAAAATTAAATTATCTATCAAACTATGTCGCTTATTTTTATACCTATCTCTATTGCTTTTTGAATTATAACACATTTGAAGTGAAAAATGCAAAATAGACTTTCGATTTTTGATTGAAATAGTTGTCAGGTATTTCTGGTACGTAAATGTGTAAGAAGTTTTTTAAACTGTGAAATAATAATTTGTTTCCTCGAGATGGCAAATTCTTATACAAATGAACATATTTTATATTTGTTCTACATTCATGGTCAATAAGTATGGAATTCATAATTACAATTTTGTGACCTTTCAAGCAGTGGAGCCTATCGGTCCGTCAAAACACGTAGAATTCTGTGAAATCATCCTCAAACATACATTTACAGGAGGATCCAAATTAAAAAAAAAATATTTGGACAGATAAAAGTAAATTTACAAATTAAGGTATATTTAATAGAAAGGATTCACAATATTCTCTCTCTCTCTCTCTAGCATTACAACCCGGGGTGAGTCTTTGCTGACTTCACAATCTGCCTCCACTTGCTGCGATCCATCATCAGTTCCTCCGCGCGTTCGACGTTTAGGGTTTGTAAGTCTGCTGCAACGTTATCTCTCCACCTCATCCTTGCTTTACAGAAAATCCCCATTTTGTCGAAGAGAGATGTTTTCAACACAAATTTGACTTTAACTTATCCTGTTTGATGATGTTTGGTAAAATAAAATATCAGTTTTTATGATGTTCCAAATTCTGAAAAGTATATGGAAATATTATGGACAACCGATTTCCTTTGGAGTCATTGCGTGACATTGGCGTCTTTTTTAAGTACTTTCATCCTCTATTTATTTTATAACCTTTCGTTCAATAATAGCAAAGTTGTTTGATTTGTTTATAAGCAAAAAAAGAATTTGTTATTCAAAATATTTCCCATTTATTAGATGTGAAAAATCCAGTGCTGTTTTGGAGCTTGAGCCATCTTATATACGAAATACATTGACGAGCTAGTAAAATTGCATGGTTTGCGCGCCCAGCTGGATAAACAAACTATTGTGGAAAAACTACCTGGCCGATTGGGACTATCTTTGGGGGATTTATTTGTTGACGTACGAAATTTAATGTGATCAAAGGCCGAAAACATCGGTTGGGTTTAAAGTTGTTTACTACTGACTTGAAGAAGTGTCTGTTCTCGTGGATTTTACCACATTTTTATTAATTCGCTTTCTTGCTTGTCTGTTTAGTTTATTTGTGTGTTCAGAACTAATTTTGCAATCGATTTTAAACTAACTTCCCGAAGAATTAGACTTGACAGTTTGAGCATAGCTAAAAACTAGATGACAGTGCAATATTAATTCACTTTCTTATCTGTCTATTTGTTTGTGTGTTTGGTACAAATTTTTTCAATCGATTTTAAACTAACTTCCCGATGAGCGAAACTAGAAACTTTAAATATAGCTCAAAATTGAATGACAGTGCAATATTAACTCGTTTTCTTGTTTGTCCGTTTGTTTATTTAAACAATTATTTCTACTTCGCAATGTAAATTTGCATATTTCGAAAATAGAAATAGCATAGATGAACAAATTATGTCCTATAACTTTTGGCTCTTGGATTGATATTTACGGAGATATAATGGAAAAAAGGTAAATAATCGTCTATTTTTGAAATTTCTTCAATTTTCACGCCTCGAACCCACCTTTTCAGATTGGCTATAGGCTAAATATTGTTGTCATTATTCCGGAGTGATTTATCCAGAAAGTAAAACCACCTCTCGCTATAGCAAAACGAGGCTAATTTTGGAGCTAGTTGGACTGGGCTAGTTTCTTTCAATTACAATATCATAATTTATCTCTATTGTATATATTTTTATCTACTATGAATTAAAAAACAAAAAAAAACAGTGCATACTAAACAAAAAGGATTCTCTTAAAATAAAAAGAACGGAATAAATTCATTTAAAGGCATAAATACATCAAGATTCGTCAAAACTCCAGACCATTTAATAGTTGCTTAAACTCCCCATCCGCCGCTTGTGAATCAACAAAAGCAACAAAACAAAGATACTAAATCATCCTATTTAAACCAACAATTTTAAGAGATACGGGTAAATTTATATCAATAAAATGATGATCTATTAGTCCCGACATGCAATGGTCTCTGTTCTTTTCACTTGTGACGCTGTCTGCCTCTATCGATTGTTTTTGCTCGTGGCGCTATCGCCTCGCTCATATTTCATAATATTATTTTATATATTTAGATTACACACTTTATAAGCTTTCATTTGAGACCCCACACGAACAAAAACAATATGATTTATTCGTATTTTACTGCTTTGACTTTATTACGTTGTAACTATGTCAAATTTTGTCTTACCACTCGCATGGGCACTCAAAAGTACGACCGTTTTCTTCCGATAGTGTTCATTTTTAGCCTGTTTTATGCCAGCCCTTTATTATAAAACCCAATAAAATGTAGCTTGTATTCCAACTGAAAATGCCATCTTTCTAGCAGCGAGAGAAGTTTTAAAATCGATGCAGTAGTTCCAGGGATTACCTTAAGTAAACAAACTTTATTTTATATTAGTATTTAGTATAGATAGACGACAAAAGACGTTCCGATCAAACCCAAATTTCGCGACCTTACTTGCCTCGCAATCTGCTATTACACTGGGAGAAATTGTTGACATTAGAAATAATATCGCCACAGATTATTTTATATTAAACAGATGTGTTCCCTATAAAACCAAATTTTATGCTGATTTCTATTACATGGTACCTAACTTTAGGGTCAACATTTCATCGGGTTGTTTTTTATTTTTGTTTTGTGTGTGAAATTATCGTTTATAAAATGTCTTTGCTTAAAAATAGTTCTGTGCATGCCGTGACTGCACGTTTAAAATTGCAGAAAAAATATGTTTCTTTCTTTAAAAATTCTTAAAGGTAACCATTTAGATATTGTTATGAAATAATAAGGTATTAACAAATAATTAACTTTTGTTTAACTGTAACTTAAATGTAAACATATTTGTCCAGATGACTGGCAAACAATATAGGATATTAATTAATCTCATTAAATTTTGTTACACATCTTGGTAAAAGAATGATAATGTATTTACTAACTGTTTCTAAAAATAAATTCTATAAGTATACCGTTCTCTTATGTTATTAGGAATCTATACATGACAAGGAAATGAAAAATAATTTGTTTTACTGGAATGGAATCAGTTTTGTTCTCTCTTAATTTAAAGAAATACGACACCTTTTGCAAAAAAAAATATAATTACATATGTTTAGGCCTTTGTTTCTATTATTTAACAGTGGAAAACTATATGTTGTAATGTTCCTTTCTAATTTTAATACTTTCTTCCTGTGTAATGGCGGGTTGCAAGGCAAGCAAGGTCACGAAAATTGGATTCTTCAACTTTAAAGGCACCGCTAGTCTGTGGTGTAAATACAAGCTCCTAAAATTAAATATAAAAAAGTATTATAGTCTATTCAAGAACTAGGGAGAGTAATAAATCATTTTTGACCATTTTTTTCTTAGCAATCTCCCTGTGTTCTATAGTCCGGTGTTTTTGGCGAAATCTGTTAGGCACATATGTTTTTTATAGGAATGGGTTAGAAATGTTATAATCAAAAATACCGGTTTATATTAATGGATTATTTGGGTTGGATAACAATAAATATCTGGAAGTGTGAAGTGTAAAAAGGATTTTAATCATTGTCATAGGTGTCGGAAGGAGGTTTATTTTATCACTAAGTATTTATGGCATAGAATCTTACTTCGGTCATAAGCTCAAAATAGAACTAAAGGAAATACATTGTCCTGGGTTAAGAACTCGCAATATTTCGTAGAAATTATACGTGAAATAGAAGTACAACCAGAAGACCATTTTATTAGCTTTGACGTGGAAAGCCTATACACCAATGTTCCAGTTAAAGACTCACTAAAAATCATAAGAAAGAAACTGGAAGAAGACCAGACCTTAGCAGAAAGAACATCTTTACCACCGCAGGCCATTGTGGACTTGTTGGAAAGTTGTTTGACTAATTCCTATTTTCAAGAAAAGGAAAAATTCTACATCCAGGATGATGGACTACCGATGGGATCTTCACTCTCACCCGTGGTCGCAAATATTTTCATGGAATGGTTCGAGACGTTTGCAATTGATTCCACAACTAAGAAACCAAAATTATGGCTCAGATACGTAGACGATACTTTTATTATTTGGAGTGGAAACGACGAAGAACTTCGAAACTTCCCTTTTCATCTCAAGAATATCAACCCAACTATTAAACTCACCATGGAGAAAGAAGTAGAAAATAAATTACCGTTCTTAGATGTCTTGGTTGAAAGAAATGGCAGACAAATTCGAACTTCGGTTTACAGAAAAGCCACGCACACAGGACAATACCTTAATTATTCATCTAATCACTTCAACAACACCAAACAAGGAATTATAAGAAATCTCGTAGATAGAGCCTTAACTCTCTGCAACTTCAACGAGAACTTGATGAAAGAGATAGATTATATTAAAAGTGATCTGACAGCCATCGGATACCCAGTATATCTAGTGGATAAATTTCTTGAACAACGCAGAAATAGGACAATATCGACAACGAATGAAGAACGAAAACCAGTATTGAACATCCCTTATGTTAAAGGCATTTCAGAAAAAGTTAGAAGAATAGGAAAACGATATAAGATCAACGTTGATTTCAATTCAAATAACTCTCTGAGAAGTCGGCTCACTAGGGTCAAACCAACAACTCAAAGAGACATGAAGAACTGTGTATATCAGATACCATGTGAATGTGGCAATTCCTATATTGGCAAAGCAAAGAGACCTCTTGACGTAAGGATCAAAGAACACCAAAAATGCACATCTCGAGGAGAAACAGAAAAATCCGGTGCCGCCAATCATGCCTGGACTCATGGACACCACATAAAATGGTCTGAAGCTAAAATACTACACCGAGAACAACATTGGAGAAAACGGAAATTCAAAGAAGCCGCTGTTATACATCAGAACCCGAGTTGTTTTAGTAAACAATCTTTAGATATAAGAGAATTGTGGAAACCACTTCTTAGTAATTGTAAACTAAAACTAAATGCAGCATAAAAATGGGATTTTGCCATAGCAGGCATGACTGTACCCATCTCAGTCATACTCTACTACATTTACTTTTAGTATAAATAGTCGTGTAGCTAAGGGATTTATTTAGTTTCACTTGAAAACGGCTAGAGATAACTACTAGCCGAAACGTCGTGATATTCAACAAAAATAAAGACAATGGAAGTCCAACAGATATCTACTACTTCGCAATAGAACTAAATTGTTATAATATTATTTTATTTCTCATGATTTCTTAATAATTCACATATATTACAAAATAGAGATAGTTTTGTCATATTTAACACAAATCACAATTGTATTTTTATTATTTTTAGTTTTAAGCACATTCAGACCAAACCGTAGTCTTATTGTCTCAATAAAATTTCAAGTTATAATTTAAATACTTATAAAATATCCATTATAATAAATACAAGAAGTCAAACATATATAAGCAAATAAATTCGTCCAAGTAATATTAATTTTTTTTGAGGTTATGACTCATTTTTTTATTACTTAAAATCACTTTTAGGATCGTTTGACGTTTCACTTTATTTATTTCTTAAACCATCTGCAAGAATTACAATTAAACACTAAAACGGGATCTTAATCTTTATATGTTATAGTTAAAATTAAGCTTACTTATTTATATTTCTATTGCACTGACATCTTGATTTAATTTACTTTATTATATGGAAATCCGATAGCCCCAATAAAATAACACAAACGTGTTAATTCTACACGCTTAAGAAAAAGACACAAATACTATAATAAAATAATAAAAAAAATACAGCTAATTGGACCTACGTATATAAAATTAAAGAGTGAGACACACTAAAATAAAAATATATAAAAAAAATATATAAGCAACATTAAACAATAAATTACAACAAATATAAAAATCTAAATAATAAATTGTGTTTACACCAGTAAACATTACGTATCTAATTCGTAATCAAAATCAGTGGAGCTATCATCGCTCAAATTAATTATAATTGGTTCCGCTATCTCAACGATCATATGATCGAGTTTCCACCTTTTATTTTATTATATGTTCCACACATTTTTTCCAATTTCCTGCAGTAACTTTATTCAAAAAAATCTTTTAAAAGTTTAATTAAATCACTAATTTGGTAACTTATCTTATTTCTAGCAACTCTACCTTTTACTTGAGCCCATATCGCGATGTTGCTTAATTGTTCGGAGATATTTCCTTCTCCAAAGGACATTTTCCGGACGATCTATAAGAACAGATTTCCTACCTGGTTTTTCCCAGCAAAAATTAAGTTCTCTGAGCAATTTACAACGCAGTTCTCTAAATTCCAGGTAAATTCCGATCTTCATTAATTTTAGTCAGAATTTTGTCGACAGTTGGCTTCTCATAATAAAATGTATGTAGAACTTTTCTTATTGCAATTTTCATCTCTTCTTCCAACAGGGTTTTTCGTTTTCCTGTGACCGAATGTGGTTTGGAAGCACTAACAATTCCAGTCGTCCTTTTCTCCTTCAGTATTCAGTAAACAGTAGATTTTTCAACTCCTGTCATTTTGGAACACATCTCAACAATCAACAGAGCTTTTAACATTATTATCTGGATATTGATGTCTTAAGGCGTCATAAACATTCATCGTAATAAGTTTTTCGTTGAGAAAAAATGCCCTGGTTTAACGATTCTGGAATAAATATAGAAGTGGAAGCCATATCTTTTGGGTATCTCACTAATCTCAAGTAATTTATAAAAACAAGCGCCAACAAAATAAATCACTAAGGATACAGTGTAAGGTGTAATTTGCTCACTGAAAGAAATTAAACTGAACTATGAGCAATTTTATTGTTGCAGTAAATTTATAAAAGCTTATAATATTTAAATATAATTCGATTTATGGCAGTCCTCAGTCATCTGCGCCACTGGAGCAGGTACGTCGGAGGTTTCGGTGACAGTTTTATTACTCTCTCTAGTTCTTGAATAGAGTATAGGTTACAACTATCTTTTCTCGAATTTTTCAATTTTTTTTTTATTGTTTAATTGTAAAATGATTTTTCCCATAAATCAGTTGCAACGTTGTGTTCCTTACGAAAGTGTGTTACAATTCAATTTATCCTCTACTATATTTACATACATAGATTTAAATGTATTATAAATTGAGAATTTGCCAAGTAAAGACCTTCAAACTGTATTAAATTTTTGGTAGTTGAAAATATTGTTAGCGGATATTTTCGGTTAAGTTTTTTTGTGATATATAATTTTTCTCTCAACATTTTCTTTGTATTTCTAAACTTTGAAATTTTGAAATAGTCCACATCAAAATATAAACACTTCTATTTGCCAAATTTTTATAGCAGTAAAGTAAACTAAATTAAGTATGTTAATGAAACAGGTCATTTAGATATAGATAATTCACGCGATCGAAAACAACACAGCGTCTCACCAGTGCGAATAAAAATGTGTGAACGTTAACCGCGTGATTAGGAAAAATCATGTGTTTTTGGACGAAAATTACGAAAATAGATTCTGAAATATTTATATTATTAGACTTTAAACTTGAATTTTTTATTAGGTACATTTCATAAGCGCAGTATAGATAGACGCAGGATGCCAAAAAATGTGAAAGTAAAACCTGAAAATTGTTCAATAATTTGTTTTCAATTTGCCGTAGTCATGCTTTGTTATTGTAAATTGTTTGAGGACACAATTGTGTAAAACAGGTATTGATGTATAAAGGTCAGAGAAAAAATGGTTAGTTACCAATTATAGTAATTTTATTAATATATTTGTAAATCCATTTGACTGAATGTAAACTTTTTTTGTAAACACCTTTTTGTGTAGATATAAATACACTGCTTCCATAAAGTTGATAACTTCTTTGCAAGGCAGGTCTTATTCGATATTATCACCCATCAGAATAATGTCATTTTAATTCTCCGAACATACCCCTGTAGAAGTAGCATAACGTCAGAACAAGGGCCCGGTTGTTTGAACGCTGAATAACGTAATAATATTTTTATTTATATTTAAAAAGTGTTGATAAACAGTAGATATATAGTTTCTTGGTACACACATACCGATTTTATGCTATCCTTTTCTAATTGCATTTTGTAAACAAGTATCGTATGACTAATCGGTACGTCAATTCTGGATACATAAAGTATGAATGTATGGTTGCCTAAATTTTTATTATTGTTATTTTCAGTACGTAAACAATATTTACCAATAAAAATAAGTTTTTAAATCCTCTTTGTTAATATTAATTGTAAACTTCGCATTTATAATAATTTCCAACACTTAAAAACACCGAAAAAAGTCACGACAAGCAATTAAACTAAAAGACAAGATAAGTAAACATGTTTATGTCTGTCAAACATCAAAAAAGCATTTCCCCCACCGACCATAACAGCCTTCAAACAAATCTAAACGAAGCCTAGCACAGATTATATCTTACAGATACGATAGCTTTGGTACTGCTTTTGATGTTGAAAGGTTCGATTTAAAGTAACTTTGCTTATCTCGCCACCCGGTATTACACTGTGAGAAATAGTTAATAATTAGAAGGAATTACAAGTTATAGTTCTTCATTGACTAATAGTAAAATCAAAGTCTACCTGTGTATTAATACTTCCTTTTTTTTTTTATAAAAAGTGCCCTATTTCTATAGATTATAAGAGAAAAAAACTGATTCCATCTTTAATTATTTTTATTTGTTGTGTATAGGTTCCTTAATGACATGAACCGTGTATAGAATATATTTTTATAAACAGTTAGTAAATACATTAAGCACTCTTTAAACATATATGTAATAAAATTTAATTAAATAACTTTACATAATGTATTTTTTTTTGCTAGTAATCTACATAAATATTTTTACACGAAGATACAATTAAAATTAGCTTAGTTCATTAGTTAAATTATAGCAATTTGGATTATCACATCACATTTTTTCCTGTTATTGTTTCTGACAATATTCAAATGCCTACCTTAAGGGATTGTTAAGGAATTTGAAAAGAGACTGATTGTCTTCAGTTTTCGACGTGCAGTCACAGCAAGTGCAGGAAGTTCGTCATACCGTTTTTAGCAAAAATATGTTAGATATGATAATTTCACACACCGAATATAAAACGCAACACGAAAAATTTTTTTATCATTGAAAATATAGTAAAGTTTACGTAGAATGGTTTAAAAGTTATAGCTCAAAGCGCTTGCTTACCTTTATGTCGGTCTCTCCGCATGCCTATTTCCCCTCGTTCACTTCAGGGGGAAGCAGCCCTTTTGATTTCTCCTCTTATGCTTATCATTTTGGAAGATCAGCTGTTGTATATGTATGTATATTTCGGGATCAAGTAGAACCGTTAAGATTTGTTCTACCTATTTATTTAATAATATTAATGACAACAGATGTATTTTCAATGCAAAGCACGCAAAATTTAACCCTAAAAATTGTTTTTTTTTCTCTTGAAATTTCATGAAATTTATTGTTACTAGCATATATGTATATGTTTCAGATCAAAATCAAATGACTCTAGAGTGTCCGCCAATTTCTTGAAAAAAATCTCGAATATTGGCTTAATTTTAGCCTTTTACATGTATTCCCCCCTCTCTTAAACTATAAAATGAGGTTCAATGAAATAATAATTTGCCTAGAAATTTGGTTTTGGGTCACAAGGTAAGCAAGGTCGCGAAATTTGCGTGTGGCCCTAGATTTCCTTTCACAGAGGCGTCCCTTCTCTTCAAATCACCAAAAAAAATATCTGACTCTCAGTTCCATTTTACCTCAAAATGATCATGGTCAGAGTTACGAAGATATGTGAAATTAATATATGGATTGAGTCACAATATATTTAAATGCAAATAGAAGCAAACATTAAAAAAAAAATAAAAAACCATCAGTTATTTTAGTTTCGATTTTTATTTGAATAAAACTTATATTTCAACAAATATTTCATTAATTTGAAATTTACACTAACTAAATATATAAATATAAGACATTAGCCACAGTTTAACTGACGAGATCGTATTATTTGTTTAATTGTATCCCAATATAAGGATAGTATTACACACACACTCACGATATCAGTCATCTAAACTCAAAATTAATATCGACGTCGGAAAAGCTGCTCCATCCATTGCAGGTGCTCAAAAGATTGATTTTTTTGCTGTCTTGATGAATACCGTTTCTTATTTACAAAAAATAATCATTTCAAAAATGCTCCCTTTTTTTAATTATATAAATATTAATCGTATGGTTGATCCTGATGAAAACTACGAAAATATCTCATCCAGTGCGCCGAATTCGCTAGGTCATTCCTATTATTATGGGCCAAGTAATTAAAAAGTCATTATTCATAATATGTGATCAATATGGTAATTAACGAAATGTGCTGTTAGCAAAATAAATCTACTTAATACCATCACGACTTAGTAACAAAGACCATCGGCTTGGCCAAAACTAATTTAAACAAAAATTGTTCAGTATAGAAAATCTTGAAATTTTTAATAGAATCATTGGATTGTAATATTTATTAATATATTTTGTTATTGTTGAAAGTATATCAACCAAATCATAAAAAAATAAAGCAAATTTCATTTCGGGTCAGTTTTAATTTCCAAATTTTATCTGTTTGTTTCAAAAAATATATACTTTTACGTCATTAATTAAATTGTTGTTATACAACAAATAAATATATTACGGAACGTTTCATGATTCTATCAAGGGCATCTTGATATTTTGTATATTAAAAGTGTTTGGGAGAGGCATGAGGTCCAAACATTAATTCATAAAGTAAATAACTTTAAGATTGACGATTATCAAAGGTATAGAGTAGCCCTCGTTTAACCAAACCGAGATCATAATTCAAATGAAAACACCTGCGAGGAAAAAATCAAGTTTAAGCAGCAAAATTTTTATAATTTTTAATTATTTTTGCCTGAGGTTCAAGAAGTTTTTAGGCAATTTTAAATAATCTGAAAAATATTCTATTTAATATGGAATATATTGTTACGTTTCAATTTCTTTATGATGTTAGAATTACAAGATAGTAATGTACATAAGTCAAAATAAAATAAAAAAAAAATATTATAAATTAGCAAATAGAAAACGTTTAAATTGACACTTAAAATAACACACAGCCCCTGCCACTTTATAATTAAAATAATAATAAAGAACAAATATTAGAGATTATTGATAAAAATACTTTAAATATTCTTCATTGGAATAAAATATATTAGAAATCAAAATTCGTTTAATTTTTGCCTTAAAAGCGTTTATTGCTAATTCCCAAATTGTCACTGGTAAAACATTAAAAAATGTATTGCCCAGTAGCTTGGACCATTTTGACATCTTTTTATACCCCAGTACGCTGGTATTAGTTACTTTTGTTTCTCGTCTGGTAGGAACGTATGTCTTCGTGAGTTGCAAACAGATGAATATTTCTCTTAACATAGAGTAAATTTTCAAAAATGCACAAAGGTGGTAGGATAAGTATTCCCAACTCTCCAAAATTCGCCTTACAATCATCCCTGTAACCTAGACCTCTCACTATTCTGCTTTCCTCTGCAGCCTAAATAAGCGCTAAGCACACGAGGCATGACTCCACACAAGAACAGCGTAGAAAGGTTGTGCATAAAGTATTGCAAAGCAGACTACTCTTAGGGCCCTACGGGATACATTTTCTGCAAGTCGACGTAGCAAATTGTTGTTTCGTTTTGAGTCTACCGCCTTTACATGTACATTCTACTGTGCTTTTGGATCAATAAAAACCTTCAAGTACCCTTAGCGAAAATATCACTCTTTCACTCTAGCTCCTGTTGAACAGCAGTCTGTTAGAAATAAACCACTTTTCAACGACTTCCTATGCCTTCAAAGAACCTAAAAATGAAGCCTCAAGAGTTTCAGCCGTGCAGTGGTATCATCCGCGAAGAGAGTGTAATTTGCGTTTTGATCTATTGAAAACAAATCATTTACATATATAAGGAAAAGTATGGGCCCAAGATTTAGCCCTGGGGCACCCCAGTTTTTCCTGCTTGTTGGACTTACGCCACCATACTGCACAGACTGGCATCTTCCTGTAAAGTATGATTTTGAAAGTTGAATGCTGCAATTACTGAATTTATTTGCTTTGAGCTTATGTAGAAGAATTCCATGGACGACACAGTTAAAGACCTTACTGAGATCACAAACCCTATTATAGCACTGTGTGTCAACAGCATCCATAGCATCAGACGTTAGGTTAAGGATACCTAAGGTTGTGTTTTTGTTTTCCCTAAAACCAAACTGATTTTTATTAAACAGATTATTTTCTTCGAAAAAATGCATTATCTGTTCAGGCATGCACTTCTTATAAAGTTTGGACAGTGTGGGAAGCGATGATATTGGTCTATTTTTTAAACAGGGGGAACTACAGGCGCTCTCTTCATGCAGTCTGGGAAATTTCTTTTTCTAATACAGATGTTTATCTCCCTTGTGAGTTACCAGAATTAAATTATTTACCAATAAGGTTTTTCTAAAGCACGAACATTAGACTCAATGTTTTTTTTTTCTGTTTCTTATTTTTTTTTATGGTTTTTGTAGGGTTTTTAGAAGAATTTATACGATTATCATTAGTAGCAATTTTGGCTTTACGAATCGCCTTTTTACATTTCCTTTTATATTGCATATAGTGATGTGTATTTGCACAAGTTGTATACTGCCTGCTAAATGTGACCCAACAACCTTAATTGCTCCCTCCTATCTCATAGCTCCTACTAACTAGTCAGTTTTCGCAGTTTTAGTTTCGATATTAAATTAAAATTGGAAAAATTTGAATTTATGAGGAGATATCAAATTAGTATTATTAAATTAGGTAGCAAGTTAAACGTATGTAAAAAATTACTTTATTTCAATATTTGACATAATTCCTATTTCCACTTTCAATTTTTTGTCTAATAGTCGTGAGATTTCGGGAGAAATTACGTGAAGCGTGTGAAAAACAGAGGAAATAAACATTATTACTATAAATTAGGGTCTTACTCATTTATAAATGTACGTATATATTACGCATAATAAAAAAACCGAAAAAATCCAGTGAAAAACTGGTATTAACGGTTTTACAGACAGAGATGATATGTAGGCAGAGCTATTAAACGACATAAAAAATCATTAATTTTATTGGGTAATTTTATTTTGGTATTTTTTAAGGCGTAAAAAGAAAATGAAATAATTTAATAAAGCCCTTGAACAACATCAGTTTTTATATTTTAACTTTCCACAAAACGTTTATTATAAAACATAAATAAATGACTTTTTATTTAAGGATTATATATTTCATTTAAAATTATGTTATCATATTAATTTTATAAAAGAGCGACGTGTTAAAAGATGTCAACTGTCATATTAAATCTTTTCTACACTGTTCAGCTTCCATTAAAAATATATTTGCAATCTTTTTATTTAAGTGGAATATTAATAAAGATAACATCAACTATATCAAAATACAGAAGATTTATAATACGTCAGCTATATTGCCTCTGATAAGGTCGATAATTTATGCAACTAGTCCACAATGCAGTCATAATGTAAATATTAATTACTGCCATGCGAAATAAATATATTCATTGAAAAGGTACCTATGTTATTACTTTCCCGTTAAAAATTCTGGTTTCCTTTTATCTTACTGGGGATTGAGTATACATTTCGAGGTCCCGTCGGTAAGTTAGGTTTTATTTTTATGTTTTTGTGATTGCAACTGTTATAGAGAATAATAAGAGCCTAAAAGTCCTACGCAGAAAACTAGCAGAAGGTACAAATAATGTCTGTAAGCTCACAAATAAAAGGGGTGCCATCGAAACAAAGAGAGAGGAACTGCAGAAGATTTTTACTCCGAACTTTATAAAAGCAACGTGGACAGCAAAGACCGCCCACCAATACTAGAAATCCGAAATGTCGGATCCTAAGATATACCAGACATCACAGAAGATGAAATGGCAAATGCTATTGCTGGCATGAAGAAAAACAAGGCGCCTGGAGAGGATGAAGTGGTAATTGAAGCCAGAAAAGAAGGGGGACCAACATTAACCCGCATTTTACAGAAGTTATTTAACGTGTGCCTGACAAAGGGCATAACTCCCTCCACGTGGCATAAGGCTCATATTGTAATAATGCATAAGAAAGGGGACATTTCAGGTCTGAAAAACTATCGCCCAATCAGTTTGCTCTCACACATGTATAAGTTATTCCTAAAGATAATAACAAATCGACTCACAAATAAATTATAGTTATCAACCTTGCGAACAGGCTGGGTTTCGCTCTGGTGGAACGAATGACCACCTACAAGTTCTTAAGTCCCTGATAGAAAAGTGCATAGAATACAATAAGCCACTTATTCTTATATTTATTGATTATGAAAAAGCATTTGATACCATAGACCAATATAAAATGCTGAGGGCGCCTGTAGACAGTCGAATCGACCACCGCTACATTTCGTTAATCAAGAACATATACGATACGACCACAGCCTGTGTCAGACTCCACAAAGACACAAATACCTTTAGAATAGAACGTGGAGTTCGGCAAGGAGATACAATCTCACCGAAATTGTTTACCACTGTCTTGGAATATATGTACAAGCAGATTTCTTTTGAAGGAAATATGGGAGTGAACATAAACGGGGAGGACCTTAATCACCTAAGATTCGCCGATGGCATTGTCCTCATATCGGATAGCACGGATAAAGCAGCAAGAATGTTGGAAAAGCTCTACAGACTGTCAATGATGTTGGTGTAAAAATAAATTGTGCGAAAACTAAATTTATGACCAACCTTGTACTAAACGACAATATCTCAGTAGGAGACCACAAGATCGAACAAGTCACCACCTACAAATACCTAGAACATGAAATCCGTTTAGGCCGAGATAACCAAACATGCGAAATACTAAGAAGAATAGGGCTGACGTGGACAGCTTTTGGAAAACTGAAAAATATACTTAAATCGAACATCTCTGTTTGCTTGAAGAGGAAGGTGTTTGACCAGTGTATGCTCCCCGTTTTGACATGGAGCAGAGACGCTAACACTAACAAAGAAAAGCGTAAATAAGTTGAGAGTGACACAATTGGCCATGAAAAGATCTATGCTGGGAGTTAGCATCAGAAATAGAATACCGAATACAGAAATACAACGAAGAACGGGTGTTGCAGATGCAGTCAGGAGAATTACAACGTTAAAGTGGAACTGGGCTGGACATGTCGCTAGGAACACGGACAATCGATGGACGAGAAAAATTTTGGAATGGAGACCAAGACAGGAGGCTTACCGAGGAAGAGGCCGCCCGCGTAACAGATGGACTGACAATATAAGGCGCATAGAATCAAACTGGATGCAAGCGGCACGGGACAGAAATAAGTGGCAAAACTTACGAGAGGCCTTTGTTCAACAGTGGACAAGATTGGGCTGATTGATGATGATGATGATTGCAACTGTTATAAGAGCGACAAATGCAGACAGATATAAGTAAGATGCCGTGAATAGTAATCGGCCACGGCCCTGGATGCCTAAACTGTAGTGCAGGTTTATCTTACAGCCATCTTTTTGTAGTTGTAGATATTTGCAATAATCTTTACGATGTTTGATAAGTGATGTTGGTAAATATAACAATAATATATGATGCATTTTGTCGTTAATGTATTGAGATTACCAGGGTTTTAAGAGGTATGCTCGGCCTGCGTAACCCAAGCATACAGCCGAATTATATTGTACAACTTAACATAATTTTTATAACAATAACTTAATCATAAACGGTGGATATATTTTTCATATTTGTCATAACTAGACGATATGTAATTAAAAATATCTATTTCAGCATTAAAATTGTTACTAACAAATAAAGTGATAACGTTTGGGTTTGGTAACCAAAAAATTCGGAATCAGCTACTCAAAAAACGTAAGAAAATCCTAAGTTACCGAGAGGACCTCGCAATGTACACTTAACACGTTATGTTGTATATTTATGCAAAAATATGTGTTTATTATTAATGTTAGGAAGATTATAGTGCTTTTCTAGGTTTTTGCTACTAAAAATCATAAATGTCGGTATAATCTAATCGCTTTCAGTTGGTACCAAATAATTTTAACTGCAATCTTATACGAATAAACAACGGCAGTGCCGTCAGATACTTTTTGAAATGAGTCATGTTCCATTCTATTAATGAAAATTGCAATATCACATTAGTTACAAGCTAAAAATTACCAATATTAGCAGTGCAAGAAAATGAGTAATAGCGTAAATAAATACTTAGTAGTAAGTATCCGGGGAAAAAAGATTAAGTTGTGTTAAAAGGATAAAAAACATATCGTTTGGGGAGATCTCAATGAAAATTCACTGGTTAGCTCAATATTTTGAAAACAATTATGGATTTTCAACGACAAATGCAATAATAAATCAACCAAGTTTTAAAAAAAGTACGACCTAAAAAGCCGTGTGTTTTTATTACCAAATAAGACACCTCTTCTTCCTGTCAAATCATACACATTGCCTTTAGGTTTTATTCTTAGATTTTTTTCATGTAAAGTTTTGAGTCTATTTACTTTTAAATTAAGAAATTCAAGTTTCCGATTAGACTACTCAATTTCATTAATGTGAGCTTTTCTTCGGGGATTCATTAGAATGAGGGATATTTCTGCTTATCAAATATTAAAAAAAGTAATTTGAAAAACAATTATTATGATAAACTGGAATATAAAAAGCAATAATATTTTAGCTATAAATATATAATTTCAAGTTTTTTAACCAAATGTTTACCGGTTTAATAAAAAAATACTCTGACCTGGACTCTTGAACACAAATAAAGTTTTCACCTTTTCTAAAGATTAAAGCAATAATTGAACTTTATCCATATGTACAGTTTTTAGACTAATTAGCAAAATATTATCGAAAATAATCGGGTTTGGGTACAAAAGTTTTTACATTTTTCGAAAAATCAAGAAACAGTGAAATGACGTTTTTGATTATTGTTATCTTGAAATGCAACAAACTTCTAAGGGACGATGGCCATGAATATCTTATAAAACCATTAGATGGCTTGAAATTTTGTTTTTGGATCCCAGTGATGTATCCAAACTTTAAACCTGTTAGTCTAGGGTAGCTTTTAAGGCATATTCAAACGAAGATTTTGATATACATCATACTGCCAAAAATATATGGCTTATGTTTTTCTCATTACAGGTAGTAGCACAGCGTGCGTGGTACTCCTAAACCGCGAAAATAGCACCCTCTACACAGCAAACATCGGAGACAGCGGCTTCATGGTCGTGCGAAAAGGCCGTGTCGTCAGACGATCCGAAGAACAACAGCATTATTTTAATACACCATTTCAGGTAACTACCTAACACGGTAGTAGTAAGAGTGATGATTAAATCCACCCGTTCATTCTCTGTGTTGTCATAAGTCACCCTTCTCACCTCCTCTTTTTATTGTCCTTTGTTGTTTTATTCTTTGTTTTGGTAACTAATCACTTATTTTAGATTTCCATTTTGGAATTCTTAATATGTTATGTATATATTGCTGAAACTCTTTTAGGATATTTATTAATATCTAATAAATGTATATTTTACAGCTGTCGCTACCTCCACCAGGTTATAGAGCCGACGTTCTAAGTGATCGACCGGAATCAGCATCGAGTGATAATTTTCCTGTAGAAGACGGAGATGTCATTTTAGTAGCTACTGATGGAGTTTTTGATAACCTTCCTCAAAATATTATTTTGAGTGAATTAATAAAGGTAAGACACCTCAAAATATTTTAGAATTAACTTGAGGAACTCGCAAAGAACGAACGCTTTCACGGCTTTGGTCAAGTTGAAAGGTTCTTGGGTTTAGACCGTGTCAAATTGGAATTATTATCTGATGTTTGTTACCATAATATCTGACATATTACGAAACAACATGGACTCCACCCTACTAGAATTAATTAAAGCATGTCTGATTTCCACTTATTTTACTTTTCAGGGAACTTTCTACCAGCAGACTTCGGAAGCGGCCATGGGATCTCCGCTATCAGCTGTGGTAGCTAACATCCTCATGGAAGCTTCCGAAGAAAACGCCTTATCTTCCGCTTATCTAAAACCTAAATTTTGGTGCAGATATGTAGACGATACATTCGTAATTTGATCACATGGCGCAGATAAACTCCATAATTCCCTGGATCATCAAAATCAACAACACCCTAGCATAAAATTCACTATGGAAACTGAATCAAATGGTGCCCTTCCCTTTCTTGATGTACTAGTACAAAGGAAAGAGAATGGCAAATTAGGACATTCTGTGCACAGAAAACCAAGACATACAAATCGATATCTCAGTGCAACATTACACCATCATCCTCCTCAAAAACAATCCGTCATAAACTCTTTGGTACATAGAGCAATATGTGACGAACAATCACTGAAATAAGAAACAGAAAAACTGACTAATGCTCTTAGAGGCAACGGATATTGCACTGAAGATATAAGATGTTTTGTTAATAAATATAAAACCCAACTCTTCAACAAAATGTCATAAATGAACCTCCTATGGACAGTGTTGTCTTACCTTACATACACGGAACCACCGACAAGATTGCCAGATTGCTCCGAAAATCAAACATACGGACAATTTTCAACACATGTAAGAAAATTGGACAATGTTTGAAGTCTCTAAAGGACAAAATTTCATTTCAAACAGAAGGTGTTTACAAGATACCTTGCTCTTGTAGTAAAGTGTATATAGGTGAAACAGGACGGTCTATATCCACTAGGCTTAAGGAACATGAATGATGTATAAAAAAGAAACAAATTGTACAATCTGCAGTAGTTGAACACCAGCATTGCTCAGGTCACACTTTTAATGTACAAGAAACTAAGCTGCTAGCATCAGTGCCTGTTTTTTTAAACGTATAATTAGAGAATCAATTGAAATTTGTAAATATCCAAATAATATTAATATAGATGCAGGCTACAGTTTACATCACACGTGGAAATCGATTGTAACGCTGGATCACGGTTCGTTGAGCACCAGTCGGGTACCTTACTTCTCGATAGTCATGAATATGCTTCGTGCAATCGTAGGTGAAACGTCGGATAAGAATTCCAATTTGACACGGTCTAAACCCAAGAACCATGATTTTCAACTTGAGGAATTCGCTTTAGATTTGAAATATAGGAAAATTGTTGGATTGTCGAAATTTCATCTTGGACACAAGTAGATTTTAAATAATATCATCATTAATAAAACCGGGTATTATCTTTTAGTGTCAAGGAGAAAGGTGTGCAAGTAGACTGCAAATGGTAGCCAATTCAATAGCATGGATGGCCAGAAGTCTGGCATTCGATGAAACTTTCATTTCACCATTCGCTGAAAGAGCTTTTGCTAATGGTATCAACACAATTGGTAAGTAAAATATTCTAGATTATAAGAAGTCTTTCTTGTCAAACTGAATTTCAAAAGTTTTGCAGTTAGTTATTATTAGGTCTCCTTTCTGATGATAACAGTTCAAAGACTGTAATTGCCTATCTCAACCTTAAGGCATTATAGTTTATGATTATTTAATATCTATAAGTATCATTATAAACACCTTTTAATTGGTTTTCCCATCATGAAATTAGTTAAGTAAAAATAACCGAGTAATTTATATTAATTTAAGTATAATGTTAAAGGTAAATGTTTTGTTAACGATGATTTGACAAGAAATAATATGCTTTTAAAGATAACACGTTAAATTATACCGTAACAGTAAAATCCCATTTCTTTTAAAGTGGTTTTTGTTAATTATTTTTCAAGATTACTTAACAAGCAATCTAACTAATTAAGCATACTCACATAGTGGTAGAGGTAGATCCATACAGGAAGGCAAAATTAGAAAGATGGTAGATTGAATCGTTCGAATGAATATTTAATTTCATATCTAGTTTAAACCAGGGGCGGATACAGACACTTTTTTTTTTTTAGAGGGGAGGGGGTGATATCACAAAAGTACAATATGGCAAGCCAAAGCAATTTGTCGACGAGGAGGAGAGACGCCAGCAACATTCCCTTTTCTAGTGTAAAAGTCAGGGTCGGGTCTATTTTCCTAAACTCAAAGGTTTTGGGGCGGCGATCGCAAGAAAAAAACAAGTTGTCCACAAGGAGGGAGGGGTGGAACCGTCAGCATACACATTCCTAGTATAAGAGCCAGAATCGGGTCTATTTTTCTAAACTCAAAGGTCTTGGGGGGCGATCGCAAGAAAAAACACGTTATCAACGGGGGAGTGGAAGCCAGCAGTATACACATTCCTGGTATAAGAACCTAAATCGGGTCTATTTTCCTAAACTTAAAGGTCTGGGGGGGGGGGGGGCGACCACAAGAAAAAAACAAATTGTCGATGGGGAGGTAGAAGCCAGCAGCATACACATTCCTAGTACAAAAGCCAGAATCAGGTCTATTTTCCTAAACTCAAAGCTCTTGTGGTGGGCGATTGCAAAAAAAAACAAGTTGTCGACGGGGAGGAGTGTAAGAGGCACAATCGAGTGTATATTCCTGAACTCTAAGCTCTTGAAGGGAATCGCCCCCACCGCTCCCCCCTGGGATCCGCGCCTAGTTTAACTGAATAGTATACATATAAAAAGCTATATTTGAAAACAAAAGTAGCGTATTAAGACTAAATTTACAAAATATATTGAGTCCAGGTTAGTTCATGGGTCATAATGATAAATGGTCTTGGGCTATTTTCAGAATCAATGCCCAGCAGGAATAAGTATATTTAATCGGTATATAGATTCTGTCGGATAATATTATTTGAATCGCATTCTTGTAAAAAACATAACAGTAACATAATAGGAAATGTCGTTGATTCTGATTATGTCTGTTGATTCGAAATACCCCATGAATTTGTTCTCCAATACACAAATCAATTAATTAGTCTCATAGAATGCATTTCAGGGTCATTAGAGGAATTAATGCACTCTAGTAGCAGATAAGTTATTTTTTGGTAAAGAAGAACAAAACGTCATTTTCTAAAAGGATGGAACAGAATGTTTGTTATTTTATTTTATATTTGATAATTTTAAATTTGATGCCCCTTTTTTTTTCTAGGTGGAAAGCCTGATGACATAACAGTAATTTTAGCAACGGTTGCAATATAACAGTCGATAACGAAAGTGGTTCGAGCTATTGACGACTTCTCAGTTTTCATTCATTTATTTTTATATTGTCATTTTTGCTGTTATTTATAATTTTCATGTTTATCATAAATATTTTCATTCCCATTTGTTGCGCCCGTTTATGTGTTTTTTTATTATTCTTAAGATTGTTTAAATGTCAATAAAAATGGCGTGAGAGTTCTTCCTACGCCAATTTCTTTAAATAGTACTGAAACTTAAAGATAACATTTAGGAGATGTTTATTTTGGTCAAGTTAATTCCATGATTTTTTCTCGTTTTTGAAAAGTGACATTTTATTTTTTATTTTATACAAAGTGACGCCACTTATTGTGTGTCAGTGTGGTTACTTAATATCCGGCTTCTAATTTTTTATAAATAAAAATCGAAAAATTCAATTTTTTCTGCATGAATTCGAAGATAATTAGAAGTTAACGCCAGCGAAAGAAATATTTTATAGGATATTTTGAATCTCTTGATGAACGCCAATTTAAAATTTTTCCTCATTAAAGGCGTCTTTTTCTACCTAAGAAGCAGTAGTAACAGATTGACGTATTTCTTAAAATAATAACTAACCCTCAAACAGTATACCATTCCATTGCATGTTTTTAGGAATCGAATCTTATAAAAATAGGGTTTTTTTAAGGCCTGATTAAATCGCAGTCGTTTATCGATTTTTAAAAGGTTATTATTTCAAGCAAGCGAGTTTGTTAAACAATTGAAAGTCAATATAAGGACAAGTGCTAATAAATAATACGTTTTTAAAATTGATAACCGATTGTAAAACCATATAAATATCAATTTTAACAAAATGAAATATTGCCTACTACAGGGTATGCATCGAATAAAGAAAGAATTATAATTGAAGCTTTCATCATCATGAATTCAAAGTCCTTCAGATGTATTGTAAAGTTCATCATCTTTAACGGAATCATCGGTGACTCCCAATAGATTCACTGATTCACTATTAAGGCTCAGTGATATCAAAGTTTGACTTTATGAGTATAAAGAGGAAATATTAAGCTCCGACTATATCTGCTGATATCGCCTGAGCAGGAATAATTGGCATTCATCTACATCTTCAAAATGAATTTGATAAACTTTCGGTTGGCGTTAGCATAATGTTATATTTCTTTTTGATTCTTAAATAACTGACAGTAATATTTTCAAGTTAACTGAATTAGCTTGAACAACCATTATACATTATGAACAATGTTTCAGATCTTAAATTGTACCTGAGATTTTTTTGTAATGGTAGTTCTATTAAAATGTAAATTATTTCTATAACCAATCATTTTATTGAGGGCAAGAAAAAGTATGGTGTCTAATATCTCAGAAAAATTACTTTATCAGTTATCCAGAGCACATTATTATGACTTTGGATGTATCTTTCCGTTTAATAAAGACTGTATTATTAATTTTTTAATTTAAGAAAGTTTTTAAAAGTTTGGTAAAATGTAAAATATAATTTTCTTTAAGAAACATGGCCGCCAGATACAGGTCGGTGGTTTTTCCTACTTATACCTGCTGCCTTTTTTCTTAAGAGGTTACACAATATCGAAATTACTGACATTTATTAATGTTTTACATACTGTTTGTTACATTATAATAGGACAGGTGACTGCGTGTGGTGGTGGTGAACTAAAAAGTAGGAATCTGCAAATTTCACTGACTTTGTGTAACACGTGATACTCGCAATCTCTATAGAAACGGAAAGATATAAAGAGACGAGCATATATTCACCACCAATTGATGCTTTATCCTGCTGGAAGCCAAAAGCAAAAAGTTTGCAGGAAATTACCTCTCCTTATTCTTCTACATTATGACCTTGTTTTTAAAGTGGCATTCGGATCCGATCGGACCGATCCAATGCAGTTATATCTGGATTAAACTGATGTAATAAACGGTTTTGATTAAAGGTTCAATCGAATGCAACATTCGACCATACCTTACTGGAGGAAGCATGTGATAACCCGTGTGCGTTACACAGAGAGTCGGCGAATGTGAAGAAGTGCGTGCTACCTCTCTCGCTTATATATTTTCGAGGCGCGCGACTTACCACTCACGGTTCGGAGTAAAAGAGATAAAACTTCTCCCTATTCGCTCTCTCTTCCTTTGACATGTAACCCTCGCAGATCGTTACATGCTGCCTCCAGTAATGCATGCTTGAAGGATGCAACATTTCAACATACCTCGAATGGAAAACATATTTCTACGTCAGTAGTTGATTTCTTTTGTTTTTTTTGGAAAAACTTAACCTGATTCTTATAAAACAGGTAACTGGAAAGAATTTTATTGATTACAATGTCACAAACATAAACAGAAAGAAGATAAATATATATTTTTTTTTTTTTTTTTTTTTTGAAAAACTTAACCTGATTCTTATAAAACAGGTAACTGGAAAGAATTTTATTGATTACAATGTCACAAACATAAACAGAAAGAAGATAAATATATTTGTTTTTTTTTTTTTTTTTTGGAAAAACTTAACCTGATTCTTATAAAACAGGTAACTGGAAAGAATTTTATTGATTACAATGTCACAAACATAAACAGAAAGAAGATAAATATATAATTAAATATGTTTTAACTCTTATAGAAGGGTAAACAAATTGACTTTGTTTATCTTTTTTTCCAAAATTATCGGGCACGTCTATGTAACTGAAGTAATTTGTAGTTGTTGCCAACTTTAAACAGACAGTAACAGCTGGCATCTCATTTTTTTTTAAATATCATTTCTTTGTTTTATTGTAAAGAATTAAAATCGGGATTAGTGGATCGGATGGAGTTTTTGATGAAGAACCATTTGATTTTAAAAAGTCTTCTTCCGATCTGATCAGCATTTTGCGTTGGAAAAAAGGTATGTTTAAAAAACTGAACACTTTGTTGTTTGGAAAAATAACACGTGTTAAAATTTCGGTTTTCTTGCAATGCTTTCTTATTCCCTTGCATTTCTTCAGCATTGACTTTTAATGGAAGAGATGTATCAAACATTGTTGTAAAAAAATGTCAGTAATTTTCATTTCATTATTTTTACATTTTATACTTTATTTACTGTTTTACTTATACTGTATTTTAAAAAGTTAGTATTAAGTAGATGATTTCAAATAATGCAATTAGATCACTCTAATCAATGACTTGCAAAAAATTACTTATTATTAGTCTTATTAGGTTGGTGTTAATTTGTTAAACAAGGGTTTGCCTTAAGTAACACCAGGGTGAAAACAAACATCCCGCTGAAATTAGTAATAAACAAAACGCTAAAGTTCTCTTTACAGCAGTTGAACTCAAAATATGCCACTTCACTTTTAGACCCTTAGTAAGTTCACACAGTGTTTAAATTTTATACCTCAACTGGACTTGGCAAAATACTATCATTTTGTTGCCAACATTATTTGAGTAAGGAGAGTTAGGTTCTGTCGAGAAGTTCACAATTTCAAATATTTTCATCAGAGAGTTAACTCATAATACTTTTTAATCACTTTTTGGAAACGTTACTTTAGTTAGTATGGTGTGATTGAACTATTTGAAATGACATTTTAAGTTTTGTTACCTAAATAATTAGTTTTGAAACGAGTCGCTCAGGTACAAATAGTGATGCTAAAACCAAATGTTTTTACCTAATATTTAGGTTTAAATTGATTCAGATTTTTTTAGCTTAATATTATTGTATACTCAATTCACTTGTTTCTTTGCAACTGTGAGTGCCGATTAGTTAATAAATAGTTGTTATTAAACGATAAAATGTGTTTTATTAACATACTTTAAAATATAATTTTTATAAAAAGATTTAACCGATTTCTAGAAGTGTTGAAAAGCGAAAAATAACAATATAAATTTTTATATAGAATTCACTAAAAAGATTGAGAAATACTTTATTTGTAATGACTTTTGTACTGTAGTTTGTATGTATCTCGTCCTAATAGTTATCTGTTTCATTTAGTAATAATTTAGCGCCAACTTCAAAAATTTCAATTTCATGTAAAAATGTATATCGTTATTTAGCGCTTTTTAGAACTTGATTCAATTTTTTTTTTCGATTTTTAGTGTTGAATTGAGTTCAGTTTCTAAGGTCGCAAAAAACAGCCATTTTATCCAAACTGTAGGCCACATTAAACAACAAAAAATTGATTCTGAGAATTCGCCAAATACTAGTTCTGAATGAAATTGTATCAAACAAAAATTAAGTCTGCTTTAGTAAATTCACTATCTTGAAATTAATTTTTAATTCGTAACCTAAGCCTATAAAACTCCCCAACACAGATATTAAGAGAATTTGAGATATGTAAATTTTTTATCCCACTGAAATTCCAGAAATTAATATAAGATCCGTAATTAACCCCCCCCCCCCCCCAAGAACTCCCCAATATTAGTTTATACAAAATTAAAAAAATGTATCATTTTTAATCCTCCAAATTGTACCTGCCATATTAAATTGTAAAAAATTAACTTCACATTAGTAACCTACGACTCTGAAAACCACGTAATACCAATTTTGGAAAAATGAAAAAAACGTAAAATTATCAACCCCTATACTGAATTTCATTTCTAGACCCTTAAGAGCCTTTCTGTACCAATTTTGAACATAATCTGAAAATATAACGTTTTTAGATTGCCATATTGTCTGTCATATTAAGATTTTTTAAGACAATTTTAAACTTATTTATACTCTCAGAAACCCCCCAGGACCATTTTAGAAGAAAATCTAGAGATGATCAATTTTTAATCTGCCATATTGAATTTTTTAAAAATAATTTTAAATTCGTAATTTACACCCTCAAGAACTCTCCCATATCAATTTTGGGGAAAATCGAGATATGTTAAATCTTTAGTCCGCCATTAATGATTTTTTTAAATAATTTTAAATTTCTTATATACTTCTTCAAAAAGCCCCCTATACCAGTTTTGGACAAAATCGAGAGATGGAAATTTTTAATCCGCAATACAGAGTTTTTTAATAACGATTTTAAATTCGTAATGTACTCGGTCAAAAACCCCCAATACCAATTTTAAATAAAATCAAGAGATGTAAAATTTTTATTCCTCCATATTGGATCGGCCATGTTAAATTTTTTAAAAATGATTTTAGATTCGTTATGTATGATCCCGAAAACGCCCCCATAACAATTTTCGGGAAAATCGGACAAAATTAATTATTGAAATTTTACTGAACCAATTTCAGCCAAAATAATATGGGACCACCACAACGATCTCTTCAACAGAATGCAAGAAATTTTATTTCACTTGGTCCCGCCGTTCCGGAGTAATCGACACACATACATAAAAACTCACGTTTTCCTTTTATTTTTAAGAACTGTTTTATTCTCAATTCAAAGACTAGGACAAAAACATTTCCTTTTAATAATCAACAAACAGCAGTGTAAAAAAGAACTTCATGTGTGTGATCAGATTTCATGTTTTTGTATAATTTCTTGGAACAGATGAGTATTTAGAGCACCATATTTTATAAAATTGACAACTCATCAGAGTCGAGCACTTCTTGCAATTTATCTCTACACTTATATTTATGTTTGAAAGTTTAAACTTACGACTCTGCTTGTTGCTTATGTATTACAGTTAGGAGTACTTTACCGATTATTCTTAGTTCGGCGAAATATCGGGCTGTCCGTCTCAAAACTTCTCTTTCTTACACGCTTTGGCTAGCTTGTCCAGTCAGATTTTCCTGAGAATAAAGAGAGATGCGTACGCCAACCATTCACTTATTAATCATAACAATCAAGCATCAATAAATTAGCACCTACTTTTAAATTTAATTTTGGTCTAGGGTATCATTTATTTAAAAAGTCGATGGTCTCTATCAATTAACCACACGACAGATATATGGGTTGATCTTATCTGAAGGTGTCCTAAGAAAATTTGTTAAATACATATTTTTCAAGAAATTCAAGTTTTTCGACAATAATATCGGGTAAAATTATCGAACTATTTTGTAATGGAAAATTTCAAAAATCGCAACATTAGTTAATGAATAATCATTAATTCACAAAATTATCAATTACTTCATGAATTGATAATTTTGATAATAAAATTACTAATTTATATTTTGCAAGTTTACAATAAATTCTGAGATATATCCAAAATTTTTTCAATCATTATGTTTGTAAAAGAGCCGTTTTCTTCCATGAATCACTTCTTTTCGAATGTCAACTTGTGTGCGAATTTCAACAAAACGCCTATACTTTAATTTTGGAAGTATGTAGGATTTTGACGAAATACTGATCTGAAAAAAAATAGCGCTTGTTTAAACAAAATTGTCCTGTTTATAACTAATACGTTTTTTTTTGAATTTTACAAAACAGCCAAGAACTTCTAAGGATAATGTTATTATCAAGATATCTTCCACATTTCAGGTCAATCAGCTGAAAATTAGCTGAGAAGCCTTGCACACAAGTTTTAAAAATGTGGTTTTGAGAAAAACTTGTGTCAGTTATCCTTACTTTGCGGGTCCTGTTCTATACAGCGGTTCTTTCAGATAAAGATGACCTTCGAGTCTCTTTTGCCTATTCAATCATTTTCGATTCGACCATCGATATTCACTTCTCGTCGGCTTTTTTGCAAAAACTAAAGCAGTTCAGCACCAGTTTGATGTTTAAAGCTTCCATTATTTTCATGATAGCTTGTAGTTCATCACTGAAAATTATGTGACTATATCTACGATGATTTTGTTATTTTAGATGGTTTTTGGAGCCCACAACTGTATTGCTGTTCTGAATGCATTCTCCAAGGTAACGCTGAAGGTCATTGCTCAAATTTTTAGAAACGGCCTTCACTACTTCAAAAACTTCTTTCTTCATTATGTTTACAATCCGCCACAGTTCCTTATGTGATGGCCTTTTGGCATGTACAACATGAATTCTCGCCTACAGGGCATAAATAATATTGCGGCTTTTTGTCAGTTAATATTTTATGGTACACCAGATTTCATTTCTCATATTAACAATGGAGTTGTAATATCGTTGAATTGCAAGCCCATAATATAAAGACAATTCATCATTTAGCTTGCCAGTCAGCACGATTTTAAAACCAAAACCATTATTTTTTTTACATCTTTTTTGTAACCATACCTGCTTGCAGAATACCAATTTAAATACATTTACGGGCGCTATTCAGTTATTAAACTATGTCTATATAATGTTTAGGATATTAAACCACCATTTGTCAAAAATCAGAAAATTGATTTTTTTCAAATTTTAGAACTGTACCCCCTCCCTTAAAAATATTTTCCAAGAAATCAACAATAAAAAAGTTTCTTCTTTGTTGCAAACTCTCCTGTCCATCCTATTTAAAGCTGTAACAAACGTTACTGATATATCTAATGTTACATGTTATGTAATTTGTTAAATGATTGTAAAATCTCTTTGGTTTAGTTTAAATAATGAGAGGAAGTTAGAGGGGGACACTACTACGCACCACAATAAACCATTTATAAGAATTTTTAAATTTTATTAATAATTTAAAAGAAAACAATAATCTATAGTACAAAAAAAACTATCCAGTTTTATCACTGATTGTTTTCAACATTCTCTTCATTTTCATTTCCTCTATTATTTTGATTTCCCCAATCAAATCCACCGGGGTTATCTTCTGGCAATCTTTGGTAATCAGCATTTTCTGGCATTTCATCAAAAAAGATTTTCCTTAAAAGGAAAAAAAAATTAACAAACAAACCCTGACAGCTAAAAGTCTCAGTAAAGAAAAAAAGAAATAAAAAGTAAGCTTTAAGTGCTTACAAAATTGTTGGTGTTTTCAGAATTTTGAATCCTCCTCTTTGATTTGGGAAAACATCTTCTAAGAAATAGTAGATATGCCCTACTGCTATACCCATTAAATCAACATATACCGCATTTCCCAAAAGCACTGAAAATGCTACTAAAACCCATGGCAAGTAGGGGGCCTAAAAAATAAGATATATTTAATACACAATTTTAAATTAATTTTTACACTTGTGTGTCACAGTACTAGAAATACCCAAGTAAAGGCAAAAGATTATACCTGAAAGTTCAGCAGCCCAAAAAAGTTCATTCTTACAAAAAGATTTCTTCTTGACCATACATAAACTAACATTATCGTAAAAGCTTGACCTAGGAATAATAAATTAACAAAAAAAGCAAAGATCTAATACAGTATTAAGGAAAACAATATCTAAAAGGCAATAATAAGTTCCTTAGGTTAAAAACAATATACGTAAAACAACTCGGAATATGATTTATCTTAGACAATAGAAGATCCTTTTAAAATTAAGTAGTAATGATTAGAAAATCCAATTATCAAAAGGATACTATCATAAGTGTGGCTCCAAACAAAAACATTAACAAAAAATCAGATGACCTATTTCTAAATGATCCTTCTTCTAACATCCGGCAATATCTATATGTAAATATCATTGTAAAAAAGAAATTAAACCCAAATGTTCCAAAGAATAGAAAGGTTGTCACTAGTCTCCATACTTGGCCTTTTAAGATTAAAATTGGATTAAAGTATAGTTGAAACGGTGATGCTAATTCCAATTGCTGAGAAAGAAAATACAAATGATTAAGTATACATTTAATATTTGGCATAGCCTTTACAAAATCCATATATTTAACATAAAATATAAAATAAAACTGAAAAAATGTTCACGTAGCATTAGCATAAATTACTTTTGTACATCAGTCACGAAATGATATAAAAAAAAATTTCAAATAATTATCTCTTATGTACAACACGATAAAAGCACTTACCACGGCCAGAGTAGTAATAACGCAAGCTGTTGTATAAGCTCTAGTAATAGGAGGTGTATTTAAATACTCATTTCTTAATGTTTGATAGGCCATTTTTATTTACTCCCTTTTTAAACCTGAAATAATACGAAAATATCTAATTTTGAAGAAAATAGACTCACGACATAACGTCGGTTAGGCTAGTTTTCCGCACTATATCTAAATTATTATCAATTTCACGTTTCTTCTAGCCACATCAGACAAAAACAAACTTTAAAAACATACGTCAAAATGGTATTAAAATATGACATGTGACGGTTTGATCTAGGGTTTTTGTCTTTACATGGTTTCTTTTATTGTCAGAATCTTCGAGCATATATCACTGGAGACAGTACTCAGAGCCCCGCGCGTTTTAGGCAGAACAAGAGTAAGGGCGAACCTGTTCCTGCTCCGAATGTATAGTTTCGTTCTCCCTCCTCCTAACACTGTTTTCAAATTGAGGTTTGGAGTGACAAAGATAGTATGCAACAATATTCACCTTATTTCTTTCTGTTGTAAAAGCCGGGCAGAGCACGAAATGCTGTCTTTAATAGAGTATATGCTTAAAGGTCGGAACTATGTCGACATATTCATACTATAGGAGTAACTTCGCGAGTATTGCGACGCAGAAAATGGGAGAAAGGACGATAAGCATTACATGATATCTTTTTAATTCTGAACGCCCGATGTGCGCTTTAAAACTATGGAATAAGAAGGGGACGACAGAGCTTATACACTTATAAAATAGAACTCAACTTTTAGAGCAAGAGAGATAGCACATAGTGCTATTCGCTCTCTCATTTTGCCTTGTAACGTGCGCAATGCTACAATTATTAGTTTTGATCTGCCCTCTTTATTCTCATACCTTTGAAGCGCTTGCCTTATGCCTCGACCAATGGTGTTCGAAAGGAGAAAGATAGCATATAATGCTATTTGCCCCCTCTTTCTCTCTTGTTCCCGTGTAACGCTCAAGGAGCTCATTTCATAGTTAAATAATATACGCTTATTCAATGTGCTCTCTCTAGTAGTATATATTCGAAGGTAGTAATTAACCTAGTAATTTTGACGATAATTACTTATTTGTTGGTATTTCACTCAGCTGATTGTCATTGTCATTGTCAATCAACATGTTCCAATTTTGAAAATATCAGTTCTAGTTTTGTTTTTCTGAAAATAAAAAAATTAATTGGGAAATTAAAATAATTTGGGTAAATTTAATTTATTTAATTAAGCAGTTTTCAGATTAAAGAAGTTCATTATGGTTTTGACTAAAGAATATCGAATATGCATGCCATTAACAGTGGAAGAGGTAAGACTCAATACTATTTTTATAAAATCAATGCTTTATTTCTAAATATAGGCCCTAATTTAGCCTTGATTTAATATAATTCTCTTTAAGCCCATTATTTACAGGCCTTAAGGTATCGGTATTAGGGTTAATATAATCTACTTTTATTAATTTTATTTCATAAAAAGATGAATGAACCAATACAAAATATTCTGCTTTCACATTATTGTACTATTTATTTTATGATGTGTGCAATAAAATATTTTTTTTGTGAGTACAAGAGAAACTTGATTACTAACATGATAAAAATTATAATAATGCACTTATTTATCATATTACGCTTATAAATTAAAATATATTATCTCTAAATAAACCCTGTTAAATGGTAAAACTAGCACACTTTTTATAAGACAAGAAAACAAACATTTAACTAAAGATATTACAAGCTTTGTATAATTTTAACACACAAAACTTAATTATTTATGTAAATATGAAATCGTTAGTTAAATATTTGGATATAGCAGATTTCATTTTATTTTTTAGTACCGTATTGGACAACTTTATATGATAGCTAGACATAGTCTAGAACAATCTGGAGATGGAGAGGGAGTTGAAGTTGTGGAAAATAAAGAAATAAATGATTCTGAACATGGAAAGGGCCAATATACTGAAAAAAGAATACACTTATCCAAGTAAAATCTACATACTTTGTCATACTAATTTTTTTTTTACTAAAAATTTTTTCATTAAGGAATATTCAGGTGCCATTCTATTTTTTTTTAGTCGACTTCCTTACTGGGTACAGGCTGTAATACCAAAGATATTTTATGTGACTGAAAAAGCATGGAACTATTATCCTTTTACTATAACAGATTATACAGTAAGTTTATGCCACCTAAATACAAGTGTTAATGTAGAAATTTGATGAATTTTTACTTCACTATTGAAATTGTAAATGAACTACATTGGTATTCTTCTTTATGAAGAAAATTTGAGTTATTATAAAAGTTTAAAATTTTTTCAGGTGTATATTTAATATACAGCATTAAATATTTATGTATTTTTTTGTTTATAGAGAATATGTTTGGGCTACAAAAATCCAACTTATGTTTATAACAAAACGGGCACTGAAATCAGACACATGTATTATTTTTTTAATTTGGTCTACTATTGTTTATTCTACAGTTTAACCATTCTCATTCATTATTAATAATTTTTACTGTATGCTGAAGAATTTTGAAATATGGGTATATTTTTATTTGCAGATGAATAATTTTCAGTTATTATTTTTAGTGTTCCTTTATACCAAAATTCCACATATCCATTCAGACCAGATATGAGAACAATAACGGATCTACAGAAAATGTAAGCTAAGTATTTAAAAAAATTATATATTTTCTATTACTAAGAATATTTACTTTTATTCAGTAATTTGTACACATTTTCTGCTGCTTTTTTTTTATGAAATGAAGGATTTGACAGGGAATAAATGAAATGCATTATTTGTAACATCATAACTAAATTTTTTGTCTAAAAGTATCACGCTTGTATTATGTGCCTAAGCATTTTACACAGAAATTAAATGTTTAGTAAAGGAATAAACCATATTTTGCTGGTATTTAGAAAATAATTTTTCAATAGACATTTATTAGAATAAGGCGCATTCACCACTATGTCAAGAAACTAATTCATCGGTCAGTTGTTTTTTTTTTGCAAAAATTATAAACTAACTTAAGGGAGAAACGTTATGTAAAGGATTAAAAATAAAGCAGTTTTCCTTTCAAAGAAATTTTATATTTGACATTCTAAGTATAAATGTTTTAAACAACAATGCTTTGACTACTTGAATATATTTTTTAAATTAAAAAAAAAAAAAAACAAAATGTTGGAGATAATAAAAATATTGTAAAGTGTGTCACAACGGAGTTACTCAATATGTCCATTCCATCCTGCAACAATCCAAAAAAAACTTTATTAAGAAATATACAGGGTGCGGCGTTAAAATCAGAACAAAATTTAGTTTGAAATTCCCGCCACTGTATACCACTAGTAGATGTCGCGATTGGTGTCCAAACAGCTTAACAGATGTACTAAACCATCCTAACCTCGAAATAGTCGAGATTAACTGCAGTAAGATGTTGTCACAAAGTACAATGAATCTAAGAAGTCCTACAAAGGTTTTGCAACATCGGCTAGAAAAATCCATTTGAAGGAGCGCATTATCAGAACGCCTGACATCATTCCACGGGCTCGGAAGCTGATTTTTGACGATCCAGGGCAGTAGATCCGAAAATTGTCGTCGTTTGTTGGGGTGAGCGAGAAAACGATGCATCGAATTGTCGAGGAGGACCACCTCTACAAGTCTTATACTTAAAGTAAGACAGATGTTTTCCGAAGCCGTCAGAACAAAGGAGTTGACCGCTGCAACCTGCTTTTGTGTTCCTTAAGAAGTAATGCCGGATGACTCAGATCTTTTTCTGGAGAAAAAATTTTTACTGTTAATGTGAAAATCAGTCCAAAAAATTACTGCTGGCTCGCCCACGATCCTGAAGATGTCCTCATTGATGCAAGAACGAAATTTCCGGCTAATATTGACGTGCTAGGTGTTGTGCTCACTGAGAGTGATATCATGCAACTGTATTTTTTTAACAAAGGAGAAAATGTCACAAAAGAAGTTTATTTGCGTGTTGTGACAAATTTAGTGAAGCCTTGGATGGAAACTATCTGGAAAGCTGTAGGCCCAGCCCAGATTTGAATCCTTTGGACCTCTATGTATGGAGCGTAGTTGAGAGAGTCACGAACAAGTCCAGACATCACTGAGAGTCGCTACTAAAGTGGCATTCGCCGACATGGGCCATGACACGTTAAAGAGCATCTGCACAAGCTTCAGACCGAGAATGGAGGCCTCCATTTAAGCAAGCGAGGGATATATTGAGTGAATGTGTTCTTTATGACCTTACAAACAACGTGGCCAAAAAACTTTTTCGTTTTTGCAATTAAAACTATGTTTTGGAAAAATGTATAATTTTTCCGGACTTTGGCGTCGCAGCCTGTAGTTAATACTTATACCAGTAAAATGTGAAAAATATTAGAAATTTATAATAAATTTTGAGGATTATACATTTTCTTCAAGTTTTTTTACTTCATATCCAGTAGGTATAAGTTCCAAGTAATACTATTTTATAGATGTACAAAAAATTTGAGCACAAAAATTGCTACTTTGAGAAAAACGCAAATCTTACAAGCCAAACAGCGATTCCAGCCAATACTGTAGTCCATTTTGTTCCATTAAGAGTTACCAGTGACCTTTCCAGTTTCTTTAGTTCTTTCCAAGCTCCATCACTTTTACCATTCTACTCGGCAATTTTCCACTTGCTCGCCATATATTCGAGATGAAAATCCTTCGTTGAACAGTCCTGTAAACAAATGAGCCGATATTTGTACAAGTTTTCAAGCCTGAATTGAAACGTTTTGGACCCAAACGCCAATAGTCGAATTGAAACTTTGGTTGGCGTTTTGCATGTGACGACCCAAACATGTCTAGTAAATCATCCTTTGATAGATCTTTATAAAATAGAAAAAGATAGTTTGTCACTTCTGCCTTAAGTGCACCAGGCTGAAGTACTAATTTGATTGAAAGATTTGAAACTATTCTCTACCTCTAGAAACAGCAGAGCTTTGAATTCAGAAAAATATACCCGTCCCTGTCTACTGCATTAGGAACGTGAATGTCGCTGGCACCCCCTCCCCCCTCCCCTTCAACAATTTGTCTTAGCTGTACTCTTGTGATATCGCCCCCCCCCCCTCTCAAAGGGAGAGGCTGGATCCGCCACTGTATGTCAATATGTAATACCTTTCTTCATACCTTCTACGCTTTTAACATTTCTTGATTAAAGCAAGGGTTAATTTTTCTTTACCTTTTCCACCAAGTTTATGTTTTGTTTATGTTGTGATTTCAAGTACCATACATTTTTCAACGTTGCCAATGCACACTTTTTGCTGTACATGTTTTTGAATCGCCATCTCCAGCATACGTTGATATTTCACTTTAAACTTTTCTTCTGATCATATTAAAAATCGAATCTCATTAAATCGATCTGAAACTTTTCTAGAAACATCGTATTAAGAACATTTTGAAGTAATAAAAAAATTGAATTCTCCATCATTCAACATAACGTTCCTCCGTTAATTGAAGTGTCATGTTTTAGTGTTTAAACTTGACTCCAGAGCAACTAGCGGAAAGAATCGTTGAACATATCGATATAGCATATGACGAGGTATCTGCCAAACATTACAAAGAGGAAGAAGATCTTAAGTTTTTTAAATCCAAGAAAACCGGCCGTGGTCCTTTAGTAGATGGTTGGAGAACGAATTATCCTACTATTATGTGCAGCTATAAGCTAGTGAATGCATATTTTGAAGTTTTTGGGTTGCAGACCAGAGTTGAAGAGTTCATACATTCTGTGAGTATTTTTCTTGTAGTTATAAATAATACTTTTATATGTTGAGCAGTATTTACTCTTATTTTGAAAATTATTTTTCCAATGTTGTGTTTTTTTTTTAAATTCCAGATATTACAAAAATTGAAAAAACATATATTAACTTAAAGGAGTTCAACTTTTTTTCCAAACAAAATTTTCTGATAAATTAATATTTTGAATTCCTTTTTCCGAAAAAAAGGCACACATTATTTTTATGGTACAAAAACAAACTTCTATTTTAGAAATATTACTCTGGAAATTATTTATTTGAATTGTATGTAATTATTTGACATTTTTTAGTGTATTCGTGAGATTCTTCTGCTAGGTCACAGACAAGCTTTCGCCTGGGTCGATGAATGGTTTGATATGACCATCGATGATGTCCGAAAATATGAGTCGCAGCTTCAGCAGCAAACCAATAATTTGATAAAAGAAAGTACTATTCTTGCCAATGATGCAGAAGCTTCTAGATTATGCGGTTACCAATAAAAGTATCGAGGAAGGACAAGATAGTCCTAGTGGATTAAGTATCCCAGGAACACCAAAAACTCCAAAAAGTCCCGCAAAAAAGGGCTATTTTAATTGGTTTTAGTTTTGAATAGACTCAGTATTTTAAATGAATTCGATGTTTTACATATGGGATAATGCTGGATTTGCAAATTGCAGCAAAAGTCGCGTTGTCCCAAATAAATTTACTTATTACTCTTGAAATATGTGTCTCATTCCCCGTTGGGTAATAAATGTTTGGACTACCACTGTTTTCATTTGTTTAATAATAACATTTCCAGTGGTAGTATATTTAGATGTATATGTACTTTTTACATAAAGAGAATTGGAGATATTGATGAGTCGAAACATTGTGACTGTTAAATAAATAAATATATTGCAACCCAACAGATTGTGTCATTTGCACTTATATGTTTGAAAATATATAAGTTTAACATAATTTTTATTGAAATGACCACTCATAATTCCATTCCTGTCAATGTGTAAAGCTTGTTATTTTCCAATTTTAATTTTCTACTTTAAACAAGGTGAAGTTTCCTTTTTGTAGCAGTTAGTATGTTTTTATATTGTTGTATCACGTCTTGTTATTTGTGCAAAATAAATATTTTATCCTTACGTTGTTGTTTTACTGATGTATATTCTCTTAAAATACTCAATTAAAAAGGTATTAACAAAAACTCTGCGGGAAATGATTTTGACGGTATTTACCCTCCCGCTGAAGAACTGTAAAACTTGAATCGGGCCCTCCAATCAGGCGTGGGTCCAAGGGGGGGGGGGGGGCGGTGGGGGCGATCGCCCCCCCCCCCCCCAAGAGCTTTGAGTTCTTGAAAATTTTCCCGATTTTGCCTCTTCTACTATAGTTTATTCAAGAACTAGAGAGAGTAATAAATCATTTCAATTTTGAAAATACTGTCTTCATTATATTTGAAATAAAATGGCATAGATTCGAAATCGATACCTCATTTATTAGCAATGTTACGGCGTTATAAATAATTAAATTTTTAATAAAGTCCGAGAGTATGTGACGCCTATACTGCTTACTACACACGTGTATAAAGTTTAATTTTTTTATTTAATTTTTAATCACCACGTCCGATTGGTGTATAGTCTATTCAAGCACTAGAGAGAGTAATAAATCATATTTTACCCTTTTTTCTTCGCAAATTACCTGTGTTCTTAAGTCCGGTGTCTTTGGCAAAATCTGTTAGACACACATATTTTTCATAGGAATGAGTTAGAAATTTTATAATCAAAAATACCGGTCTATAATAATGGACTATCTGGGTTGGATAATAATAGATATTTGGATGTGTGAAGTGTTAAAAAGGATTTTAATCCTTATCATAGGCGTCGGAAGGAGGCTTATTTTATCACTAAGTATTTATGACATAGTATATTATTTCGGTAATAAACTTAAAATAAAAAGTTATTGTAATATTATTTTATTTTTTCTGATTTCTTAATAATTCACATACATTAGAAAATATAGATAATTTTGACATATTTAACACAAATCACAACTGTATTTTTATTATTTTTAATTTTGGCACAGAAAACGTAGCCTTTTTCTCTCAAAAAATTTATATTATAGTTATTATTTAAATACTTACAAAATATCCAATGTCAAAAATACAAGAAGTTAAACATTTATAAAAAATAAATTCATCCACATAATATTAAAATTTTTTGGGGTTATCCGTCATATTATTATTAATTAAAAACATTTTTAGGATATTTGTTGTTTCAGTTTATTTATTTCCTAAACCATCTACAGAATTACAATTAAACACTAAAAAGGTATTCAAATATAATTAATTTTTATATGTTACAGAAAACTTAAATAATAAATTGTGTTTACGCTGGTAAACATTACGGATCTAATTCGTTATCAAAGTCAGTGAAGCTATCTTCGCTCAAATTAATTATAATTGGTTCCTCTATTTCACCAATCATGAGATCGAGTTTCCACATTTTCCTTTATTCTTTTATTATATGGATTTTTCCCAATTTTCAACAGTAATTTTATTTTAAAAAATCTTTCAAAACTTCAGTTAGATTACTAATTTTGTAAGTTGTGTTGTTTTTAGCAACTCTACCTTTTACTTGAGGTTTTCGTCTGTCTGTGATCGAATGTAGCTTGGGAGTACTAACAATTCTAGTCGTTTTCTTCTCGTTAAGTATTCGGTACATAGTAGATTTTACAACTCCTGTCATGTTGGAACACATCTCAACAGAGCTTTTAACATTACTATCTTGACATCTTAAGGCATCATAAACATTCATCGTAATAAGTTTTTCGTTGAGGAAAAAACTGCCTGGTTTAACGATTTTGGACTAAATATAGATGTGGAATCCATATCTTTTGGGTGTCTCACTAATCTCAAATAATATATAAAAACAAGCACAAACAAAATAAATCACTAAGGACACGCTGTAAGGTGAACTTTGCTCACTGACAGAAATTAAATTGAACTATCAGAAATTTTATTGTTGCAGTAAATTTATAAAAGCTTATAATATTTAAATAAAATTAAACATAATTAGATTTACGGCAGTCCTCAGTTACCTGCGGCACTGGACCAGGTACGTTGGAGGTTTCGGTAACGGTTTTATTACTCTCTCTAGTTCTTGAATAGAGTATAGGAATGTGTATGCATGCAATCGTCCTTCCCCTTCCCAAGAGTTTTGAGTTCAGGAAAATAAAACCGATTCTGCCTTTTATATTAGGAATGTGTATGCTGCTGGCACTCCCCCCCCCCCCCGCCAGTTGTCAACTTGTTTTTCTTGCGATAGCCACCTCCCAAAAGCTTTGAATTCAGGAAAATAAACCCGATTCTGCCTCTTATACTAAGATTGTGTAGGCTGCTCGCATCCTATCCCCCTGTTGACAACTTGTTTTTTCTTGTGATCGCCCCCCCCCCCCTCTCCAAGAGCTTCAAATTCAGAAAAATAGATCCGACCCTGCCTTTTACACCAGAAATGGGAATGGTGCTGGTGTCTCCCCTCCCCCCCTTCCCCGTCGACAATTTGCTTTCTCTTGCCATACTCTACTTTTGTGATATCACCGCCCCCCCCCCCCCCCAAAAAAAAAAAGATAGGCTGGATCCGCCCCTGCCTCCAATAGAGATACGTTTTATTTATTAAACGATTTTATTTAGTTTTGCTGTTGCCCATCAAAACTTGTGACCTAATTTTAACTCGCTTCCGATTATCCAATTAATTAAGACAAACAAGTACACAGTATCATCAGCAAAGTCTGTATTTTAGAAATAAGGACCCTTAGTATCAGAAACTCCATTAAAGATGTATCAAGAAGAACAATTGTTTGCATTGAACGCAATGGAAGGCACACAGAACTGTAACTTTAAATTTTAAGTTTTTGAATTATTTTTAATTTAATATTCAAATACCAAAGATAGTTTGTTGTCAATTAAAAAGGTGGAATTTTAAATGCGTTTCATTTTTATGTTATGATTTTTTTTTTTTAGAAAATTTGAGTCTTTTCACTGAAACTCTTTCCTTAATATTATGTGTATTACTTTTAGGCACACAGTACATTTTCAAAAATAGTTATTTTATGAAGTTACCTTATACAGGGTCAAAAACAAATAAACTTTGCATCACATGTGACCAAATTTTACTATCCCTATTTGGATTTTGTAGAAAAACACATTTAATATGGCGCTACTTTAAACAAAATATGTCTGGAATGAAGCATTGTCAAAACTAAGAAGTTTTATGTAGGTTGCGTTGAGTCTTATTTTGCAACAGTGGTGCAATTTTCAAAAAAATGGGCAAAAAATCTAAATTATTTTATACAGCTGAAATTTTGCATATGGGCTAAAAATTGCTCTTAGAAACTAATAACTTTTTTCGATATTTTGAGATATAATCCCACTTTTGAATTTTTTTGTAAAACATTAAAATTTGATAGATGATGCTAATCACATGACTACTATTTTTTTGGTTAATTTTCGTCTCAATCGAAGCAGAAATTGTTGTCAGAGTTAAATTTCAAATAAAGCTATTAATAGTCACACTATATATACAAAAATAAAACTTCTTTTCTTTCAGTTACAGATGGGTAGTAATGAATCATCTTACGTAATGATAGCAGACTGGTCACAATAATGTTTGTTATCACGATTATTTCATCGTGTCTGTTAACAGGCTAAAGTCGTTATCATACCTCTGATCCAGATTTGCATTATCATTTATTGCTTACACGGTCCATTGTAACAAGAAAAGTTTATCGTAGCCTGAAACACTAGCCGAACTGGCGCAACACCGATTTTATCGGCTGTATTCTTTTGAGTAAATTATCACTGATCAAAGTGAAACTGATTACTTCATGTTCTTTTGAATATGCATTTACTTGTCATTGGGTCGAAGTGATCATGATTACTTCAAATGACAGAACTGAAAGTGATAATTACTCAAAAGAATATACCTATCGAAGACATTAGTGATCTTCTAGATCTGCTTCGCTTCCTAAAACGACAAATACTTTGATAGGCGCGCAATTGGGAGTAGTTCTACTAAAACACCCCTGTTATTCTCTGAGTAGTCCAACACTTGAACACCGTTGAATGAAAAGCGGTCTATTTACAAGAATATAGATATTAATTTGGGAAATTAAATAACAATCTGAGGTTGCTCCTTTAATAAATTAAAAGTCAGGGAGATATCATCTGCTTACGATGTCTCAGATAAGATCTTGTAGACTAAAGGACCTTCAGATAGCTTAGTACATACACTAGTTGAAAGTCTAGGTATTTATGCAGGATAGTGCCTTGACTAATAGATAGCATAGTATTATATTATCTTCATAAACACTAGTTTGCAGTACTCAAAGTTTAAATTGTTCAGCGGTCAATATCGTGAAATTTATTAGAAAAAACGGTATAAAAATCGCGAGAAATTGTTAATTTTCTTAATAAACAATTAGTAGTCAAAGACAAATAGTCAACCTCTAAAATTGCATTTTGATGGCATATATTTACAAAAAAAAAACTATGGAAAATAAAAATTGCTGACATTTCTGAACAAACACTTGTATTAAATAACGAATTCCTTCTTAAAATAAGCAAATCGACCAAGCTATGGCCCATTGTGTTGCTGATAAATAACGTGATAAAATTTTTATTTATATTTTTTGGAAAAGTGTTGATGAATAGTGCGGAATCTTTTATTTCTTAATATATACATCGATTATATGCTATTCCTTTCTAATTTCAACATTTAAACTAGTATAACACGCGCTTATCGGTACAATTGAAGATTAAAGTAACCTGACAATAAAGTAAAAATATGAGTTTCTGCTTGCCTAAATTATTATGTTATTTTCAATATATAAATAATATCTAAGCATGTTTACCGATAAAAATAACTTTTTTTGTTGAAATTAATTACAAACTTTTCATTTGCAGTAATTTTAATACTTAAAAGTACTCAAAATAGTTACGACATACGAAAAAGTTTAAAGCAGTATTAAATAAAAATATTTATATCTGTCAAACATTAAAAAAGCAGCCCCTCCCCACAGACAATGAATGAATGAATGAAAAAGGGGTGGTGATACTAGATCGTCGATGCCTAGACCTCCATTGGGTCCTTTACATCCCACCATATCTGCAGGTTATTCGAGACCGATCGCCTTTGCGAATCCAAGCAGCCTCGTTAGTTGAACTTGCCTAACTGCTTCCGGTAACAATACTATATCTCCGAGATATCTCTGTCTCAGTCCATTGAGTGCTGGGCACTCTCTGAGAAAATGGTCAATAGTTTCATCCTCTTCCAAACACCATCTGCATGTCGGGTCGCCCTTGACACCGATTCTATGAAGATGGCCCCTGAGGTGACAATGTCTTGTCAACAATCCCACCACAATTCGCAGCTCTTTCTTTCCCAAGGAGAGAAGTTCCTTAGTACGCTGTGCTCTAGGCCCAGTTATCTGTTCCTTAGCACACCTCATTCCAGGAGCTCTCCTCCATGATTCAATAAATTTGCTTTCCAGCAACGATTTTAATTCCCTTTTGCCAATAGCAATTGGGACAGTTAATATTGGTTGGGGTCCATGCGGTTCGATCGCCGAACCCAACTTTGCCAGACGGTCTACTTCCTTATTCCCGGGACACATACGAGTCTGACTGCAGCCTTTCCTTATCATACCATTTAGTACATCCTTGCACTCAGACACCAGTCGCGAAGTCACGACACTCGACTTTAGTGCCAGTATCGCAGCCTTACTGTCTGAGCATATATTTATAACTCTATTCCTGTCTATGTCCCTCTCACAGAGATGGGCACACTGCAGAATAGCATAAATTTTCGCTGTGAAAATTGTCGCACATTGTCCGAGAGCGTAGTACTCTCTGACTCCTGTGGTCCTGCTGAATACTCCGGCTCCAGCTTTTTCATCTTGTCGAGATCCATCAATATACCACCAGGATCCATTTTTCGGAAGATTTTGGTCTCCCTCCTAATCCTCTCTACTTGGCATAAGTATCTCAAGGAAGATGTTGGGTTTTAAAAGCGGCGTCATGTAGTCTGTCCGCATGGGGAGTGATGGACACCTCTACACCACGCTTTCTCAGACACCTGAGTCGCCGCCTGTTCCAATTCCAAGATGTTCCAGGCAACTGAGATGATAAACAGTCTTCAGGGCCTCATTCTCTTTGTATAAGTGAAGAGGAGGCAGGTTCACCAGGACTTCCAGAGCACTGGTGGGAGCAGTCCTCATCGCACTCAATATTCCCACACAAACCATTCTCTGAACTTTGTCAAGTAGAAGAATGTCTCTGCGCTTTGTTGTACTACGCCTCCATACAATAGCGGCGTGTTATCATGGGGCGGATCATCATAGTGTATATCCAAAATAGCACTTTAGGTGTCAGTCCCCATGTACACCCAACGACTCGTTTACAAGCCCAGAAAGCACATATGACTTTCTTGGTTCGAGCCTCAATATGATCATTCCAGCTCAGTCGCGAGTCCAGAATTACTCCCAGGTATTTAACTGTCCCCTTAAGTTGAAGAGTCCTCATTTTCCTCTTTTTTGTAAAGAGTACTGTCTCGGCCTTATCCGGATTTATTTCGAGCCCCTCCTTGCATTCCGTGATCCGGAGGGCCCGCAACATTGATCCCTCCAAGTCCCAAACATGGCGACCAGGGCACAAAACGACCAGGTCATCAGCATAGGCTGTCCACTATAAGGCTCCACAACAAAGGCGACAGCACTCCTCCCTGTGGACAGCCCCTGCTTGACAGTGCTTTACTAGTTACATTGTTAAGCGCAGCATATGTTGTTCTCTTAGTTAACATTGCTCTGATCCATGCGACTACTGCCGGTTCAGAGCTTCGCCGTTGTAGAGCATTGCATATCGAATCACGAGACGTGTTGTCGAATGCCCTTCGATATCGATAAAGGTACCTAAGGCAGATCGTCCACCCAACAGCGCTCTTTTGACTCTTGTGACGAGTCGGTGTAGCGCCGCATCTGCCCCACAGACGATAAACAACGGTAAAACGGTCAAAGAAACTTGTTTAAATTTACTGGTATGATCGAAGGTACAGCTAAAGAATCTTCAGAAAATATGTCTGTAATAGAGTATTCATTCATACAGTGTCCACTTTAAATATTTATGTATTAAGATGGACCTAAATAAGAAGTCATCGTTACTTTATTAAAATCCCATATTTATATATTCATTTGTATACCTTTATATTTTAACAGCATAGACCGAATAAATTTTTAACACAAATATTTTTTTTCGGACCTGCCCATCATTATTTTAATGCCTAATTTTAATTAATGAAAGGTATGGTCGAACATTCCGACGATCCCGAGAGATATGGCAAACCTTACAGCCTTCTCAATTTCCCAAAACTACCGAAACTACGTTCATATATGTTTTTATAACTTTTAAATATTTGATATTAATGACCAGTCTTAGCTTTGCAGGCGAAAGTTAGGTAATAAAAATGTTTTTTTTATGCGTGGAAATATCCCACAGAGCACTTGGGGAAAACTTCTCTATGTGTAATTTTTTTCTGAACACGTTAAGATATAGGAAGTCTATATCAAAAGATATTTTTAACGGTACATACGACATTTTATATAAAAAATATTATATAAAAATGTATAAAATGTCAATAGTTTCAGACTTCTTGACAAAACCAAAATTATCAACTGAACACAATTGAGACAAGGTTCCTATTTCAAACAAAATGAAAAATAATAGTCCAACTTTTTATTTCTGAAAATTTTTCTATATGCTGCATTTTTCGAACGCGGGAAGTCGACAACGTTCGGACTGGAAAAATGGCGCTTATATATATATATATATATATATATATATATATATATATATATATATATATATATATATATATATATATACATGTACATATATCTGTCAAATTTTAATTTTTTTCCAAAAAAAAATTCAAACGTAGGGTTATATCTTCAATATCGAAAAAAATTTTTAGAAAAAGTTTTTCTAAATATAATATGTAGATAGCGGAAACCGATAAACAACTGCTTACAAAGGATCTGAACAACTACATAAAGAACACAAGAACTGACGACAACGTAGAAGAAATTTGGAAATCGTTTAAGGAACTAACCAACAAACTAATAACTGAAAATACTGTACGGAAGAACAAACCGAACAAACAGAAATGGATGACAGCAGAAATATTGGACCTCATGGAATAAAGGAGACAGTCGAAAACAAATCGAGTGGAATATAAAAGAAGACAAAGAGAAATTAAACAGAAAATTCGGATAGCCAAAGAGAACTGGATGAGAGACAAGTGTATCGAAATGGAAGATCTAGAAAGGAAACATGACACATTCAACATGTACAAAAAGGTCAGAGAAATAGCAGATCTATATAATAAGAATACTACTAATACCCTTGTGGACCCTGATGGTAAAATTATCTTTGACGAAAAAGAAATTTTTGAAACATGGGTTAAATATGTGAAAGAATTATTTGATGATGACAGACCGAATGAACACAACTCCGATGATCTCGCTAATATAGACGCTAATATAGACATGGGACCGGAAATTCTAAACAGTGAAGTTCTATCTGCCATAAGATCTGCAAAAACCAGGAAAGCCACCGGGCCTGATAATGTCCCAACCGAGCTGTTACAAATGATCCATGAGGAAAATATAGGGATCTTGGTCAAACTGTTTTATACCGTTTTCGCGACTGGAGATATACCGGAAGATTGGCTGAGGTCTGTATTTGTCCCAATCCCAAAAAAACAGCGAGCAAAGCGATGCAGTGAGTACAGACTAATAAGTCTAATGAGCCACACTTTGAAGGTCTTTCTCAGAATCATCCACAGCAGGATAACATCTAAATGCGAAGCAGATTTGGATGAAACCCAATTCGGATTTAGAAACGCCCTAGGTACTAGAGAGGCTTTATTCGCTCTAAATATACTTCTGCAAAAATGCCGGGACCAACACAAGGATGTATTCATATATTTTGTCGATTACGAGAAGGCCTTCGACAGAGTACAGCACAGAAAACTCATAGAAATTTTAAATAACGTAAGGGTAGACAGCAGAGACGTAAGAATTATTAAAAATCTATATTGGCGGCAGAAAGCAACAGTAAGGCTAAATGGACACTGTTATCCTAAGCGACAAACTGCAAGACCTGCAACATCTATTAAACTGTGTTAACAATGAGGGTCAAGAAATGGGGCTCAACATAAATATCAAAAAGACAAAATTTATGGTCTTTAGTAGACAACCTCATCTTAACGCTTCAATACAAATAGAAGGAAAAAGTATAGACAGGGTGACTCATTTTAAATATCTTGGATGTTATATCACCGAAAAACTAAACCCAGATAAAGAGATAAGGTGTAGAATAGAGATTGCTAGAGCAACTTTTCAAAAAATGAAACCATTTTTCTGCAATGATAACCTCAACCTAAAATTACGACAGAGAATGATAAGATCATACGTCTGGCCAGTGTTACTATATGGGGCAGAGATCTGGACAATTAAGGCTGCCACGATTAATCGGTTGGAGGCTCTCGAAATGTGATTACACCGGCGAATGCTGAGAATACCTTGGACAGCTAGGCAAACCAACAAAATGGTACTCAATAGGGCCGACACAACTCGTCTACTATTAAACACTGTGAAGTCTAGAAAAATCTCATTTCTTGGACATATATTTAGAGGGGAGCGATATAGAATTCTTCAGCTAATCATGATGGGTAAAGTAGACGGACATAGAGGGGTAGGAAGGAGACAGGCTTCCTGTTAGAGGAATATTCGTGAATGGACAGGTATACGTAGCGCGGAGGGGTTCTGTTCCAGGTAGCGCAGGACCGTGAAAGACTTGCCAATGTAATTGCCAACGTCAGGGGGGCCTAATATGGCACTTGAAGAAGAAGAAGAAATGTAATATAGGTACAAAATTTCAGCTGTATAAGATAATTTAGATTTCTTGTCCATTTTTTGTAAATTGCACCATTGCAAAATAAGACTCAACGCAACCTACATAAAACTCCTTACTTTTGACAATTATTAATCCCAGACATATTTTGTTTAAAGTAGCGCCATATTAAATGTGTGTTTTTCTACAAAATCCAAATAGGGCTATTAAAATTTGGTCATATACGGTACAAAGTTTTTTTTTTGACCCTGTATAAGCTAATTTCATAAAATAACTATTTTTGAAAACGTAGTTTGTGTCTAAGAGTTAAACACATTATAATTAAGACAAACAAGTACACAGTGTGATCAATAAAGTCTGCATTAGGTGGAAAATAAAGTTTAAATGCGTTTAATTTTTATATTATGATCTTTTAATTAGAAAATTTGAATCTTTTCAATTAAATATTTTCTTAATATTAATTATTCACTGGGATTAAAAAAAAAGTAATTTTTCTGTATAGATTTATAATTTTAACTCTAAAATTATTTTAAACGCGTCTCCATATCAAAATTCAAATTATTACCGGAACTTTAGATTCCCATAAACCCAAAATCCTTTCCTTATAATTGCCCAAGAAGCAATTAAATTGGTATAAGAAATATTTTTTATTTAGAAGGATATACCCAAAATAACAACGTAAGCCTCAACTCTGTTTTTTGGTTTATGGCTCCAAAGGAACACTCCAGTGGTACGACAATTGTTGAGATTTCATCTTAAATTGCAGATATAGTCAATGCATGGTTCTGGTATATATAATTTTATTCATATGGTAACATGTTGGTATAAAGTTCAGGACCGGACTTTAAATTTTCTTCGCAATTTTATATAAAAATTATTTTTTGTATTAATTTGCGTACAAAATTGTTAACGACTTTAATCCACTACAGTAATACGATATTATTAGTCACTTTGGCTAGTACGGCACGAAACAATAATTTATTGATCTGGGGAAATTTCTAACTAGTCTGTCAAAGCGAGTTCTCTGGGTACTTTGAGTATAGTATAATTAATGATGGATACACTAGTGTATTATTTATTATAAAAGTGTTAAATCTTACAAATGCACTGAAAGCAGTAGAGAACCTAGACGCAGGGTGCAGGATAGCGATAGTCAATCTGAGAGCCCAGCAAAAGCTAACGAGACCAGATAGTTAAGAAAGGAAAATTAAAAAGAGTCAGAATACATTGTAGAATCTGTGAAAGACCTCATGTATTGTCCATGAAACGCAAATTGAAGGTGTATTAAAAATATAATTGATTTTAAGATGCTGACGCGTTACTTTATTTGCGTTTTTCGCGCACTTTTTTCAAGCTGGTGAACAGAAATTTCGAGATTAATTTAGATATTTTGATGAAATTTGTACTGTAAATTCTTAATAATAATATTTTCAGAAGTCCATTTTACCACACGCATACGCTAATTTTGGATTTTTTGTAATATTATCTAAAATTACATATTATTAATAACAAATTATGAGAATTTTGTGGTTATAATGAAGGTCACTTTGCAGTTTTGTCAGATTTTTGATGCTCTCGATAATTGAAAAAGATGATTAATACAATTACAAGTATATTTTCAAAAATAAATTATAAATAAAAATAATGTCATTTATATTAATAACAAAAACAAAATATTAGGAAAACTTGAATAAACCTGGGTTAATGTGAATTAATCTGACTAAAATCCACCAAAACTAACCTAAACTTGCTAAACCATAGATAAAATTTACTTATATAGACTGTGGATCCTATAGAATTAAGCTGGCTCCCGCTTAGAAAGAACCAGAGCTTTTTTCATGAGGAGTAACTCTATGGCGCAGCTAAGCACGATAACCCAAATGTCATGGGACACCTTTGTCACCCAACCGCCATTAAAAAAGGAGGAATTACCCATCGAAAACGCTCGCTCTCTCTCTCTCTCTCTCTCTCTCTGTATATATATATATATATATATATATATATATATATATATATATATATATATATATATTTATTGTCGTAGTAATGCCACTGAGCATATAACTAACGAACTATTTGCTACCACCTAAAATGTACGGATGTTTCGTCCCGATACCGATGGTGAACTCATCAGTAGGATCCACCGGTATCTTTCCCAGACATCCTTCTTGTACTTTCCACAAACTTGAACCTCTATTTAAGTCCAGTTTTGCCGGAAAGCGGTGGTAAAATGTTAGGTTCCACAACATGCCCCCCCCCCCCAAGCCATTTGCTTTCCGGCTTTAACTGTCGGACAATCCAAACCGTTAGAAAGCAAAGGCCTGAAAAGGAAGTGGAACGGACATCCTCGGTGGTCTTCCAATGGCCGGGTCAGGTTCAATCAAAGCTAACGGCGGTTAAGACCCACGTCTGTCGCAGTCTCTGCTCGGGCGCCATGTCGTAGTAATGCCCCTGATGTTAAGGGCATATAACTAACGAACTATTTCCGACTACCTAAAATGTACGGATGTTTCGTCCCGATACCGGTGTTGGACTCATCAGTGGGATTCACCGGTATCTTTCCCAGACATCCTTCTTGTACTTTCCACAAACTTGAACCTCTATTTAAGTCCAGTTTTGCCGGAAAGCGGTGGTAAAATGTTAGGTTCCACAACATGCCCCCCCCCCCCCAAGACATTTGCTTTCCGGCTTTAACTGTCGGACAATCCAAACCGTTAGAAAGCACAGGCCTGAAAAGGAAGTGGAACGGACATCCTCGGTGGTCTTCCAATGGCCGGGTCAGGTTCAATCAAAGCTAACGGCGGTTAAGACCCACGTCTGTCGCAGTCTCTGCTCGGGCGCCATGTCGTAGTAATGCCCCTGATGTTAAGGGCATATAACTAACGAACTATTTCCGACTACCTAAAATGTACGGATGTTTCGTCCCGATACCGGTGTTGGACTCATTAGTGGGATTCACCGGTATCTTTCCCAGACATCCTTCTTGTACTTTCCACATACTTGAACCTCTATTTAAGTCCAGTTTTGCCGGAAAGCGGTAGTAAGATGTTAGGTTCCACAACAACATATATATATATATATATATATATATATATATATATATATATATATATATTATATATATATATATACGAGGTGTGTCCCAAAAGTATCTGACGTGTGTTTATCACTTCGCGCTACCTCTGTAAGGTAGGAGTGACTCCTCACGAAACTTGCCCATTACCGTAGCTGCCAATTGGTCATCGTTGACGGAGAGATGTGAACATCTAATTTACATCTGGTTTTACTTTAAACTTGAAAAAAATTGTGCGAAATCTATTAAAATTATACCACAAGGCCTTTAGGAACGAGTGTATAGACAAAACATAGATTAAAAAGTGATACAAACGGTTCAAAGATGGCTGCACTTCTATTGTCAGTGATCCAGCTTCTGGATGAACTTCGAGCACATTAACACCGGAAAATGTCGAGCAAGTGCGACTTGCGATTGAAAAAAATCGTCGTTTGATTGTTCGTAAATTAGAAAGTGACCTTGGTGTTTCAAAAACTTGTTTTTTGATCATTTTAACGGAGAATTTGGGAATGATTCGCATGCTTGCGAAATTTATTCCAAAATTGCTCATGGTATAGCTGAAAATGCTCCGCTTTAAAGTCGCTCAGGACAACTTAGAAATTGTCATTACTAGTGACGAATTTTGGGTTTATGGTTATGATCCTGAAACAAAACACAGTCTTCACATTGGAAGCTCTCATCTGACCCACGGCCGAAAAAAGCACGTCAAAGTCGGAGTAGTGTTAAGAACTTGTTGAATGTTTTCTTCGATTATGCAAGTGTTGTGGATCATGAATGTGTTCCGAGAGATCAAACAATAAGTAAGGAATTTTATCTTGATAATCTGAAAAAACTGCGTGACGTAGAGTGGTAACTGGCTTCTTCTCTAAAACAAAGCGTCAGCGCATTCAGTATAGTTTGTGCAGTAGTTTTTTGGCAAAATATAACATCACACAACTTTACCAACCTCCACACAATCTCGATATAGCTCTATGAGACTTTTAGCTATTTCTAGCATGTGGAAACATTGATAGCAACATCTTCTTAAGTCGAGCTTTGAAGGATTTCACCTATCGGATGATGAAAAATAATGTCAGCGCGAAATTATAAATGCAATTCGGATACTTTTGGAATACAACTCATATTCTTTGATTTCTTCACCTCATTACTATTTTTAAAAAACAATAAAATTTCGACCATAGGCATGTACTTTAGTTACATCTCGCAATGTTTACTGAACTAAAGCAGCTTAAATATTGAAGTTTTTTCGTAGACCAAAAACTGATCTTACTACGTAACTACAAACGTAAAATAAATTAGAACTTACATCTACATTAGAGTGCAAAAAAATAACTTAAATCAGATTATAAATTAAATATTCTTTCAGTACTTTATTAAAGAGTATTTTTCCACTTGTTTTAAAAAAAGCACCAGACAAATTTGAGAACGCAGCCATGTTTTTCCATGACAACGCCGAGAGCTTACCGCCCATGGCCCAAAGCACACACCACTCGATTCAGAAAGATAAAACTCCAGTGTCGATCGTGTTTCTAACAAGGCCGCCACGGACTTCCCAATCTCTACCATCATTTTTATCATTTTTTTAATTGATCACTTACCCTTAATTAATTACTTACTTTTTCTGTAAGAAGACGCTAAAATGAAGACTTCTTCATTCTCCCTAAGGGTTATGCGAAGGGTAAGGTCGATGTATTCCGCTTCTCGATGTTATCTCTGAATGCTTGTCATATGTATAAAGATGTGTCTTAAGTATGCGGGCTACTTGCATGAATTTATTATTAAGGCTGCCAAAAATGCTCTACAGAGATCTGTATACTTTATAAATAAACTTTAAATGCTTTTGCAAAGAAAAACTTTATACTTTATTTTATATTTACCGAAATTAAACACAATGTAGGGCTTTTGTAATCTAATTGATTCAACAGGTTAAGAAATACATTCAATTTTTTTTATTGTAAAAAGAGAAAATTTAGAAGGACCAATACGTGTACGCATTCTTTTAAATTCAAACGATTTTGTTAACTTTATAAACAGGTACGTTTAATAACGCTTTTATTTACTCAGAAAAAGGAGAAAATGTTAAGTATACTTTTTCTACTGACAGCGGTACGAATGTCTTTACTACATATGAATGAAATGTATTTTTTGAAACGGGTTTTATAAATTTAGTAGTACCATTTTTTGTAACATTCTTTGGCAGTGGTCTAGAATTATTTTTTACCCATTATTAAATATATTAACTTGTTATATATACTTTTCTTAATGCAATTTTGATACAATTGGAAACTCTAATTAAAATACCATTTCAATCTTTTCTCAGCTATTTGTTATGCAGAATTTGTTGCTTATCTTTCTCTTATGGTGCAAACTTTTTCGTGGCACAATATATGTCAACAAACAAACCTTTTTATAAAAAAATTGGGGATAAAAACCTAAGGAATCGGTGAGAGAAATAGTGGTCTCCTAAAAATAAAGAAAGTTTGTCATTTTTGCCAATTTAATAATAAAAGAAACTATTTATTTTGTTCTTGTTTTTTTAAGGTCCAAAATTTGATTGATTTATTGTGGCACTTGTCAGTTTAAACCTTTTATTGTCACTAGTTTTAAAGTAAGAGTATGTTGTGTGAAGTAGAAGAATTTTAAGAAATAAATAACACTGCCAGTCAAGCTCCTGTTATCGAATTTTTTTAAAATATGCTTATATAGTTTAATACGATAACAAAGTTAATGATCTGTTAGAATTTATTGAAATTAAAAATGCAGCAGCCGTAGTTCTTTTTTTTTTAAATTAAAACCTGTGTTATATAATGTTCTATGATGGAGTATACAGAGTGGGGCACATTGACGTAAGTAATGATCCCGCAGACCACGCGGTGCGGGGGGACGCAGCCAATCGAGGGGCGCCATCAGTCCCTTGATGAAAATGAATAAATGCGGAGGATCAAGACGAGTGCAAAATGGTAGGGCACGTTAAAAGATCTGCAGGGGGGGGCGCACATACTCTTAGTTACGCCACTGGTGGGGTGCTACATTTCTATCAGTTTATATACAGAGAATGCCAAATATTTTAAAAATATTTTTAACAAAAAATGTGTAGGTCTGTTGGGGCTACGTTTTAAAATTATTTTGAAATATACACGGTGACTAAAAAATAATTCTCTGTATATTTTGATAGTGCGGGTCAAATAAGGGTAAGTTACTGTTGTTTCATATACCTAAAACAAGCCGTTTTTAAGATATTTAACTATTTTGGAAACTGTAGATCAAGAATTAAGAGATGTGCTTGCCTTGCCTATTCAAACTAGATGTTTTAAATGGCATTGGTTTTTTAGTAAAATCATTACAATTTATTGTAAAGTAAAAATTATCTAAAAAAAAATAAACAGGGTTGATAAAAACTTACTTTTGATTTTTATTATTATTAAATCCAAATAACTTTCTTATTTTAAATTGAACACCCTGTATATAATATCGAATTTATGTTATAATTTTGAGGGTCTTTAAAATTGTATTTAATTTTTTTTTTCACATTCGTTTAGTAATTTAACATTTTCAATTTTAGACATACATTTTTTGCAATTAAATTTTGAAACGCAAGTCATGACTGAACTGACGTCACAATTCATCACATACAAATACTTTAGTAATACGTTTTCGTTAAACCATCATCGTTGTTCGAGTTTTTTTTTTAAACCCTAATTACACAACATAATAAATTTTAGTTTATTTGTTGTATCTTGAATGAAAAGTGCATTTTTTTGTTAATTTTGTGGCGCTGAACACAAAAATGACAATGAAATTAAAAACTTAGTTGCAATTTTCAAGAACAAGTTTTTTTTATTTTATTTTTAATATATATGGTTTTTATTACCGAAGAAATTAGTGACAACGAGGCGAAAATTATTCCAAACATTTTTTTCGATTTCTGATAGCGTACTGTCAAAATGTTTGTCTTTCAGGGGATTTCTAATCTGTGACTCAACAAAATTACCTTCTTTAATTTTTGTTTTACCTAGCCTTGGGAATTTCTGATGCAGGTACTGAAAAGCTGACCCTTTTGTATTCAGTGCCTTAAGTTTTCCTTTAGATCCGATTGGATATGCAGTGGTGGCAATAAAATTTTTTGGCGTCTACCAGTAGCCTATGTTGTACATTCTTTTCACCTGGCTCTAATGATTGTCGAACGGAACAGTCATTTCTCTTGTAAGGAAGTGCCTTTGCCCAACTGTCCCATTCACCCAAACAACTTCAAACTCAATTACCTTTAAGTCGCCACAGATCTGCCATTGGTGCTCATTGTATTTTATACTCGTCAATAAGTACTTCACATTTTCGTATGATTCTTTCATATGAACTGAATATCCATCAAGAATAGAAGGTAAAATATTTCCCATATACAATAGAACTGCTTTTAAACTCAGTGTTGAACTGTCGATATCAATACCAATTCCTCTGGTTTGTAATTTCTATTTAAAGCTGTCAATAAAGGGCTAATGTTATTGTAGAAAAACCGAGTTCTTTTCCATGTTAAAAAATAGTGCTAGATCTTTATGGCGTTTACGAAAAACATATATTGAAACATCGTCTTCTAATAAGTTCCACTGCTGCAATCTTGATCTTAGTAACTTTGCCTTACCTTTTAGAAGTTCTAAATCTCCCACAAGGTCGTTTAATTCTGATTGGGTTATTTGTGCGGTTGGCGGTATAGAGGTCTGCCAGACGTAACTGAATATACATACGTTACATTGATTAGTCGACGCTAAAACTTGTTTTAATAGGTAAAGGGGAATACACTGCTCGACTGTCAGTTGTCAATCTCATTTATTCTCGACGTGCTTTTAGTCAAGCTCTCAAAGAAATTAATTTTTAATTTTTAAAATTTTTATTTGATCGTAATATGTAATTCTAGTTCATAGTGTAAAATGTCTATTACTGTTGGTCAAAACCTGGCTTTTTATACACACTCACTTTGGTAGGTCCTTTATTTTTATTTTATGATAAATAAATTTAAGGAAATTTATTTTCTCTTTTGTAGAAGTCCTGATGATGAGAATAAAATTTCTCTAAAAAAGAGCTTTCTTTTCTCGCCGACCATCCTTTTAACTGCAGCTCTACGAAAGTGTCTTAAACTTTTCGGTTTAATTGGCTTTTTCTTAACTAGTCAAGTCACGATATACCTCCTCTTTTTCTACCACTGTCTTATATAATCTTTTTACTGTTGATATATATTTATTTGTGTTGATTTTTATCATTTACGAGGTATAAAGCTTGTCAGAAATAACTATAATTCAATAAATTCACGATATTAGAAGAAAAGGGGGAGATGTTCTAAACGAATTTTCTATATTCCGAAACAGAAACTAATATCTCTACTGTGTTGTTTCTTGTGCTTGATACTAGAACTTATGTATTAATAAGTCCAAGTTAGTTTATTTGATTGGTTTATATGAAAAGAATTTTTGATCCGTAACGAAAACGTATAATAACCGTTCGATTTATAGCGAAGCAGTTACTTTAAATTCAAATGAATCTCGATATTTGGTACTCTTAGAATCCTCTGCTCCAAAGTATATATTTGTTTATATCAAAAATTTATTTATAATTACAAAAAGTTTGAAAGAGGTAGGTAATAAAAAAAGATTCACAGTAAGCTTTGTCATGATTTTCGTTTTCTTTAGAAGCAATTTTTACCGTGCATTATATTTATTGCTGTGAGAATATGTTTATTTTTTAATTTATATTTATAATTTATAATAAATAAAATCCATGGAAATTGACTCATACTCGATGAATTCACAATTTCTCAAGGAAATGTGATGAGTGGTGTTTCATAAATTTAGGCTTAAAGGAGATTTTAAATGAAAAAAAAAGTTTATTAATTTTATTTCTTGGTAGTTTAGAAGTGCAAATATAGATAAAAATTTCCACCCAGCTGCAAGGGAATGTTCAATTATTGCTAAATTAAGTTCTTTAGTTTATTTACAAGAAAATATTTGACCTGTGATACAATTCTCATTGTTTTTTTATTGATTTTTGCCGATCATTTATATTTATTATTGTTGTAATATAATTTTTTGTTATTTTATACATTTTTTGAAAATAAAACTGTCCATAATTTGCTAACATTTAATAAATTCTAGTGTTTGTTATGCTTGTAAGCTTTTGACAATATATATATATATATATATATATATATATATATATATATATATATATATATATATATATATATATATATATACAGGGTTATTCACCCTATACAGCACGGTATATTGCGGCCAAAATACGTGGCTTTCAAAAAGTTTTACTTCTGGGATATATGGGGGTCTAATATAGATATTTTTTAAAATTATTTTTATATTATACTCAAAAGCTCTGAGAGAATCAAAGTTATGTTTTTCTTTAAATGGAACCCCCTGTATATTATTGCATTTTTGGATGTTCCGATGCCTATTTTAATAAGGTTTATAGTACTTAAACCTTAATAGCCAGATTCACTAAGAAGGTTTAAGACTAGACCTTATCTAATTGCCTTGGAAATTAGATTTTCTAGATAACCAGTTTTGTTTTTCTTATGATATTGTTTTAATTGTATTTTAAAGGTTCAAAACTTGCTTGACTTATTATTACCCTTGTCAATTTAAATTTTCTACTGTCAATCTAGTTAAACCATGTTAGTGAATTAGGGGGTAAGGGTTTTTAAATAATTTGAATTTTGACAAAATCTAACTTAATTTTCATGTTTCAAATACTTGAGAAGTATTTCAGTTATGTACTCGAAATTTACAGTGCAATGCAACAATAAATCATATTGTATATTTCAATTATAATAAAGTTGCTATATTATACAGGGTGTCCAAAAATTAAAACTAATCAAATAAGAACTTTAAGTGGCTATAACTTCATTAATTTAAATAGAACGCTATACTTTTTCTGACCAGAAAATGTACCTTTTAAATACCTATCGAATGGTATAAGGGTGTTGTATAGCTAAATCTTCTAGTTTTCACAGAATACGCCGAATAATCGTTTTCTGCACCATTTCGTGTTTTTTGAATAGAGTTATTGCTTTGTCAAAATGAAGATTTATCCAAAGGAAGAGCATATTGACATGATTTTTATCCTTGGAGAATGTCCATACTTAATTGCATCCAACTTTTTTGTAGGACCTTTAAATGGTTTGATGTTTCGCGATTTTCTTTTACACCACCATCCAGTGTTATTAGAAGATGTCTTTTTAAATATTAGAACAACTATGTGGCTTCAACTGGATGGAGCTCAACCTCATTATCATCACTAGGTTCGGTAATTTTAAAATGTCAAGTTTCGAAACAGGTGGATTGGGAGAGACGGATTTCAAAATTGGCCCCCGAGATCTCCGGACTTAACTCCACCAGATTTCTTTTTATGGGGATACATAAAAGGATTTGTCTAAAATGCGTGTTGTTGTTCAGAGTTAGCAGTGGTTTCGAAAAAAAAATATGTAAGTGTATGGAAATGGATGGTCGACATTTCGAACATGTACTAAAATATTTTGCTTCTGTTTTGTGCTATCGGCAATATCGTCATTATTGCTGTTATAGCCTGTTGGACGACTATAAATCGCGTTCCGAGCATCGGAACATTTATAAAGATATTCCTGATTATTATTCCTATAGTTATAAATTACTGTCATTTCCAGATGCCATAGGCAACTAGATACATTAGAATATCTTTTCAAAAAACACAAAATGAAACAGAAAACGATTATTTAGCATATTCTGTGAAAACGCAAAGACTTAGCTATAGAACCCCCTTATATCATTCGATGGGTATATAAAAGGCACTTTTACTGGTAAGTTAAAATATAACGTTCTATTTAAATTAATCAAGTTATAGCCACTTAAAGTTCTTATTTGATTAGTTTTAATTTTTGATCAGCCTGTATAATATAGCAAGTTTATTAAAATTGGGATATAAAATAAGATTTATTGTTACACTTCACTGTAAATTTCGAGTATATAACTGAAATATTTCTTAAGTATTTGAAACATGAAAATTAGGTTAGATTTTGCCAATATTCAAATTATTTAAAATCCCTTAAGGTTTAGGTATTCTGAACCTTATTAAAATAGGCACTTATTTTGATCGGAGAATTCAATAATGCAATAATATACAGGGGGTTCTGTTTAAAAAAATACAACTTTGATACTTTCGGAGCTTTTGGGACACCCTGTATAATATAAAAATAATTTTAGAAAGTAACTATATTAGACCCCATATATCCCAAAATAAAACTTTTTGAAAGTCACGTATTTTGGCTGTAATATTCCGTGCCGTATAGGGTGAAAAGCATTAACAACGCAATTATCTTATATATATATATATATATATATATATATATATATATATATATATATATATATATATATGCACTGGTGTTTTTCGGATTTTCAATACATTCCAAAATAAAAAAAATTGTTACAACGTTTGGCCAACATCTCAGCCTGCATTTTCAAATGATACTTCCTCGATGGCTGTTCGGCTTGGAATGAGCGTGCTGGTCCTCTGTCTGCCTTTTTATAGTTTGGCGCTTGCACAGGTTATACCTGGGTGTTCTACCTGATCAGTTTTCTTGCCTCCCTGGATCTAGGCCTCCTGTCGTCTCGTTATCCTGTTTCTCTGATGTATTGTTTTTAGTTGGGTTTTAATTATAGTTTTTCATGTATTTGAGATATTTTGTGCATCATCTCTCTTGTTTACAGTTATTTTAAGAGCTTCTCTAATGATGCTTGTTGTATAATGCTTTATGAGTGCGATTTGTTTGGTTTCCTGGAAATTTATAATGTGTCCTGTCTCCTGTTGACACTTATTCTTAAGTTCTTATTTAGTATAGTATGGTAATGTTAAAAAATGAAGGATATAGATAAAATTTACTCCTCGGCTTTAATAAAAATATTTCTATTTTTTTTTTCTTATATAAATAAGATATTTCTAACTAAAAGTAAATATAATAAAAAAAAAATCTTTTCGCAATTATCTTTGATACCATTCTCAGTTTCTTTAGAACTTATTTTTGGAGAGTATTTATATTTCTTATTATTGAAGGATATTTTTTGTGTCGTTAATTATTTCGGCTAATAAAACTTTTCTAAATTTACAAAAATTCAATAAACTCAGATAAGATCAATGGGTTCGTTCAAGGAAGAGGAAAAGAGGCAGGAAAGGTTTGTGAATGATTGGAAATAAGAACTTTAAAAAAATTTAACTAATATCGCTTCTGTGTTGTTCCAACTGTACCCATGTAATTTAATTGATCATGAAAAAAAATATGAAGAACTATGAAATAATGTGTAATTTGAAACAAAAACAAACATTTGGTATGAACGAATTCCACTTCAAAACTTTGTGTCATTTTGTTTTAAATGGCAAGACATTTCTATTATGTATGAACATTTACACAATCTCTCACACAGGGGCGGATCCAGCCCCTCTCTTTGGGGGGGGGGGCGGTGATATCACAAAAGTACAGTATGGCAAGAAAAACAAGTTGTCAACGGGGGGGGGGGGGGGTGGAAGCAACATACTCATTCCTAATATAAAAGGCAGAATGGGTTCTATTTTCCTGAACTCAAAGCTTTTTTTTCGGGGGGGGGGGGGCGATCGCAAGCATACACATTCCTATACTCTATTCAAGAATTAGAGTGAGTAATAAAACTGTTACCAAAACCTCCAACGTACCTACTCCAGTGCCGCAGGTAACTGAAAATTACCGTAAATCTAATTATATTTCATTATATTTAAATATATTTTATAAATTTACTGCAACCCAAAATTTCTAATAGTTTAATTTAATTTCTGTCAGTGAGCAAAGTACACCTTACAGTTTGTTCTTGGTGATTTATCTTGTTTTTTTTCCTCAACGAAAAACTTATTACGATGAATGTTTATGATGCCTTAAGATATCAATATCTAGATAATAATGTTAAAAGCTCTATTGAGATGTGTTCCAACATGACAGGAGTTGGAAAATCTACTATGTACAAAATAATGAAGGAGAAAAAAAGATTGGAATTGTTAGTACTCCCACACCACATTCGATCACAGGCAGACGAAAAACCTCATTGGAAGAAGAGATGAAAACTGCAATTAAAAGTGTTGTATATATATTTTATTATGAGAAGCAGATCCCAAAATCAATGAAGATCGCGATTTACCTGAAATTAAAAGAACTGATCTCAGGAAATTGCTCAAAGAACTTAATTTTTGTTGGAAAAAAACAGATAGAAAATCTGTTCCTATAGATCGCCCGAAAACTGTCCGTTGGAGAAGTAAATATCTCTCTCAAGTAAAAGGTAGAGTTGCTAGTGATAACACAATTAACACAATTAGTAATTCAACTAAATTTTTGAAAGATTTTTTTGAATAAAGTTACTGCGGAAAATTGGGAAAAGTCCATAAAATAGATGAATAAAACAAGATGGGAGAACTCGATCTCATGATCGGTGAGATAGAGGAACCAATTATAATTAATTTGAGCGAAGATAGTTTCACTGACTTTGATTAGGAATTAAATACGTAATGTTTACTAGTGTGAACACAATTTATTATTTAAATTTTTTGTTTTTTTTTTTGTATTTTATTGTTTAATGTTGTTTATATGTTTTTTATTTTTTTATATATTTTTATTTTATTGTGTCCCACTCTTTAATTTTATATATATTTAATTCTAGTTAGCCGTAAGTTTTTTATTATTTTATTATTATATTTGTATCTTTTTCTTAAGCGTGTAGAATTATCATGTTTATCTTATTTTTTTGGGGCTCATCATATTTCCATATAATAAAGTAAATTAAATTAAGATATCAGTACAATAGAAATAAAAATAAGTAGGTCTAATTTTAATTACAACAAATAAAAAGTAATTACATTTCAATCCCTTTTTAGTGTTTAATTGTAATTCTGCAGATGGTTTAAGAAATAAATAAACTGAAACGTTAAATACCCTAAAAATGTTTTTAATTAATAATAAAATGACCGATAGCCCCAAAAATATTTTAATATTATATGGACGAATTTATTTTTTTATATATGTTTAACTTTTTGTATTTTTGACAATGGATATTTTGTAAGTATTTAAATTATAACTTCGAATTTTTTGAGAGAATAAGGCTACGTTTTAGTCCATTATTATAGACCGGTATTTTTGATTATAAAATTTCTAACCCATTTCTATGAAAAATATATGTGTGTAACAGATTTCGCTAAAGACACCGGACTAAAGAACACAGGTAGTTTGCGAAGAGAAAAAGGGTAAAAAATGATTCATTACTCTCTCTAGTTCTTAAATAAACTGTAGTATAAGAGGAAAAATCTGGTCCATTTTCCTAAACTCGAAACTCTTGGGGAGGCGATCGCCCCCACCGCTCCCCCCCTTGGATCCGCGCCTGCTCTCACAACTCTTTTTGTTGCTACCTCACTGCTCACTTAACTTTTTTATATTTTTATTAAATTTTCCGAAAATGCGTCTTTTTAAAATGAAGCAATGGAAAATCTATTTTTTGCTTATGTCAATGTGAACAAAAACCTTTCAAGATGTAGAGCAAGTTTGTCAGTTTTTAAGATCAAAACTTTTCAAAATTTTATTAAGCTGAGAAAAGTAATAACTTGACCCTCTTTTCAATCTGATTATTTTTTATAGCTAAACTTTTCCAATTCAAAAATATTACCGTTCTTTTAGGTATATTCTTTTGCAAGTGATACTTTGTCAACATATTTTATTACATTGTTATATTAAAGCTTTTGTATAATAATACCGTTGTGTGGGAAGTAAATAATGACTGAACTTCATAATTTGGCGAAATAACCTCTTCTTATTCCCTAAACATTCAGAAAAGCACGCAGAGCCACTTTAATTAATAAACTGAAAAAGATAAATAAAATTTAATTAAATAAAGGCATAAAATTAAATACTAGCCTCATTTTTTAAATTAAAATATTTAATTGGATTCACGTTATGTAAATAATGGTTTATAATGAGAAATACATAATTGTTGACCTAGTTATATATTTTTTAATATTTTCTTCTTTTAGAAATATATTGAAAACTTTAACCCCCTAATTCATTAATATGCTCTTGCTTTAAAACTAAATTAACGAAATAGGGTTTATAATGACACGTGTATTGATAAATCAACCAAATATCAAACCCTAAAATTATAATAATAAAGACATATTATTATTATTATGAAGCCGGAAAAATGGGAAACTTTGTATATTTTCCAGAGGCAACTATTCTTCATACCGTTTTCAAGGCATTATCTGTAGGTTTTTATCTTTAGTGTTTTTATATCAAAGTTTACTGACTGACATATATAACAATATCGTAGGAAAAACAAAATTTACTAACAATAAGATCTAATTGCCATGATAATTAGATATGGTTTAAAAGTTAAACCTTTTCAGGAACTTCAGCTGTAAGTATTTGTTAGCTATTTTTGGTTCAGATAATATTGGCTTCTGAATATCAATAGGAATTGAAGATTACCGAATATTTGATAGGAATTTAGACCTAGAGGTTGTTTGGGTAAGAAAGACATCGTCCGTAACGAAATTCCTAATTTAACAGTAAATAAACTTTTTATTCGTCTTAACTAAAAATATTCGTGTAAATTTATAAAATCATAACAAAAATTTTTTATTTCATAACGTAATTAATTCAAATTGTTTATTTAAAAAAAACACACAATATTTTGAATTTACAAACCACCTATCATAAAATAAAAAATTGTGCAATTCTTTTATTACAATATTTTTCTTTCTACCACAGATTCCAATATTCTGTATTTAAGATTTGAATTGGTAACATTTCCTCGAATATTGGCACAGCTGTTGATGCATAATAGATTGTTCTGATATTGTTTCCACTTTTAGCAAATAATAGAGAATACCGATGACCTTTATGTAAACATAAGATTTATATAACATTAACAGACATAACCTTTTTCACCGAGATAACAAATATCTAGTAACACAAAATTTTTATTCGATAACTTATTTTTGTAAAACATCTTTAAAACTATAGATTTATAGATATAAGCGGCCTATCATAAAATAAAAAATTATGAAATTTCTTTAAACTGTATTTATTTTTGATATTATGCTCTGCAAAATATTAGATTTTATAACACAGATCTACAAGGACGTTGTTGGACAGCTGGGGGTCATTCTACAGTCATTTTCTGTGTCAAATTCGAATCCGATGTCAGAATTGACTCATCAGTTCAGGATTTTGAGATATTTGGGATTATGTACTCGAAAAATGTTTTTTTTGGCTGCTTTTGAAATTATATACTCTTACCCTTCAAAATAAGCTATTGAGCAGTCATCTACGTTTTTTTTGCAAAGTTATGGCCATTCTAAGTTATAAAATATATCCCAACAAAGTCATGAGCATTCACATTAACCCTTTAAGGCATACATTTTTCTACTGTATACATTTCTCTCGAAAATTTGTATTTGGTTTTTACGATTACGAATATCAAGTGAAAAATGGAAATTTTCATTTCCAAAATGACTTATTCAAAATGGCGCATTACAATTTACAAAAAAATGATTCTGATATCTAAAAAATTTCACATGGGATTTTTTGAAGTCGCTGATTACGAATATAATGTCAGAAAATTGAAATTTTTACTTTTGAGATGTTGAATTTAAAATGACGGATTGTAATTGGCAAAAAAAAACGATATTGGTATCTAAAAACCTACCAATCTATAGTTAAAATGGTCGTAAAATTGCAAGAAAAAATCGTAGTCGACCGAAAAATGCTTTATTTTGCAGGGAGTGAGTAGTATTAGACGATGCAATAGAAAAAAAGAAAAAAAAAAATTTTGAAATTATTAGCTCGGATGCGGCTTTTACGCAGCAAACTACCTCGAAAATGACCACCAGCTACCCAACAACAAATATGACTCCATCTTTTGTAAATCTTTGTAATCGAATTTATGAACTATCTTTATTAACATACATATCAGTGCAGCGACGGATCCAGCCTCTTTCTTTGGGGAAGGGGGGGGGCAGTGATATCATAGAAACACAGTACAGCAAATGAAAGCAAGTTATCGATAGGGGGAGGAGAGGTCATCAGTTCTAAATTTGAAGCTTTTGGGGGCAATCCCAAGCGAAAGCAGGTTTTAGAGAGGGGAAAGATGCCAAGATTCACAGAGTCGGGTATATTTTTCTGAATTTAAAGTTCTTTGGGGAGGGGGGGCGATCGTTAGCGAAGGCGAATTGTCTAGGAAGGAAGAGATGCCAACAACAATTACATTCCTAAGTAAGAGGCAGGGTCGGGTCTATTTTTCTGAATTCAAAGCTCTTGGAGGAGGGGCGATTGTAAGCAAATTGTCGACGGGGGGAAGAGGAGATGGGGAGATGCTAACAGCATAAAGTCATTAATGCAGCTGTATAAACTGAATATATTATTGTGAGACTGCCTCCATTATCGGCAAACACTAGAGATGATTGATGACTATTATGTAAATATAAAAAATGAAATATATTCAATAAATAATCATACAAATTGTTGGATTGTCGCATCTTCGAAAATAGAGAAAAATTTAGTTTTAAAAAATGATCGAAAAAAATTAATTGTGCGGTTTTTTTTTTCAAATGTTGTTACCCTACTTCCTATTACATAATTTATGCAACAATTTTTAGGGTTTTTATTTATAGATGTTTGACTAGTTTCAAAAAAATAATACAGTTGAATTTTACTGCCAGAAAAAAGTGTCTAGACTCACTCTGACGTTGACTTTTGTTTTACGAACCATCAGCTGCCATGTATACACTAATGCTAATAGAGAATAACAAACCTGATGATGGACATGTGAGACTAAAAATTATACGAAAGCGGTTTATCATAATTTTAGAAGTGAATCGCTAATAGAAAATATGGATTTTTGCAGTACATATACTCTTGTCAGATTTAAAAACGGTAAAAGCCCTCTTCTAATATTCATATTTTCCACCCAAATGCGTTATTCTGTCGCTCTACATTTTCCAGGCATTTCAAATATTTCAGTTTTTCACATTTTCTCGGAAGCTCTTTGACATAAAGTAAACAGAAATGCAATTTAAAAAATTTGCAAATCTGGTACGCTGTTAAAACGAGGAAAGGCCATTTGTTTTTTATTAAAAACAAATAAAGATTAAATATTGAGGGAGGGAAATTAATTTTAAAATGTTGTGCACCACGTTGTAAGATGTTTTGAATCAAAATAAGTTATCATTAATGTATAATTTTTAGGATCTTTTAATCTTTGTAAACAAAGGGGAAAATTTAGGCCTTGTCCCGAAAGATATCGATTTAAAGATCTTATTTTTCGACAAATCCGAGAATTTTAAAAGGAATTTTTAAAGATATTTTCGGCAAGAAATGTGGAAAATTACGTTATTATTAAATCACCGAAAGGAAAGAAGAACGTTTATACTCTATGCAAAATTTTCAAAATTTGAAAATGATATTTTAGCACTCTGATTCGCACAAAACGCAACATTTTGCTATTAACTTTTAAAATAAATCACATGTAATAAAATAAAAGTTGAAAATAAATTTAATTATGGCCAAAATTTTGTCATTGACCGTTCATTTTCTGGAAGGAATTCTGAGTTTAGGATTAAACAAAGCTGTCATTTTTTAACAAACTAAAACAACGAATTTTCCCATAGAATTAACATATTGTCAGAACTTGGGCTGTTGTGGGTGGCTGAATCACGGAATAATATTTTTATTTATATTTTGAAAAGTACTGATAAATAGTTCAAGTTCTTTTATTTTTTGGATTACATACCGATTGTATGTTATCTTTTTCTGATTCTGACATTATTTAATTACTATAATAGGCTAATCTGTCAATTGGTAAATAAAGTACGAGGATGGTTCGATAAGTTCTCGGCCTGATAAAGAAAATAAAAGATTTTTGAAAATGTTTTTATTTATTTTTCAACATAGTTCCCTTGTACTTCAATACATTTGGACTAAGGATGTTCTAACATTTTAATACCCGTAGTATAATGCGATTTGTCCAACTCTGCAAAATAACCGGTTGTCGCTGCTGTGACCTCGTTATTTGAAGGGAATTTTCGTCCAGCGACCCATTTTTTCAAGTTTGGGAAGAGATGGAAGCCAGATCCGGCGAATACGGCGCATGTGGAAACACTTCGAAACGTAGGTCATGGAGTTTTGAAGCAACAACCATAGATTTGTGTGCAGGCGCGTTATCCTGATGAAAGAGCACTTTTTTTTTGGCAAGATGTGGACATTTAGCCCTAATCTTCTGCTGTAAATGATCCAGTAGTGAAGCGTAATACTCTCCGGTGATGGTCTGCCTTGTTCTAAATAGTCTATAAGCACCACGCCATGTGAATCCCAAAAAACTGTTGCCATGACTTTTCCTGCAGACGGAACCGTTTTTGCTTTTTTTTGGCGCACTTTCACTTGCCCCCATCCACTATTTAGACTGCTGTTTTGTCTCTGGCATGTAATAGTGAATCAATGTTTCATCTACAGTTATAAAACGTCGAAGAAGCTCACCAGGATTGCGTCTGAATAAGTCTAAACACTCTTGCGAAGTGTTCATTCGAAGGCGTTTTTGGTCGACTGTTAACAAACGCGGCACCCATCGCACAGAAATCTTTTTCATGCCAAGAACATCATGTAAAATGTAGGGGTACACGATCTGTCGAGATGTTTGCTATACCAGCAATGATTTGAATTTTTGTGACAATTTCGTCAGTTGTAGCGGTTTTTGGCGTCCCGAGCGCTCATCATCTTGAATTGATGTACGACCACGATTAAATTCAGCAGCCCATTTTCTTACTGTCGAAAAAAAGGAGAAGAACCCATTAAAGTAGAATCTAACTCATTTTTAATGTCCGTAGGAGTTAAGCTCTTTAAAACAAAATACTTTATAACATCCCGAACTTCAATTTTATCCATCTTTTACAAAATATCGAACCTTATGTGTTTACTCGATCGCCACAAACAAACAACTGCAAACAAACATCTGAAACTTTCCAGGGCGTCATCTCAAGGTTAATGCTTACAAAATATTATAGTTATTTCATTCTACTAGCGCCCTAAAAGATGGGTTTTGGAGCGTAAGTTAATAAAAACGACCCAATCAATCAAATTAGAACAAAAAGTCTAAATTCGATGATTTCTTCGTATTTTGTGCCGTAATTTCCTTGTTATCCATTTTTAAGGGAAAGATTATTGGTTTTATTTAGAGTAGTATTCTAAAAATCCTCCATTTTCGATTCATTCGTTATAACATCTCTAGGAAAATATGGAAATACGAAATAATCAGGCCGAGCACTTATCGAACAATCCTCGTAACAGAGAAATAATGTAAAAGTTATATTTTGTGGTTTACTAATTTTTACCCGACTTCTAAAAGAAGGAGGTTCTCAATTCGTCGACTATGTATTTTTTTCTTTTTTTTATGTATGTACACCGATTACTCCGGAACGGCAGCACCGATTTGAATAAAATTTTTTACGTTATGTTCAGGAAGTTGCTGCGGGGTTCCACATTTTTTTGGACGAAATTGGTTCAGTAAAATCCAAGATAGCGCTGACAATATGGCGGCCAAAAAAATTAATTTGGTCCGATTTTCTCCAAAATTGGTATGGGTAAATTTTCGGGGTCGTACACAATGAATTTGAAATTATTTTTAAAGCATTCAATATGACAGATCCAATATGGCAAACAAAAAAAATTTAATCTTTTCCGATTTTCTTCAAAATTGGTGTGGGGAAGTTTTCGGGGTCGCACATAACGATTCCGAAATATTTTTAAAAAATTCAATATGGCAGATCCAATATGGCGGCCAAAAAGTCAATTTTTACCGATTTTTTCCAAAATTAGGAGAATTTTTGTTAGTGTTAATTACGAATTTAAAATATTTTTTGAAAAACAATCTGATGAATTCAATATGGCGTCCTAAAAATTTTACATTTTTCGATTTTCTCCAAAACTGATATAGGGGGTTCTTGAAAGGATTAACAATTTTACATTTTTCGATTATGTTCAAAGGTGGGACCGAATCGTTTTTAAGGATGTAAATAGCGAGTATAAAATTATTTAAAAAAAATTTAATATGTCAGATGCAATTCGACGGTCTAGAAATTTTAGATTTCCGTATTTTATCCAAAATTGGTACTAGGGGCTTAGAAGGGTTTAGATTTAGATTTGATTAGGACGTCAAATTTTTTTTTTTGAAATTTAATATGGCAGATCCAATATGGTGGGTTGAATATTTTACCTTATTCGAATTTTTTCAGATTTGATATTAGGAGGTTTTCGGGGTTGTGTATTACATATATGAAGTTAATTTTTTACAACTATTAGATTGATAAGATACAATATGAGGGACTGAAAATTTTACATTTTCCGATTTTGTCTAAAATTGATATTACAAAGTTCTTGAGGCGTATCTAAACTCAATATGCAGTATAACAGATATATCGGGCTAATAAATCTACGTCTAAAGTTCTTTAAATATCGATATTGGAAGGTATTGTGGCCTATATTACCAATTTAAAATTAATTTGAAATTTAAAGTAGAGGATTTACTAAGACAGACCAAATATTTGTTTTACACAATTTCACTGGTATTTGGAAAACTTTAAGAATCAAAGAATATTTAGTGGTTCATTTTAGGGCGATTTACAACTTTGGATAAAATGGGTACTTTTTTGCCACCTTGGAATCATAATCTCGATTAGTACTTAATTCAAATAATTTATGGATATCATAATGAATTCAAAACTAAAAATCGAAAAATAAAATTTTTGTCAGAAAATTGTACTGACTTCTAAAAGTGAGCTAAAAAGTGAAAAAAAAATAACTATAAATTTTTATATGAAATTGAAATTTTTGAAGTCGGCGCCATATTATTTCTAAATGAAATAAATAACTACTAATATATACAAATAATGGTAAGAAACCAATTACAAATAAAGTAATTTTAATTTTTTTATGCGGATCACATTTTGTCAGGTGTTAGTTTGACGCCGACTTCAAAAATTTCAATTTCAGCCCTTGTATACAAACAAATGACAGACGCCACTATTGCAAATATTGTGGAATTGAATAGAAAATTCTGGAATATTCTCTAAAAATGTAGAAGCCGTATTGGGGTATATAAGCAGCTATAAAGCGGAGCCGTTAGCCAGTCGAAGTTAGTGAGTCGAATCGAATAGTTGAGATTGTAAGATGTCTCGAAAGTGTGTAAACAATCCAGATCACTTCTGTTATATTCGTGGTGAGGTCACTTTTGCGTCGCAGAAGTGATCTATTACCCCGTTGACAAAAAAGGCATATCAGCTTTATTTTGGTTGCAATATTAGGGATTAAGATAAACAGTGGGCGCCACACATCAGATGTAATGCATTCGCTTCAAATTTGAGAAACTGGTTAAATAGTAAAAAACGATCTATGCGCTTTGCTGTTCCAGTGATCTGAAGATAGCTTTTAAATCATGTTAATGATTGCTATTTCTGCATCATACCTCGTGTTGTGCAACGCACAGGTGTATCCAAGAAGGAAAAGTCGGTTATCAACTATCCAAATTTAAAATCTGCCATGAAACCTGTGCCTCATAGTGACGAACTTCCTATTCCAGAACCCCCAGAAACATTCACTTGCGAATCAGATAATAATGATACAACGATTTCTCCAGAAGAAGATATGCCATCAACATCAAGAGATCCTGATTTCACACCCAACAAAAAGTAAAGTAGAGTTACTAAGATTAAGATTACAGTAATGGAACTTATGGAACTTATTAGAAGATGATGTTCTAGTATGCGTTTAAGCGCCATAAAACCAGAGCCTTTTCCTGAATGACATGATTGTCGTCAGTTGATGTCAATGACTACTCAGGATGCGGATCATCTTCTGCGTTTTCGTGACCTTAAATGAAGGCCTTTTACCACTTAAAAGCTCTTGTAACACGGAGGTCATTACGAACATTTACTTAGAGTTTAACTCAAAAGTTAATAAAATTTTTCTGTTCTAGTTTCTTATTGACTTTTTGTGCTATTCTTATTGTTCTATGCCAGCTCCTTCTATTGCTATATAGTTTTTTATCGTTATTGTCTTGACATAACTTTTGTGGATAAGAGATATCAAGGAATGATAATGTTTAATTAGAAATTTAGTATGCTAAGGTGTAAAGAGGTTATGAAGCTTTAGATATAAGTGCCCTCTGCAATGTATATCGAAACTGTTATCAGATCTTCATTTCTCATCCTAAAAACCCCATACTAATAAGCTTAGTGCATATCGAGCTATTGTCAAGATAAATATTTACAATAAAGTTTCAAAAAATTATAACTTTGACACCCTCTTCATTAGAAATTACGAACATTTGGATGAAGGTAAACTTAACTAGATCTTCATATTTTAATCTAAGACTGATATACTGATTTGAATGGGAATATCTGCAAATTACTAACCTCGCTAATGTAAACGATCCAGCTGTTCCAAACCTAGAAATCGGTAAATCATTAGAAATAAACTATGGAAGGGCCCATACAATCGTCATTAATAACCTCAATTTCCGGGAAATATAAGCATGATAAGTCCGGCTTTATCAAGATAATTTTAGGCTTTACATAGATGCAATCACACTTAGAAACCACCGAACTACGGAAATTGAGTTAACATACTCCATATCTGTTAGCTACCGGAATTATGTGAGAAAATTATATTAATAAATTTGTTTTAATAAAATGTGATATTATAAAAATTCTGGTTTATTTTTGATTTATTTATTTTTAGAGTTTTGTTGAAAGTTGTAAGAAACGTTCGTTTCAAACCTTCTTTCCATTTTCTTATTTTTCTCATTTATTTTAAACGATCCCAATGTGTTTTCCGTGTGTAGGAACCAATCGAATAAAAGGGACGAGGCGTTCAATGGAGTAAATTACAAACAGGGTTATTCTTCAATATCCACGTAGCCTCAAGGCTATTCTGAATGCAAATAACAAGGTCTAATGGACGAATTTAATTGGAGTTACGAAACAAAGGGAACTGGGGCACAACCTTGTATATATTTTTATTTTCCTTATTTTCGTTAAAGTGAATAATTCATTGGCAATCTTTTTCACGTGTTATAATATGTTGTTAGTATCCTATTAATGTAAAACAAATTGGCAAAAAAAATTATGGTGTCTCCTCCTGCATTTTAGCACCCATGAAAACAATTGTAGTTGAAGAAGCATATAACAAGGAACTCAAGAAAAAAAATAATCCAAAAAAAATGTTGTTTTTGAGAAAATCGTCTTTATCTTTTTTTCAAAAAGAGCTGCCATTTTGTTAATTTTGAAAATTTTTCGGTTTCCAAATTCTTTTCTGAAAATATACGACTCATGTGACTTTAACCAAAAGAGAGAACTGAATTACTTCACTGCAAAAGCTCTAAGCTCAACTTTAAAATCTCGATAAATTCCTAGAAAATAATTTTTCCGCAAAAACTGCAAAATACGCATGCGCGGATCCAAGGGGGGGGACGATCGGCCCCCCCCCAAGAGCTTTGAGTTCAGGAAAATAGACCCGATTTTGTCTCTTATACTATAGTTTATTCAAGAACTAGAGAGAGTAATAAATCATTTTTTACGCTTTTTTTCTTCTCGAAATACATATGTTTTTTAGTCCGGTGTCTTTGGCAAAATCTGTTGGATACGTATATTTTTTCCATAGGAATGGGTTAGAAATTTTATAGTCAAAAATACCGGTCTATAATAATGGACCATTTGGGTTGGATAACAATAGATATTTGGATGTGTGAAGTATTAAAAAGGATTTTAATCCTTATCATAGGCGTCGGAAAGAGGTTTATTTTATCATTAAGTATTTATGGCATAGAATATTATTTCGGTAATAAACTTAAAATAAAAGTTTTTATAATATTATTTTATTTCTTATGATTTTTTAATAATTCACATATATTAGAAAATATAGATAATTTTGACATATTTAACACAAATCACAACTGTATTTTTATTATTTTTAACTTTGGCATAGAAACCGTTTTAGGCACATTCAGAATAAAACGTAGCCTTTTTTTCTCAAAAAATTCTAAGTTATAATTTAAATACTTACAAAATACCCATTGTCAAAAATACAAGGAGTTAAACATATATAAAAAAATTAATTCGTCCATATAATGTGAAAAATTTTTTGGGCTATCGGTCATTTTATTATTAATTAAAAACCTTTCAGTTTATTTATTTCTTAAACCATCTGCAGAATTACAATTAAACACTAAAAAGGGATTCAAATGTAATTAATTCTTATATGTTAAAAATATTTAAATAATAAATTGTGTTTACGATGGTAAACATTACGTATCTTATTCGTAATCCAAGTCAGTGAAACTATCTCCGCTCAAATTAATTATAATTGGTTCCTCTATCTCACGGATCATGAGATGAAGTTTCCACATTTTCTTTTATTCTTTTATTTTATGGATTTTTCCAAATTTTCTGCAGTAACTTTATTCCAAAAAATCTTTCAAAAGTTCTGTTAAATTACTAATTTTGTAAGTTGTGTTATTTCTAGCAACTCTACCTTTTACTTGAGAGATATGTCCTTCGCCAAGGGACTTTTTCCGGACGATCTATAAGAACAGATTTCCTATTTGGTTTTTCCCAGCAAAAATTAAGTTCTCTGAGCAATTTCCAGAGTTCAGTTCTTTTTATTTCAGGTAAATCCCGATCTTCATTGATTTTAGTTAGAACTTTGTCGACGGTTGGGGTCTGCTTCTCATAATAGGATGTATGTACTACTCTTTTTATTGCAGTTTATATCTCTTCTTCCAACGAGGTTTTTCGTCTGCCTGTGATCGAATGTGACTTGGGAGCACTAACAATTCTAGTCGTTTTTTTTTCTCCTTCAGTATTCGGTACATAGTAGATTTTCCAACTCCTGTTATGTTGGAACACATCTCAACAGAACTTTTAACAATATTATCTAGATATTGATATTTTAAGGCATCATAAACATTCATAGTAATAAGTTTTTCGTTGAGGAAAAATGCCCTGGTTTAACGATTTTAGAATAATTATAGATGCAGAAGCCATATCTTTTGGGTATCTTCACTAATCTCATATAATATATAAAAACAACCACAACCAAGATAAATCATTAAGGACACACTGTAAGGTGTACTTTGCTCACTGACAGAAATCAGAAACTCTATGGTTGCAGTAAATTTATAAAACCTTATAATGTTTAAATATAATTAAATATAATTAGATTCACGGGAGTTCCCAGTTACTTGCGGCACTGGAGCAGGTAAGTTGAAGGTTTCGGTAAGCGTTTTATTACTCTCTCTAGTTCTTGAATGGAATATAGGAATGTGTATGCTTGCGATCGCCCCTTCCCTTCCCAAGAGCCTTGAGTTCAGGAAAATAGAACCGATTCTGCCTTTTATATTGGGAATGTGTATGCTACAAGCAGTCTCCTCCCGTTGACAATTGTTTTTCTTGCGATAGCAACTCCCCCCAAGAGCTTTTAGTTAAGAAAAATAGACACGATTCTGCTTCTTATACTAGGAATGTGTATGTTGCCTGCGTCCTCCCCCCCCCTGTCGACAATTTGTTTTTTCTTATGATCGCCCCCCCCCCTCTCCAAGAACTTCAAATTCAGAAAAATAGACCCGCCCCTGCCTTTTATGTTGCTGATTCCCCCCCCCCCCCCGCCGACAACTTGCTTTCGCTTGCCATACCATACTTTTGTGATATCATCGCCCCCCCCCCCTCAAAGAGAGGCTGGATCCGCCCCTGAAAATACGTGTGCACTTTTTTGGATTATAGAAGAATATATTGTATGGAAAAAGCTTTATTTTATTGACTATTTTCACTGCATAATTTATGAATGAAATCGGTCACTGTCGTAAACTTAGATCGCTACATAAGTTTAATCTTACCACTTACTTACATTTGTACCATAAGTTTTCTTCCTCAATCTTTTTACCAGTAATTCCCTCATTACGTTTCTATTCTCCTTAAGTATGGACTACTTTCTCCTAATATTTGTAATATTTCTGAGAGATGGCTTCTTTCTGGGCGTGGAATAAGTGCCTCTGTGAGCGTCCATGTTCGAATTTTCCTATTAAATAAAAATAAGCGTGGATCTAACAACCTATTATCATGGCAAACCAGGATAAAAATAACTAATGTCTAGCACGATAACCTTCGTAAAAATACATTTTTTATCCATGTTTATGATATGCTAGACACCAGTTATAAAAATGACTGGTCTAAAAGTAGAAAAGTCTTTGATTTATGAATGAATTATAACTGACGTCCCTGGTAAAAGGTCAGGATATTTCTGAATGGACCAGACATTTTTATTGTAAAAATTAACTTCTCTGGGCGGTACAGACTTGCAATGTTAAAATAAACGTTTATTTAAGTTGATTTAAGAACAATATTTAGTCCGAGATCCAGCTGCAAATTTTTGAATTGATCGCGTAACCACTCGAAATCGTAAGAAAATTGACATTTTTTATTAAGTGTTTCGAAAAGAAACATGGTGCCAGTGCGATTTTGACCCAAAGAGCCAAAAAAAAATGTTTATTACTCAATTTTTCAATATCGTTTGTTATGTATGTATGTGCGTAGAGTTGGGGGTCTGTACACTGCGACCTGGTAGATCTATTGTACCCCTCTACTGCTACCCAGTCGTAAGAATTACCTTATCGGCTAGAGCAGGTCCTGCAGTTCTATTTTCCTCAGGAATCTTAGGAAAGGAGGTAGCTCCCCTTCTTCGATTTGGTGTGTTTTCAACAACCGCATCCTAGGGTTTTCTAGAGCGCTGTACTCTGAAAAGAATATGAATAGAGGTTTCGTTCTCCCTCTCACAGAATCTGCATTTTTCTCTTTTACCATTCCGAGTTTCTTGAGGTGTTTCTTCAGGCGGCAATGCCCCGTCAAGACCCCTGTCAGAACTCTAAGTTGGTTTTTACTTAAGCTTATGCATTCTTTCAATCTCTTTTAGTCGTAGTTTCCCAGAAGTATCTTCGCTTGTCTGAATCCTTGCAGCTCAGTTCATTAATTGGATCTTCTGCTTTCTTCTATCTTTAGTTCTTTCAGCATTACGCTGCTACTGATTCCACAGTAAGGCTCTGGCCCTAGAAACGATAGCTCAGTCCCTTTCCCTGCGAGACTGTCTACTATTTCATTCCCCTCTATCCTGGTATGTTCAGGTATCCACATGAGGCTGTCTTTATTATTCTTACTCAAATCATTTAGTTCCTCTAGCCATTCCCAGACCATCTTAGAACTGATAACTTGAGAGTTCAGAGCACTGATGGCTGTTTGACTATCCGACAAGATGATAATCTCTTGGCCGTGATGGTTTTTCTCCTTGTTAAATTGAATACATTCCAATGGAATGTGTTCTGCCTGAAAAATGCTTGGTGACTTACCCAAGCTTTCGTAGTGTCTGGTGCCGGGTTCATACACTCCTACTCCAGCCCCTCCGTTGTTTTGAAGCCATCTGGATGCCATATAATGGATTTCTTGCTGAGTTTTCCAATGATGTTTCTGTCTGATTCGCTCTTGCGACTCAACTTTTTGCTGAAGTTTTTCACAAAGCTGAATTTCTTTTTCATTTCACCTTGGGGCATGTCCGAAATTTGTTGATTTCTGGATGAGAGATTGGGCTTTCGTTTTATAACCTCATTTCTCATTAACCTATCAATTGCCCTCTTCGCCATATTCTCTAGAAATATATGTAGAAGTGTGAGGTTTGGGATTATTTCGATGGCGGTCGTTGGACAGATTTGCATTGCTCCAGTTATACATGCACAGGCCAGTCTTTGAATTTTCGGGAGGTTAGCTCTTGCATTAGCCAGACTGGATCTTTTGCTTCAAATCACTGCCCCATATATGATGTTTGGTCTATTGCAGTGTTCATCCACTGCTGAATTTTTGGGCTTGTACCTCATCTTTTTCCCGCAAAGTTTCTACAGAGCATCAAGGCCTTTGTAGCCTTATTTATTACTACTTTTCATGCTTATTCCAGAGGAGTTTGTTATCCAGAGTCAGTTCCAGATATTTAACCTCTGACATCCACCCATTAACATTTCCATCCACTTTGATGGTTTTCAGATTGAGGTTTCGTCTACTTGCGAAGGCTACTAGGGTGGTTTTGGTGGGGTTGATGTTTAGTCTCATCATCTGGCACCATTCTCTTGGGTATTCAAGCACTCTTTATACTATGTCACAGAGGGTATTCTCTAATTTTCCTCTTGCGATCACGACCACGTCATCGGCATAGTCCTGACAAGATATGTGGTTTGTTAATTAGCGTAACCAAGAAATATCCGTAGCGGGACATGGGCGTCACTTAGACGAAGCTAAAAATGTATTGGTGCCACCCCTCATCTAGCCGCGTTACCGCGGCATCAGTACATCATGGGGTAGTTTTTCTAAACAAATATTCCCATCACCTTCCTTGTTCGTTCGACTTTGCTCAATAATCAAGTAAAAGTTCTTATATGGTATCGCTCCTTGAAACTTCATTGCAACATGCCAAATAATACAAAGCAAGTTGATTGACAAAGACATTTGAAACACTTAGAATTTCACCCTTACTAATTCATTTATTCATCACTTTGTCTGTTCAATGAGCTACTCGCTATGTATTACTTTTATAATAATATAAATTTTTTAAGTGGAAAGCAACTCATGTAAAATCTAAAAGTAGAGTGACATTTTTATATAAGTCCCTCTTTAATGACTTGTTGGTAAAAAATAGCCTAAAAATCAGAATTTTGCTATTATCGACCACCACCCGATTACATGCTATTACAAAAATACTCGTGTTAAAACTTTCATACATTGCTGCCTCTCTTCATTGTTGATATCTGTCAACATGAAATCAAATAATTGCCATCATATTTAAGATATTTATGTTGTTTTACACTCTTACAACATCAGAAGCTTCTTGAAATTCTATACTGGAATCATACAGCAGTATTAGAGCAATTTTGTTCGGAGTTTGATAGAGCTGTATGATGTCTCCTTTTCTTATTAATGTATATAGCATAGAACGTCTCAATGCACTGCAAAGAAGGCTAATAACTATAAATGGTCAAGTCATCAATAACTTAAGCTATGCAAATGATACTTTTTTACAACTGACAAAGACCTTCAGACTGAGTGAGAGCTGCAAATGTTATGAGCTCAATATAAATTTAAAAAAGAGCATGTACACTGATATTAAAAAAAGCTTAATATCAATATAAACCTAACAATTGACAGCCCGATATATTTATTTATTTATATATTTATTTTTAATTGTTTCTATTTCTGGGTATCTGGTTTATTATTAAAATTAAAACTACCTGTATAAAATAGTTATATTTCTATGTATATATTTCATTCATCAGGATGTTTTGAACTCCTTTGACTCTTTTTCATATGAATTGTCTTACGAATAAAGATTTTGGTTTTAAGTAAAAACTGAACATATAATTTGGAACTTGCACTGTACCAACACTCATATAATATAACTATAAATATTTTGAAAACCACACTGGGATAATAAACACTACATTGATAACTTTGTAAAATGCGTTCGAGTACTGTAATTTTAGTGTATACCGGATTATTCACCCTATATGGCACGGAATATTGCGGCCAAAATACATGATTTCAAAAAGTTTTACTTTTGAGATATATGAGGGTCTAATATAGTTACTTTTTACAATTATTTTCATATTTTACAGAGTATCCCACAAGCTCTGAAAGCATCAAAGTTGTGTTTTTTTTAAATGGAATTCCCTGTATATTCTTGCATTTTTGGATTCTCCGATAAAAATAAGTGCCTATTTTAATAAGGTTTATAGTACCCAAACCTTAAGGGTTTTTAAATAATTTGAATTTTGACAAAATCTAACCTAATTTTCATTTTTCAAATACTTAAGAAGTATTTCAGTTATGTACCCGAAATTTACAGTAAAGTGTATCAATAAATCATATTTTATATTTCAATTATAATAAATTTGCTATATTATACAGGGTGTCTAAAAATTAAAACTAATCAAATAAGTACTTTAAGTAGCTAAAACTTAATTTAAATAGAACGCTATACTTATTAATTTACCAGAAAATGTACCTTTTAAATACCTATCGAATGGTGTTAGGGTATTCTATAGCTAAGTCTTCGCGTTTTCACAGAATACGCCAAAAAATCGTGTTCTGCTCCATTTTGTGTTTTTTGAATAGATATTTTAATATACTTTTGCCTTTGGTATTTGGAAATTACAGGTAATTTACAACTATAAGAATAATAATCAGGAATAGTTTTACAAATGTTCAGAAACTCGGAAAGCGATCTATAATAGTCCAACAGGCTATAACAGCAATAATGGTAATAACATATTGACGATAGCACAAAACAGAGGCAAAATATGTATAGTAGATGTTCGAAATGTTGACCATCTATTTCCAAACACTTACATATTCTTTTTTCGAAACCACTGCTAACTCTGGACAACAGTTACTGGGTTACAGTTTGAAAATCGTCCCTTATGCGTATTTTTATATCTTGTGGTGTTATCGGGGACGCATTGTAGACAATTCCTTTTGTGTATACCGATAACAATAAATCTAGTGGAGTTAAGTCTGGAGATGTCGGGGGCCAATTTTGAAATCCGTCTCTCCCAATCCACCTGTTTCGAAAGTTGACATTGAAAAAATCCCGAACCTCGCTATCATAATGAGGCAGAACTCCATCCAGTTGAAGCCACATAGTTGTTCTAATATTTACATCTTCTAATAACTCTAGAAATTGGCGTAAAATAAAATCGTGACACATCAAAACCATTTAAAATTCCTTCAAAAAAAGTTAGGTCCAATTAAGTATAGACCCAGTATTCCTCCCCACATATTAACCGACCATCTATTCTGGTTTCTCGGTTTCATGCGGATTTGAATCAGAATAGTAATGGAAGTTGTGTCTATTCACGAAACCATTGTTATGAAAAGTTCATTCATCACTAAACAACACATAATTAAAAAAATGTTCATTTTCTGTCACTTTATCTAACACCCACCACCAGAATTCAGTTCGGTTGTCAAAATCATTTCCCCGAAGCTCTTAATAAAGCTGAGTTTTAGAAGGATGAAATCTGTATTTGTTAAGAATCCTTGAAACACTTGCTTGGCTAATGTTAGTATTTTCTGATATATGATTCTAACTAATACTGGGATTTTCTTTCGATCACTGAACCAAGTACAGTAAAAACATTTTCTTCATCCTCATTAACAGGTTTTCTTATGACAGGTTTTTTATAACTGACCCTTTCACTTTCTCGAAACAGGTTTGATAGTCTCACAAGAACGGCTGGTTTAGGATGATTTCTTTCAGGAAACCTTGGAGCATAGACTCGAGAAGCGAACAAATAATTTTGATGACATTCTCCAAAGATAAAAATCATATCAATACGCTCTTTTTTCAGATAAATCTTCATATTGACAAAGCAATAACACAACAATATTCAAATAATTCAATTTAATTAATGAAGTTTTATAGTTGCATGCTTTGCAGACTAAACTGACAAATTAGATGAATTATTTGATGTTTCTAAATACCATAGGCAACTAGATACATTAGAACATCTATTTAAAAGACACAAAATGGTGCACACAACGATTATTTCGCTTATTCTGTGAAAACGCGAAGACTTAGCTATAGAACACCCTTATACCATTCGATAGGTATTTAAAAGGTACATTTTCTGGTAAGTTAAAAAGTATAGCATTCTATTTAAATTAAACAAGTTATAGCCACTTAAATTTCTTATTTGATTAGTTTAAATTTTTGGATACCCTGTATAATATAGCAAGTTTATTATAATTGGGATATAAAATATGATTTATTGTTACACTTCACTGTAAATTTCGAGTACATAACTGAAATACTTCTTAAGTATTTAAAACATAAGAATTAGGTTAGATTTTGTCAAAATTCAAATTATTTAAAAACCCTTAAGATTTAGGTACTATAAACCTTAATAAAATAGGCACCTAGTTTGATGGGATAATCCAAAAATGCATAAAATACAGGGAATTCCGTTTAAAAAACACAACTTTGATACTTGCAGAGCTTTTGGGACACCCTGTATAATAAGAAAATAATTTTAAAAAGAAACTACATATTTCCATATATTCCAAAAGTAAAACTTTTTGAAAGTCACGTATTTTGGTCGCAATATTTCGTGCCGTATAGAGTGAATACCCCTGTATATTAAAACTTTCAAAAAGTTTCGTAACTCTCATACTCTTTGTATTGATTTTCTGACAATTGTTAATTGCAATTTGAGCTTGGATTAATCAAAATGCAATTTTGGCTACGAAGCAACTTCAGATTAAACCACAGAGATGACTTGCATAATCGAGTATTTGAGGTCAAGTTGTAACGAAGTTACGATGCATTATATCAAATAATTTAGCTGATATTGCAGTCGCAAAGTTTAATTATTAGCGAAATAAAATAATAATTATGAAACCCAATTAATATATATATATATATATATATATATATATATATATATATATATATATATATATATATATATATATAACGCTATGTGGATGATATTTTATAATATGGCCGCATGGAAAAGAACACCTGGACGATTTCCTCATATACCTGAATAATATTCACCACAGAATCCAATTCACGCTAGAAATCGAGCAAGAAAAGAAATTTCCTTTTTTGGACCCGTTATTAACTAGAAAACCCAACAACACCCTAGGTTTTAGCGTATATCGAAAACCCACACATACTGACCGATATCTCAATGCAGAGTCACATCATCATCCCTCTCAAAAGCAGGCAGTAGTAATATCAAGATCTCTCCGACTAACAGAACCCGACACAAAACAAGACGAAATAAGACACATTTCAACACCTCTAAAACGGAATGGTTTCTCACAATCAGACATAAAGAAAGCCATAAAAAAACAATAGAAAACCACAACAAAAACCAAAGATCAAGATCAAACAAGAAACAAAGCCATAATCCCATACATAAAAGGAATAACGGACAGAATCGACAGAATCTTAAGGAAACACGACATACAGCCCATATTTAAACCACAAAAAACAATAGCCAAACATCCTGGGAAATCCCAAAGATAAGACCAACCTTGAAAATCATGGCGTTTACAGCATTCCATGTGCAGATTGTCAGCAAACTTATATAGGACAAACAAACAGGCCCATATCAGCAAGAATTCAAGAACACAAAAATAGCCTCAAAAACAAACAAACAACCTCAGCTCTATTTCAACATCACCAAACTACCGGACATACCATCGACTTTGAAAAAGCAAAAGAGATAGCACCAGTACAGAACTACAAGGTAAGCGTCATAAGAGAGGCCCTAGAAATCGAAAAAACGGGACAGCTGAATAAACGAGACGATACTATACACATTCCAACAATATGGAAAACATTAATAAAAAAACAAGAAACTAAACAACAAAGACCAGCAAATATATCGCAAATATATCGCGAACGAACGGATTGAAACCCGGAATAATCAAACCATTGATATATATATATATATATATATATATATATATATATATATATATATATATATATATATATATATATATATATATACCTATATTTGGGTTGAGTTCTGGCCTGTATATAAAAAAATTGAACCGACCTCTAAAAAAATGCTAAAAAGCAAGTAATAAGATACATTTTTATATGAAATGACCTTGAATATTAACTACTAGTTTTGGCAATGATTATTTGAAACTTTTTCGTTGCTTTCATTATTGTAATAAAAAATAGAAGTTTCCATTAGAACAATCAACTTAACCTTGAAATAAGTTTCCACTCTCAACGTCAAATAGATAGCCAGGGAAAGATCCTACAAGTTTTGTATTTAAAGTTTTTCATGAAAACTCGAACCTGCAAACTTATGTGGAGGTAAATAAATTTATCCAGATTTCAGCTTTAAATTAACAAAGATTTATTTTTTAACTTATTTGAATAAAAATCTTCCAAAAGCCTCACATTTCCCTTCCCTTACATTCGTAGCGTTTTCTTTTATTCAACCGACGACGTATTTTTTAAAGTTTCCCGAGTTTTGGATGCTTCCCAAGTTAATATTGCCGCAGTTTTCTGATAACGTTCCCCTAAACTCCATCATATCTCGACCTGAAATGCTCGATGTCATTTCAGGTCTTAATCTGAAATTGCTTCGGCAGTTAAAATTACATTTTGATCGGTTTAGGCTGAAAGACAAATTGTTAAAAGTAAAATGATATTTTCAATAAGAGCAATCAAGAAAATACCATGATAGAAAATGTATTTTAAAATAATACACATATTTACAAATATTCTTCTTTGTACAGATTAATTTAAATTACTGAAGAACATAAAGAAAATTATAATTTTGTTAGAGCTTGATATTTTGAAATAAAGTAATTATTTATTCTACGAAGAAAAATTTTAATTAAATTACATTATAAACACTTTAATGAGAAAGAATTAACATTCAAAAAAGTATACATATATACATATATACATATATGGCGGACGTATTTTTTGAAAATCAACTGATTTGCACCAAATTTGGTATAAGGGGGTTTTTGGGGTCGTTGATTATGAATCTGACCTCGAATTTTCGAAATCCAAGCTTGATTACATAATATAGAGGATTAGGTTATTAAGTTTCCGCCATATTGGGTCCACCATCTTGAATTTTAAAAATCTGACCTCGAATTGGTGATCAGCTACCACGAAAACTTTCATATAACATATTTTGCACAAATCGGTTCATTTTTAAAAATGTCTGCCATTATGAGTTTGGCAAACCTGACCTCCGATTCGTGATCACCAACCCTTAAAACCCCCGCATACCAAATTTGAAGCAAATTGGTTGATTTTCAAAAAATACATCAGCCATTTTAAATCCGCCATATTGATCTTAAGAATTTTGAAAATTTAACCTCAGATTCCTAATTGACAACTCCAAAAACACCCGTATACCAAATTTGGTGCAAATCGGTTGATTTTCAACAATTCAGCCACCATATTTGATTTTTAACCGCCATATTGGATCCGCCATGTGGGCATTTTATCAACTTACTACACCAGCTTTTTAGAGGCGTCCATCAGCTACAAACTGAGCCAAAAACGACGGTTGCGAATTTTAATTTTTACAAGCTTTTTCTGCTTGACACTCGACTTTTCTCCGGCTTCCGGCCGCCATATTGTATTTTTCAAAGGCGCACTCGGCATTTGAAAGTAGACTCTCTAGGCTTCAAAATAGGCCCTTGGTCGATTTTTTACCTGGTGCGCCATCTTTTATGTTGATATGTAAACACTGAATAACTTTGACATTTACCAACCGATTGATTTGGTTATACGTGTTTTTGAAACGTCAATTCAGTACAATTTTAACCATGAATCGCTTTACACCGAGACAACGCGCCGAAACAGTGACAATATACATTGAAAATAGTCGTTCAGTTGTGTTAACTCAACGTGCATATCGTCGAAAATATCGTGGCCAACAGGCACCATCTGACACTATCCGTCGTTTGGTTTTGAATTTTGTTGAGTACGGGACAGTGAGAGATCGTCAACATACCGTTCATCAACTACCAAGACGTTCCAATGAATTGGTTGAAGCGGTCAGAGAGAGCGTTGTCCAGAACCCAAAAGTGTCGTATCGTCACCGCGCTCAGCATTTTGGCGTCAGTGGAACCATTTTGCGGCACATTTTGAAGGGTGATTGGAATTTGTTTCCATATAAAGTGCAGTTAACAGAAAGAATATTGCCTACAGACCGTCCACGTCGCTTGAAATACGGCCAAACAGTCGCTCGAATGATTGACATTGAACCTGATTTTTGGAAGGAAATTTTGATGACTGACGAGGCCCATTTCTCAGTCTCTGGCGGCATAATTTGCAACATTGCCTCATTTGGGGGACGGAGAATCCACACGAGATCCACGAAACGCCATTGCATGACCGAAAAGTGACCCTTTGGGCCGGTGTTTGCGCCAAAACTATCATTGGGCCATTTTTTTTCAAAGGAAACGAAACAGTGGATGGAAATCGATATCGGAGGATGTTGGCTCATTATGTCTGCTCACAAATACGTGAAAAAGGTCTTGATGTTTACTGGTTTCAACAAGACGTTGCGCCATGCCACTGCAAATCAAACAATCCAGTTTCTGCAAAGGAAATTTCCTGGACGTCTGATATCAAAAAGACACGACATTGACTGGCCACCCAGATCTCCAGATTTGACCGCTCCGGACTTCTTTTTGTGGGGTTATTTAAAAAAAAAGTATACGTCAGCAAGCCTGAGACCATTGAAGAGCTGAAGACAAACGTTTGTGCTGAAATTACCGCTATACCATCCGAGATGCTCGAAAAGGTATTGGAAAACGCAGCAAAAAGGTCACATTTTGCTTTGGCCAATAAAGGTGGCCACTTGATCGATGTAGTATTCAAAAACTAGTCCCAATAAATTGTAAAGACCAAATTTAATAAAAAAAAAACCTCATATATTGAAATCAGTTTTTTTTTTCAAAGTTATTTAATGTTTACATATCGACATAAAAGATGGCGCACCCTGTACACGTCTTTAAATCTTGGGGCATCGGTCCTAGTTTTGGACCCTAAATAAAAAATAAGCTTTTAAGCTACGCCAAGCTTTTGACAATTTTTTATTATCTTCTTCTGGGCTACAATATGAATGCATTATATAATTTCACAGTATTCACTTCCCCATCGTGATAAACTAATTGTTTTAAATATTCCCACAGAAAAAAATCGCAGGGATTTAGATCCGGAGAACGCGTAGGACAAAAAATGGATATATTGCGCCCTATCAATCTATTAGTAAACACATTATTTAAACATTCGTGAACTTTTTGTCTGAAATGGGGCGGAGCTCCATCATGAAGAAGCCAAATATTCTGTCTCCCATTTAAACCAACATCTTCTCATAATTGTGGCAGATTGTTTTGAAGAAAGTCTAAATAATTTTCACCTGTCAGTCGATTTGAAAAAAGGTAAGGCCTCATAAGCATGCCATTTACTACGTCAGCCCAAACATTTACTAAAAATCTGTGCTAAAGATGACTTTTTTCACTGCATGCGGATTTTCTACTGCCCAAACATGGTTGTTGCGGAAATTATTTACTCCATTTCTTGTAAATGTGGCTTCATCGGTAGCCAAAATAAATTTGGTAAAATTGTCATTTATGTTCTACTGATGTAAGTGCCAGTGACAAAATTCAACTATTCTAGGATAATATTCTGGTTGCAATGCTTGTACTCTTTGATCATAGTACGGATAAAATTATTCTTGTCGTAAAATTTTCCACAATTTTCTATGAGCAACTTCTACTTGACCTACTATGGACTTAGTGTTCATTGTTGGGTCGTTTTCAACAATTTCTAATATTTCTTCCTCTGTCTCCACCATTTCGCGTAGAGGAGGTCTTCCAACGTGACCTCCTCGTTGTTCCTTTAAATACCCGGTGTCCCGAAGTGTTATAACTAAATTTACAAACAGCCGCGGAGACGGATGGTTTTGTAAAGGACATTTCTCCACGTACAAACGACATGCTGCGGCTGCATTTTGTAGGCACTCCCCATAAGTTAATATTACGTCCACTAATTCATTATCTTCATAAACGAGTACCATTTTTATTGCACAAAACAGCCACAAATGAAAAACAATATCACGCACTACTCTACGAATTATTTAGCACTGGTCAAATCCAAAATCGTACTCAAAACCGTGTAACAATTACATACAAAAAGTAGACATATCCAGTATCAGTAGTAAACAAAATTTTTGCAATGCAGTGGTTGAAAATATCATAAAATAAAGTTTATATTACAGTTTTTAAATTTTTCAAATAATTGTTAATAATTTCTTTATTTGCCAACTTTTATATAAATAATTTTTGGTAAATCGATTTCTCTTTACGAGTTTACAAGCTGCTAAAATAAATGACTCAACTTTGAAAACATCCTGTGTACCCGGTGGAACTATTAACTGGGTTCATCATTGCAATTAATTATTTTTCAAATTTAAAAACCAAAATATATTAATTTTACGACGGAAAACTCATTTTTATATCTTTTAAACACACATAACTGAGATGCGCGCTTGCGAAAATCGTTTTTGTAATTTTTTTGATCTAAATCGTTAACCAGAACGGGAAATACCCCGGTAGGTATAAAGAACGAAGGCTGGGTATAAAATATTCCTTTTTCCTGAGACCAGGGGAATTGCAAAAGATGGCCGCAAGAAGACTGTTAATAATATATAAATATACATTCATTGGAAAATAATTAAGTTGGGTTCATGAGTTGTTGAGATATTCGACTTATTGATGTATAATACAGCCTAACAGAAAAATGTGTCTGTAGCTATCTATATAGCTATATCGCGCCGAATTTGAGATCCAAATTACTCCGACAGGTATCGGTTTTTTCTAATAATATCAATGAGTAAAAATAATGCAAAAATGGCTCGATTACACAAAAAAAATAATTCCTCGATATAGACATTTATACCTGTAGGAAAACTACAACGCTATAATCGATCTGATTGCTAGCGAAGTCTCACCACAGCAGATTCAAGCTGCCTTCTATCTGAGCCTCTATCTGCATCTGTGCGCATTAATAAGTCGAATATTTGAACGCCTAATATTCAACCATAAAATCTCTCAAATTTCAGAACACAAAGAAGGTCATCTCAAAATAAAACTTTTGTCAGGTCAATGTCTATTTATATACTATTATTTGAGATAGAAATAACTTTGAAATTTACAGGTCCGAAAACCGACCATTTTTGCGGTTCCTTTTTAAAGGTCAAGCTGCAAAGAGAAAAATAAACATAAATACAAAATGAGGTTAAAAATACTAAAAGAATTAATAGGCAAGACCAAGGATTGTCCAAGAACAATAGTAGAAATATTATTTCAAAACTGTTATTTAGTAAATACACATTTTTTGAAAATTTTTAGTGAAAATACAGGCCAAAGCTTAGTATCACACAATTACTGGAGAGAATATTTATAAAACTACACTGAAAAATTTTAAGTTAATTTTTTGTCAATTTTTAGGAATTTCATTAAATTTCGTGAAAATAACAGTTAGTTTATATATACAGGACTGATCAAGTTGTGGGATACATCTTTCATAACAAGTTTACCTTCGCCAGGTATTCTAATTCTCAATATATTTTGGCCAGTTGGTTTCGATATTATGGCGTCAATCTCGCGGTCTAGCTAATCATTCTCTGGTGCCTCTTCTTCCTATCCATCAATTGGAAAAGTATCAGAATGGGATGGAGATATTTCTTACTGAAACCCGAAATTTGTAAAATTTAACACTATCACATTTTTTCAATTGCTAGTAGGATTTCATTTCCCGTAAATTAAGTAATGAGACTGGCAACATAGCGTACGATCTGACAATACTTGGGATGCGGAACCTAGAGGGACGGCAGGTGAACATGTGCTGCGCTTTCAGCACGGATTTAAACTCTTTTTTCTAGTGTATTCTAAAATTGAGTGACCTCAATTTCGAGCAACGGTGTGCTATCATGTTTTGCTTCAGATTTGGGTACAGTGCAACGGAAACTTTCTCAAAACTAAGGATCATTTTTAATCCATTCCAAAAAATTGAGGCACTATTTTTTGCGCAAATTTTTCTTATCCCAATTCATAGCTCAAAAACTGATGAACGGTGGTGTGAATCAAATCTAATTCTTCCCCGATCGTTTTGACTGTCAACCTATGATATGAATACACAAGATCGCAGATTATGTCGACATTTTCATCAGTTTTTGAAGATGAAGGTCTTTCGCTGCGTAGTTCATCTTCAATCGACTCTTTCCCTTCTGAAAATGTTTTGAATAGCCAAAAATCCTGGGGTAAAATGTTATCTCTGCTAAGGTTTTGCAGAAGTTTCCGTCACACTGTGTCCAAATCTGAAGCAAAATCTGATAGCACACCGTTGCAGGTATCCATTACGCATCCACAATGCACAAGAAAAAATTGTTTCATAAAAAAAATCGATGCGGACAGCCAAACTATTCTAGCGAGTTCAAACTCGTACTGAAGGAGTATTACACGTTCAACAACTGCTCTTCCAAGTCTCCGTTCCAGGTGTTACCAATCTCATTACTTAATTTACACACCTCATATATATCTAAGGTTAATTTACCCTCAATGATAAATAGCCCTTTTAGGCTAGTGTCAACAATTCTAGCCAACACATAAATTTTTTCCGGATGTATATGAGCTTCTCGCATAGATTGTGTGTTCTGGACAGCTAAGTAGCGGCAGTTATGCAAATTAACTGCCCCATTAAACATAAAAGCAGCCATATCAGAAAAACAATTGAATTAAAAAAAGTATTATCTTGTTCCCATGTTTTCAGCATAGTTTCACAAAATTTATTTGCACAATTCTTGGAATATGCACATTTCCGTCGATTTGTATACAAAGACTGATAAAATATTTCAAAAATATTTTTAATAAGGAATGTGTAGGTCTATTGGGATGCCGTTTTAAAATTATTTTGAATTATACACAGTGGCTCAAAAAAAGTTTCATATCAAAATTTTCAAAATTTTTTAAATAGAATGGGTAAGTTACTGTTATGTTTCACACATCTAAGACAAGCCGTTCTTGAGATATTGAACTATTCTTAAAATTGTATATCAAAATTTAAGAGGTGTGTCTGGCTTACCTATTCAAGCTAGATGTTTTAAATTATATTGATCTCTTAGTGAAATCATTACAATTTATTGTAAAATAAAAATGATCTCAAGAAAGTAAAGGGTGTTTTTTATAAAGGTATAGAACTTTTAAATTGAATAAAACAAAGATTAATTTTTTAAATTGACATGAAATTTACTTTATTCGAAAGATAAACTTCTGGCATTATAATTTAAATATGACTTCTGGCATATGCCTTCCACGGCTGGCTCGGACGTAGTCTAATCTGGAGGTCCAATTTTCGATGACTTTTTCCAACATTTGTGGCCGTATATCAGCAATAACGCGGCGAATGTTGTCCTCCAAGTGATCAATCGTTTCAGGCTTATCGGCGTAGACTAGCGACTTCACATATCCCCACAGAAAATAGTCTAGCGGCGTTAAGTCGCACGATCTTGGAGGCCAATTCACGGGTCCGAAACGTGAAACTATACGGTTACCAAACGTTTCCTTCAATAAATCAATTGTGGCACGAGCTGTGTGACATGTTGCGCCGTCTTGTTGAAACCACAGCTCCTGCACATCATGGTTGTTCAATTGATGAGCGAAAAAGTCAGTAATCGTGGCTCTATAGCGGTCACCATTGACTGTAACGTTCTGACCAGTATCGTTTTTAAAGAAGTACGGACCAATGATTCCACCAGCCCATAAAGCACACCAAACAGTCAGTTTTTCTGGATGTAACAGTATTTCAACATACACTTGAGGATTATCATTACTCTAAATCCGGCAGTTTTGTTTATTGACGTATCCATTCAAACAAAAGTGAGCTTCATCGCTAAACAAAATTCGCTTATGAAAATCGGGATCAACGGCAATCTTGTTTTGGGCCCATTCACCGAATCTACGCCTTGCTAGGTGATCGTGTGGCTTCAATTCTTGCACGAGTTGGATTTTGTAAGCACGCTAACCAAGATCTTTCCGCAAAATCTTCCTTAAAGTGAATGGACACAATTCCATTCCTGTGCACGATGGCGGATAGGCTGATTCGGGTCTTCCTTTACGCTACGCTCTACAGCAGCAATGACTTCTTCTGTACGCACTGTACGACGTCTCTGTGGATGCGTATTATCAATTAGAGTAAAAGTGGTGCGAAAACGTTCCATAGTTAATCGAATTAATTGCTCTGATGGACGATTATGTTGACCGTAAAATGGATGTAGTGCGCGATACGTATTTCGAACAGAACCATGATTTTCAAAATAAATTTGCACAATTTGGAAGCGTTGTTCAGGCGCCAGTCTATTCATGTTGATATGCCAAACCAAACTAAACATAAATCACTTGACAGCTGACAAAATGGCCGCCAGTTAAAAAAGTGTTGCCAATTTAAAGTTCTATACCTCTATAAAAAACACCCTTATATATATATATATATATATATATATATATATATATATATATATATATATATATATATATATATATATATATATATATATATATATGAAATAAAAACCCAAAAAATTATATATATATATATATATATATATATATATATATATATATATATATATATATGTCATTAAAGATGATAAAGTATGAGAAGTGGTTTTTCTGTGTATTTTTTGCATTCAGCTCAAAAATCTGTTCTGCCTCGAAGAAAGTGAAATAAAAGGCAATAATTAATTTACGAAAGGAACACTTAGGACCAAAACGATAAAAAAATATTATCATTCTCTCTCTTTCTCAACAATTTTCTTTAGCTTTTGAAAATATAAACGCAGAGTTAATAATTAATGAATTTACGAAATATAAGACCCAGAATTGTTAAGTCTGTTTCGCATTTTTATAAAAATTTAATAACTTGCTGCCAAACTTTAAAAAAAAAACTGTTTGGAAACATTTTAATAATAAATTAGACTTCTATTTTCTAAAACGTAATTGAATTATTAAAGCAACGAACCATTTTTTAAACAAATCGGATTAAGCCGTTGCTTACAAAAAAGTTTGTATTTAAAAGTAGCGGTTGCTAAGAGAAAATGATTCTGCTTCAGAAAAACTTTCCAGTCAGTCTGAAAAACTTATATATAGGTATAAGTTTTTTTAAGATTTGTATCAAGCATACTCATACTTGTGTATGTTAGAAAACTTTGAAAGAGAAAGAAAATTAGTTAAACAAAAGTTTTAACGCAAGTTTTTTAGTTCATAATAGATATCAAAGTTTGAATCTTAGGCTTTTCGGTTTTTTATATGGTAAAAAAAAATTCTTGTGATAAAAATATAGATTTTTTTTTCATTTTAAATTACATAGATAGTTCTTGCAAAATGAAACATTTTTCCTTTCTCATAACGTAAAGAAATATAGTCACTTTTTCACAAACCTTTGTTTTTGTGTAAAACGCCATACATCTTATTAAATAAAAATCAAAAAAATTTTCTTGAACATTTTATAACTTTTAGAAAGAGCTTTCAAACGGCAGGGTATTTTGTTTGTCCAGCTACTTCCAATAAAAAAATATTTAAAGCTCTGGTGGATAAATTAAGAAAATATATGACATCCTGAAAGGCTTAAAAAATTAAAAACCATAAATGTCATTCATATCATTCGAAAGGTCTTGAAAAAGTCTTTACAATGAGACCCCGCGGGATTTGGTACGATAACTTTACAATAAGATAGAAAACTTTAAGGTTTTTGGTGACTTTAGTCTTGGATGGGGAAAAGTAACTGGACGGCATTGAAATAATAAATAATAGTAGACTTCTTACTAATCTAAATTATAATTCGAACATAATTTTTTAACACCAGTAGGGGCTAAATAAGGGTCGCCACTATTATTGCCTCTATTTAAATAATTTAGAAAAAATATCTTAAAGGACTTGGTCTCTTTTATGTAAAATTTGTTCCAGAAATATTCTTCACACTTACTTTCAAACATAATAAATACATAAAAAAACACAACTTGAACTTATCTCCTTTTGTTTTAGTCTGCTCTATTTTTAAAGTCATTCCGGACTATATGATATGATAAGAAAAGTTTCTGGATTGGGTTGAATACCATAGAATGAGAACAGCAATTTAAAACAGTTGTCACCGGCGGCGATAAATTCACGTTTATGGTGGTAATCTAAACGTAATTTTTTTAGGTAAAATCAAAATTCTTGATGAGAATATTAATTATGTATTCTAACCTACAAATCCGCGAGCTCAAAAAATGAAACAGCGTTTTTAAATTGCTATCATATGCTTTATCTCTGGAACTTGCCAACGGGCTTCGATGTTTCTTTTTTTAATTTGTGGTATCTTTTCGCGAATATTATGAATATTCAATTTGTTCATAAACGTATTCTTAAATTAACCGTGTAATTTGTTTAAAAAATTTTTCCAGCAAAATTTTTTGCAAAAAATCAACATTTTTTGTGCAATTTTCATAGGAGAATGTGGTAATAGGTCATAAAACTTCAATAAACAAAATATTGTTATGAAAAAATTAATTTTTTTTTTGCTATTTTACGTGAAAAACAACATGCCATCTTTTATAAATTTCGTTTGGACCTGATTGATTCTACTTAAATATTATCTTTAACACTAAAACAATATTAAAATTATTATGAAACGTCTATATATATATATATATATATATATATATATATATATATATATATATATATATATATATATATATATATATTTATATTTTCCAGATTCTTGAACCATAGATTATATCATTTTCTTTTTGTTTGTCTTTTCTTGGGTTTAGTTTAGGAACCTAAGCCCAAGAAAAGACAAAATTAAAAGAAAATTCTATATATATATATATATATATATATATATATATATATATATATATTTATAGGTAAGTTTATTTCATTACATTTTGTACAGAAAAATACAATTGTAATATGTCACAAAACAAAAAATATGGTTAAAACTATCTGTAAATTACATTAAAAAAAGTCCTAACAATATTCTCGAGAAGAAGTCTCCATGTACTCATCCACTGAACGGAATGCATGCTCTAATAAAAATCCTTTTAATTTGCAACGTGTCGTACAATGACACATTTAGTGTATTTTTCTTAGATCTCTCCAGTCTATACCTCGAAGGCCAAATTAAATTAGCTGATTTAGTACTATAAAAGTGAAAGTGGGAATTTTGATGGAATTTCCCATGATTTTTATGAATCTCCAGTAGTTGGTATAAGATAAATAAACTAGGCAACGTTAGTATCCGCAATTTTATAAAGTGTGGCCTACAGTGGTCTCTATAGCCGATACCAGAGATAAGTCGAATGGTCTTCTTCTGCATTCTAAAGATCTGAATCACGCCAGCACAGCAACAAAAATAGAGGATGCCAACTTATTCCTCAATAATGTGATGGGAGAATTTCAGTTCAAACCATCGTCCAAACTGACACCCAACAATGTCACCGAAGAACCATCAACTACTCCACATCCATTCATGAAAAACAAATCTCTCGTACTCTCCCATACGAGACATGTCAGCGTAACAGATACACAGACCCGGGGACAAATGCCTAAAGAGATCATATATATATATATATATATATATATATATATATATATATATATATATATATATATATATATATATATATATATAATTATATTTTCTAGATTCTTGAACCATAGATTATATCATTTTCTTTTTATTTTGTCTCTACTTGGGTATAGGTTCTTTATTTAACAAAAAATCAAAAATAATTTGACGTTTCGCCTTTTATTTAAGGCATCTTCAAAAATTTTTTGCTTTTTTTTATTTATTGATACTCCTAAAAATATTTTTTACATAATTAGAAAACATTCATGCACGAACATATTTACAATTTTAAAAAACAAACAAACACTTTAAAAAACCATTCAAATTTCTAAAAGTATTTAATTTTACCAGTACCTACCTTGACATTTTGCTTATTTATTAATAATGAAATGAAATTCTATTTAGGTACTTAGGATACATAGAATGTGTTTTATTTTTTATAGTTTAACAATGGGCCAAAAAAACGATACATTTAATTTTATGTTTAAGAGGATATCAAATTATTGAAGATGCCTTAAATAAAGAGCGAAACGTCAAATTGTTTTTGATTTTTTGTTAAATAAAGAACCTAAACCCAAGAAAAGACAAAATAAAAAGAAATATATATATATATATATATATATATATATATATATAATGAAAAGAAGAGGTCCTATTACCGAACCCTGCGGTACTCCACACCGTACCGCCATAGGCTCAGAAAGTTCCCCACCATATGTTATATATAAATATATATATATATATATATATATATATATATATATATATATATATAGGTCAACATAGTATTCAAATATCTTAAAGAAGTAGGTAATCGAAAGCGTTTGTTATCATACGATTATTTGAGTGGAGATACTATTTTGTACAGCGATCAACATATGATATATAAATTTATGTATTATAGATAGCGTGTTTGTTTTTCCTTATAAAATCAAATTAAACTTAATTTTTTACACAAATAACACGGTTAATTTAAAAATAAATTTATAAACAAATTGCGGATTCGTAATGTACGCGAAAAAGTACCTCAAGTTAAAAAAACGAAACATCAAAAGCCGTTGGCAAGTTCCTGAGATAAAGCATATGATAGCGGTTTGAAAATGCTGTTTCATTTTTTATTTCTATAATATGAATGTATTTATATACCCAACTGCAAGTATATTGTACCTACTGTTAGTATATAGATCCTTAAGAGATTAAATATTCAAATTGCGTCGAATTCTGGAAGATGGCACTACTTGTATTAGACTTCATATTTTGTTTGATATAAGTTGTCCAAACAATTCGCTGTTCCTATTTTTAAGTGCTTTTACCTATCCTGTACTGACGAGAACCAACGGGTACCTAACTGGTCTGCAGGTGGCGGTGCACTGGCATAGGAGAGACCTTCATCCTTACATGGTAATTTCTTTGCCATCTGAGAAAGTGCTTTGTTTCTGTATTAAATTTTTCTTATATGAATATATTTATACACCCAACTAAAAATATGTTGTATCTACTCTCGAAAAATAAACATTTTTATTAATTGTCTTGAACCAAAAGAAAGTGCGGAGTCAGATATTTTCATTAATTTTAATCCAACAAAATGACACGTAAAGAGTCTGAATAAACTTTAGTAAAACAAATGATACTTTTCAATTACTCCTTACTTTTTGATTTATTTTCTTTACAGTTTTAACTAATTTTGTCTTTTTATCTATTATTTTTATGGTCTTTTACGATAGATCAAATAATATATAGAATAATATCGAACAAGTAAATATATAATAAAAAAAAAATTAAAAATAATCAGTAAATTATTTACGTATGCATTTATACTCGAAAATAAAATATATTTTATTAATATAATTAAATCCCTCGAATCAATGATTGTTGATTTAAATAAAAATCAAAATCAGCCCAACTCTACCATAAACTAGGATATGTCAAAAAATGACCGCTTAAAATAAATTAGGTAACATTTTTATGTAAAAGATATCAAGATATTCAGTCTAAATTTGATGTATTTTATCAAGTTTTCTGTTGGTAGAAAACTTTTCTCTTTCCCTCCCCTCGTATTTGCCACCATGTCAACAAACGGAGCAGATTTTTCCAGTGAGAATTATTTGCAGCGGCAGCGAATAATCCGCTCCAGACCGTGGATGCCTTAATTTAGTCGAGTGAGCACGTATTATATAAAACCCCTATTTTTAACCTTGCAGGGGTTGCAAACTGTAAAACTAACCCAAATTTGTTAAGACCGCCTCCTTAAACACCGTACCTTTTTGTGCCTTTTTTTTTAAAGGCTAAGTTCTCTAATTTGTTCATCAGTCTTTAAAAGTTTTGAAAACTATTTGTTAGCTGTATACATAAAAGAATATCCAATTGAATAAATTAATTTTAACAGAGAGAATAGGAAACACCGGAATAGAAACGTCAGTCAAATAAACCATTCGAGAGTAGCCGTTTAATTTCTGGAACTGGCATTGCTATATGTCATCTGTATCCATTGTAAAGTCTGGCATTTTAGACGGTATATGTACTTAGAACATTTTGACATATGAATGTTAATTGTGTTGTTTCTAGTAACTTCAAGATTTCATCTCCGCAAAAAAATTGAATTAACTCAAAAACATTTTCGTAAGATTATTTTTCACAACTTTCAACGTGAGTTATCTCAACAAGAATGCATCGATGGTTTAGTGAATTCAGTAGTGGCCGTCGTTCACTCATGGACGAGTAACGTCAAGAGCGTCCAAAATCGGTTGTAGTGCAAAGAAACATTGATGCAGTTCATAAACGGATAATGCCAGGTACAAGGAAGAAAATGGCCCACCCTATTAATATATATATATATATATATATATATATATATATATATATATATATATATATAGGCTGATTCAGTTTAGGTCATAGACAAGTAAGTTAAGTTATTTTATTCTCCTTACGACCGCTGGGGAAGCAGGTAGATAGTATATTCTCTACGAATTTCACTCTGGTTCTCTCTCCATACTAGTTTCGAATACCTTCATACATCAGCGGAGCTGTAACGAACCGAGACCAAAATGCACAGAAAACAACTGTCTTCTTAAATATCCCCATATCGTAAAATGTCGACGGGATATTACCCGCAGAACTTGATGCCGGACTGTTGTCACCAACAGTACAAACGAACATCTGAATATACTTTGGAGTGGTAGGAATTTATTATAAAAATTTTTTTAAAAAATTGAACCGACTTCTAAAAGTGCACTAAAAAGTGAAAAATAACCATAAATTTTTATATGAAATTGAACTTTTTGAAGTCGGCGCCAAACTAATACCTGATAAAATGTGATTTGCATAAACAGATTAAAAATACTTTATTTGTAATTGCTTCTTACCATAATTTCTATATATTAGTAGTTATTTATTTCGTGTACAAATAATTAGGCGCCGACTTCAAAAAGTTCAATTTCATATAAAAATTTATGGTTATTTTTCACTTTTTAGCGCACTTTTAGAAGTCGGTTCAATTTTTTAAAAAAAATTTTATTTTTCTATTTTTAGTTTTAGAATTCATTATGACATTCATAAATTATTTCAACTAAGTACTAATCGAGATTACTGTACCTCGCAATGACTCCAAAATGGCAAAAAAGTATCACCCTAAAATGAACCATTAAAAATTCTTTAGTTCTTAGAGTTTTCCAAATACCAATCAAATTGGGTCAAACTAATATTTAGTCTGTCATTGAAAATAAACTATCTTAAATTTCAAATTAATTTTAGATTGGAAATATATTCCCCAAAACCTTCCAATATCGATATTTAAAGAAAATAAATTAATTTTTTATCCACCATATTGGATAAGCCATATTGAATTTTTTAAAAATAATTTTAGATTCGTCATATTTGACCCCGAAAACTCTCCCGTACCAATTTTGATGAAAATCGGACAAAATTGATTTTTTTTTGTCCGCCATATTGAGTTTTTTAAAAATAATTTCAGATTATTTATGTGAAGCCCCGAAAACTGATTTTTTCGTTCGCCATATTGGATCCGCCATATTGAATTTTTTAAAAATTATTTTAGATTTGTCATAAGCAACTCCGAAAACTCCCCCGTACCAATTTTTGAGAAAATCGGACAAAAACGATTTTTTTCGGCCATATTGAATCCGCCAAATTGAATTTTTTAAAAATTATTTTAGATTCGTCATATGCGATCCCGAAAACTCCCCCGTACCAATTTTGGAGAAAATCGGACAAAATTAATTTTTTTGTCGGCCATATTGAATCCGCCATATTGAATTTTTTTAAAATTATTTTAGTTTCGTCATACGCGACTCCGAAAACTCCCCCGTACCAATTTTGGAGAAAATCGGACAAAATTGATTTTTTCGTCCGCCATATTGGATCCGCCATATTGATTTTTTTAAAAATTATTTTAGATTCGTCATATGCGATCCCGTAAACTCCCCCTTGCCAATTTTGGTAAAAATCGGACAAAATTGATTTTTTGATCCGCCATATTGGATCCGCCATATTGAATTTTTTAAAAATAATATCAGATTCGTTATGTGCAACCTCAAGAACTCCCCCATACCAATTTTGGAGAAAATCGGACTAAATTAAATTTTTTTGTCCGCCATGTTGGATCCGCCATTTTGAATTTTTTAAAAATAATTTCAGATTCGTTGGGTACAACCCCGAAGATTCCTCCATACCAATTTTGGAGAAAATCGGACAAAATTAATTTTTTTGGCCGCCATATTGTAAGCGCCATCTTGGATTTTACTGCACCAATTTCATCTAAAAAAATATGGGACCACCGCAGCAACTTCCTTGACATAACGTAAAAAATTTCACTCAAATCGGTGCAGCCGTTCCGGAGTAATCGGTGTACATACATAAAAAAAAAAAAAATACATAGTCGACGAATTGAGAACCTCCTTCTTTTAGAAGTCGGTTAAAAAATAAATAATTTCACTGTCTGTATATTTAAAAAAGTTATTTCCATATGACCGTTATTTATACATATATATATATATATATATATATATATATATATATATATATATATATATATATATATATATATATATAATATATGAAGTCAAATGTGAACAGTAAATGCCGTATTAGAGGTTGCACAGTTTGAATAAATTGCTATGGAACACAATTTATCCTATTTCACCATCATCGAGATGATGGCCTACCTGTACCACCATACCGAGAAGAAAGTCAAAACTTACCCTTCCTGCAACAGTGACACGGCAGAGGTACATGTTTCGTCTCTATTAGACTCACTAGAGTACCGACATGCACCTGTTTGTGCAAAGGACAGATCGGAAGGAAGTATGCAACACTGAACGTGGCTTCGCTGACCTCCCGCCGGATGGCGTATATATCCAACACGGAAAGGATATGACGGAACGAAGTTTGCATTTACTGTTCACATTTGACTTCATTGATACACGGAGTTGCATATAGTTGTACGTTTGCTGAATGTGATTTCGGCACTACAACGGCATAATGTGGATATATCAACTGCCATTGTATCTCACACGGAGGAATCCTTGAAAGCCGCTAAAACATATATATATATATATATATATATATATATATATATATATATATATATATATATATATATATATATATATATATATATATTGTGACGATTTGGGTGTCATTGCTCACCCGCACAAGATATTTCCCCGACTAAATAAAATTTGGAAAACTATGTTATTGTTTTATTGCTGAATTTATATTTCAAATTTTCAAAATATTGCCAAAATTTAATTAAAAATTAGTATTTATTTGTTTAGCGCTGCGTAAAAAATAATTATAATAAATTATAACTATTCTTTAACAATTTTAAATATTTTCAATTTTCAAATTATCTATATAGATATAGATGTGTTCCTACCTATTAAATGACTCCTTCTTAGGTGAGTTCAGGAGTTTATCAGATATCAATCAGACAATCAATACACAGAATGATTAGAACATAATATATAAATTTTATTTAACAATATAAACAAATGGCACAATATTATTAATAAATATTAGATGAACATAAATGGTCAATTATTATTACTACTTTTATCTACCGTGCATTGTCTTTTAACAACCTGTATCACAAATTGGCAAAGTTTTCGTTTCACAATTGTCTACGAGATGGCTATAGTGCAGTTTTAGATGGAAAGCATCGTTACTACTTAAAAATTATATTTTAAACAAATTATCGTGTGCTGTGTTGTGATTCAAGTAGTTAATATAATTTCACACCTAATATTGATGAGGATAAATATTATTATTGTTTTAACAGATTAGTATAGCAGACTATTATTTATTAATTTAATTATTTTTATTTTAAGAAAAGTTAGGTTATTATTGGATGCTGGTTTTCAATGTCTACAAAAACTAAAAGCTTTCTACTGCCTTATCTAATATAAATACTTTGTTATGTTTTCTTTTACTTGGTCTCAATATATTATAAAACACAATTCCAGAAATTTTATTTATTTTCTTCTTTAAAAACTTCCAAATCATCAAAAATATTTTAGTTGTCTTTTCCTATAAAGTAAGGAATTGACAAATATTTTTCAAAGTCTCGTTCAGCTATTTTCTTGTAAATTTAACTCAAATAAATCATTCTTATATCCTTCTTATCTCAATTTTCTCGTAATTGTTGCCTGAGAGTTGAACAATTATTTTACAGAACAAACTTATAAACTTTTACTATTTACTTTAGTTAAATTATTAAATTCTTTTTTTTAACGACAACAAAAACACATAACCTTTTTTAAAATTAAAATACTTTACTTTTGTTTCCGTATGACGTAGGAAAACTTCTGTTTCTTTTTTTTTAACAATTGAAAATTTTAGGTTATGTTAATTTTTCAGGAGCTCCAGAAAGACAGTGCTTTCAGAAAACTGATAGATCAACTCTTTCGAAACTCCTATGCCTTGGCTTTTTATATTCGGCCAAAACATAAGAAATTTCTGCAATATGATTGGTCAGATTTTTGACACCTGGCAACTTGATAAATCTTAATACCTTGAAAAATTGAATTTCTAGATGGCTTTTTAATTTTCATGTTTTTATTAATATGTTGACCTAAATCTGACCATTGAGCCTTATTGAGCTTGCAATAAATAAACTTCGAACGAAAACGAGTTTTCTCGACATTTTGATATATATTAAAGCCACTTTGGCACATTATTTGTATATTAAAATTGATAAAAATGAACACTTTGCACAATGAAATTTATGACAATTTTACTCAAATTTTGTTCGAAAAAACTCTAAAATGTTTATTGTTGCTTTTGTTATTCTTACCCTATTATTTAACAAAATGTTCTTAACATATTAGTGCCAAAATTGCTTAAAATACTCTTAAATTTACCTTATAAACTAATTAAATATATCTTACATTTTACAGTTTTACATAAATTATGGTTTTCATTTCTACATAATTTCTATAATAATTCTTAAAACTAAAATATTCTTCTTATATTTCGTACATTAATGTTTGTTTATCACTATTCACGGTGTTGTTGTCTTAATTTTGCGCTAATTTTTCCACTATACGCACTTTTGTGTCTCATGAGTGATTGTTTTATTGGGACTAACGACGATGTATAACACTTTATTATTAGTTTTTTAAAAGCATCCACACTCTTTTTGTTCATTCAAATATATATATTTTTTTGTATTAAGACTTCCTCTAACTAGTTCAATACTTTTTTCATAGTTTTTTAATTAACTGTAGTTTTTATAGAGAAAAATATGTCATATTTTTGAAGAATCCACCAATTCTCAATTAATTTACTTAGTCAAGAATTTAGGAATTTATTGTCTGTTTCTTAAGACTATATCTGTTTATATACACTACAAATAAAACAAAACATCTTGTCCTATCCTTAAATCTAATTTTATCCTATTCTAAACCAAATTTACTGGCATATTAACCATTAAAATACATTATTTACCCTTCTGTGTCTCATTTCTTCTCTTCATATCACAAATAAAACTGAGTCTTAGCACTTATTTTAACAATATATATATATATATATATATATATATATATATATATATATATATATATATATATAGTCAAAAGCTTACAAGGATAATAGACACCGATAATTTATTGTATGTTAGCAAATTATATTACAACAATAATAAATATAAATGATCGGCAAAAATAAATAAAAAACAATGAGAATTGTATCACAGGTCAAATATTTTCTTGTAAATAAACTAAAGAACTTAATTTAGCAATAATCGAACATTCCCTTGCAGCTGTGTGCCAATTTTTATCTATATTTGCACTTATAAACTACCAACAAATAAAATTTTTATTCATTATTTAGTTCAGGTTAGTTATTTATTTCTATACATTCTGTTCTTTGGTGCTCCAACCACAGGCAGAACTAGATTTAAACGGCTAGAGAGATTTCAAAACAAGGTTCTTCAAATGATTTGCGGAGCCCCATACTTTGTCAGAAACACAATCATACACAAAGACCTAAGGTGTGACACCTTCAGCATCTTAATTAAAAACAACATTACACAATATATGAGTAGAACCACTAGCTCTACTAACATGTTAACATGTTAATACAGCAATCCCACAGCCTCACCAGAACACCACGACAATACTATAGAATCCTCCGAGACTCCACACTACTGGACCAATAATTGCGATTTTTTTTTTTTTTTCAATTTTTCTCCGTTACTAATGACCGGATTGTGTCGATCCAGCGCTCATTTTGTTGGTATTTTTATTCTCTACAATTTCTTTCTTTATACTATGGAGAATAAGATTAGTTTTCTTTTATAACCATGCAATTTTTTAGTTTTCATTGTTTATAACAAATTAATGGATCAATAGCAGAGAGTCGAAAACATAACAAAATGTCACTACGGATTGTTTTTAGCGACGGCACAGTCGGTATCCTGATAATATCTTTGTCACAGAATCACTTTTTTCTTTCTATTTATTGGCCTCTATAGATTAAATCCAAGCAAGAATTATTCCGTGTACTGTAAACAAAACAGATTTTTGTTTATTTTTGGAACATCAAATGCCATCCCGTTGATATCACTATTTCACATTTTTGTAAGAACTATTTAATCTAAACTTTTGTTTGAAATATTTTTTACAATTATTATTCATATTACTTTAAATCTCTTAAAATGTATCAATCGTTAATTTAGGTTAAATGACATAAGTTTAAACATACATTAATTAAAGTGCAATTTGACTGTAAAGCAATTTAAAATTAAGTGGCAGAAATTGCTGAGTTTCCAGAATCCCCAGTAGTGATATGAATAAGACTGAGGGAGATTAGTACAAAGTTGCAACCACATTAGAGAGGAATATGTGTTAGGGAAATTAAAAACTTTGTAATGCTAAATAGGGCAAAGATCATTATCAACTTCTAATACATTAAATATTAAAATAAGAAACTCTGAATATACGTTTCTATTTAGTAAAAAGTGCCAGTGTATATTTCGAAAAGTTGCACTTGATATGGCAGCAGAAGAAATATATTTATAAAAACCCAATCAAAACGTAAATCTATTGATATTTCATGTAAAATGCATAGACATAAATATTATATATCTCAAATGATATAGAATGATTTAAAATATTTAAAAACATATAACAAATTTCGTTGCACTTTTGAATAATAAATTAAATGGTGGCTTAAAAAATCCTGGTAATAAAATGATCCAGTACCACACATGGACTTTACATACACAGATCGATGCTTGACATTTATGATTTCAATGTAAGTTATTTAATTTTTACACAGATTAGTCAGTTACTTTTAAAAGGTGCGTGGTGAAAGGACAGTATTCCCTACAATAAGTGTCTTTTTACATTAATGGCAATGAATGTTCAAAAAATTAATCATCAACCTTAATCAAAATCAACCTTAAAGAAACCAAAAAGGTGAAATAAATCAAAAATTTTACTATTTGCTTTGTCTATTCGAAGGCACCATAGAAAAATATTATAGTATGCTTAGAATTATCAACTAAATAGTAGTGCAAATCACCACAAAACTTCACACACAACAATCTTCTTGCTTTATTAACCGATATTTCATTGCATAATTTTTTTATTGACATTACATTGACTTATCATTTCATGATATCAACAAATAACTGCTTAAGATGTAAAAATTCATCAAAGATTATAGCGAGATTCGAATTATATTTCATTATAAAAAGATCATAGCATTGATTTGCTACCTAATTATCTTGATACCTTCGCTGATGTTAGAAATTGTTTTTTATTATGACTTTTGATTTTCATTAAACGTTCTTTATGTTTACTTTCCGTCCAATCAATTTTCCTTTTTGAGACTTGAATAATTTTTCTTTAAAAAATGATTGTGTTATTCGAAATTCGATTTTACTACGTTATAAATTGAGTTTAAACGGCAGAAATGACAGACATTTTCAAGCATTTGTGATTGGATTATACAAAGCTTCGAGACATATCGGAAAATCAGGAAAATATAAGAAATAACGGAGAAACCTTTTAAACTAGATAAAGATGAATGCGTGTGTCAATGGAATAAAGGAAAATAAAAATAATTTAGGTGGCCACGGCATCGATGACTAAAAATGGAGAGCCTTTATTACGATCTTATTAACCTGATTTTAGATTTCGGCTAACAAAGAAAATTTATATTTGAACGGGTTAAAGTCATGCACGTGTAAATCATTTAATCCCTGTTTTGAAAAACAGATAGTTTTATTATATTTATTATAAAAAATTCCGAATTCAAAGAATTGTGGTGGGTATGAAATAAATGCATACTGTTGTGAGCTGGGAATGGCACAAATAAAAGAAAAATTAAATTTTTAAAAATGACATTCTATAGATATTTTTAGTTTTTTGATTACTTGGGGTTAATGAAAAAATAAAAAATGTATTAAACGAAAAAGGTGTATATTTCTTGAAGACAGATAACTCTTATGTTTAGACAGATAGTGCCAATACATGTGACTAAATCTACGATTATTATTGAACACGTCAAACAACAATTCCCTTATCTATAGTCACGATTAGAAGAATTAAACTCTATTTTATTTGTATCTTATCATGTATAGAAAAGATAAGTCTTTTATGCCGGTTACATATGAAGTCAGGACTGTAAGCCAGTCCAGCGGGATAGGCCAACGGTGTTGCCAACCCTACCGTTTTAATGGTAGATCTAGCGTTTTTCTACCCATTTTCATAAGTGATCTACCGTTTTCATTATATTTCGTTTGAGTTATAATTTATTACATATTTATTTAAAGTACTTATAAAAATTGATATTATTGCATAATATTATCATTTTATTAATTATAAAACAGGAATGCTACGGAATCTAAACGATTTCATGCGTAAAGGCCCACGAATTTTCTTCAATTTACTAGGTGGCGCTATGCTGCATACCCTTTGTTATTCTACCCTTGTTTACCAGTGTAATAGAAAGAACGTTACTGTGTTGAAAAGTTAAACTGGCATTCTAGCTACTATTCTGTCTCGATGACTGGCTTGCAGTAATGCCAACCCTACCGTTTTAACGGTAGATGTACCGTTTTGCAATGAGAGCAACAATCGTTCTTTCACTAACCGTTTGGATTATATATGACCTATTTATTACCCTTATTGTTATTGCATAACAATATTACTATTCTTCTTCTTCGGATACATATCCATTAATGGATGTTTGGGATCACATGCTCCATTGCTTCTCTATCTCGGGCGGTGTGGATCAGTGTTTGTACATCAGGTAATCCTTTCCATTGTCTTATGTTCCGAAGCCAAGACATTTTCTTCCTTCCCATTCCCCTTCTGCCCTCAATTTTGCCCTTAATCATCAACTGCAAGAACCCATATTTTTCGTTTCGCACAATATGTCCCAGATAGGTTGTTTTTCTTTTCTTGACTACTTCGAATAGTTCACACTCTCTTCCTACACGCCCCAGAACTTCCTCATTTGTCTTCTTCTCCGTCCATGAGATTCTAAGAATTCTGCGATACAGCCACATCTCGAAGGCTTCCAGTTTACTGATATTACTCGTTTTTAGGGTCCAACCCTCCACGCCATAAAGAAGCACTGACCATACGTAGCATTTCATAAACCTCATCCTCAAGTCAATATCGAATTCTGAGCAGGTAAGCACATTTTTAAGCTTCAGGAAAGCCTGTCGGGCTTGCTCAACACGGCTTTTTATTTCTCTGTCCGATGTCCAATCCTCACACAGCCATTTTCCAAGGTATTTGGACTTGTCCACTCTTTCAATGGGTGCTGCATCAAATGTTATTCCGGAGTTTGTAAATGCATCCAAGTTTCTGGAGATGATCATAAACTTTGTTTTCCTAGTATTGATGTTCAGACCCATAGATGCACTGTATTGTCCAACCATATTTACTATTTGTTGTAGATCATCTATATTTTCAGGACCGTGTTATCGGCATAACGAATGTTGTTGATCCATACACCATTCACTCTAATGCCCTTTTTTACTACTTTCTAAGGCCCCTCGGAAAATTGTCTTCGAATATAGATTAAATAGGAGCGGAGATAGTACGCACCACTGTCTCACTCAGCTCTCAATTTGTATATTATTGGACATACCATTTTCAATTTTTGCCTGTGCATTATGGTTCCAATACAAATTTTGGATGTATCGAATGTCCTTTTGATCGATGTCGAGCCTCTCGAGGAGTTGTATTAAGTTTTTATGTTGAACATGGTCGAAGGCCTTCTCATAATCTATGAAACATAGGCACACATCTTTTCTTTGGTCATAGCAATTTTGTACCAGTGCGACTATCGCCTCCCTTGTATCTAATCCCTGTCTAAATCCAAACTGGGAGTCGCTCACGTCTCTTTCACATTTATTGAATATTCTTTGGTATATTATTTTAAGCAAAGCTTTAATGTATGACACATTAGACTGATAAGTCTGTGGTCTTCGCATCTTTTTGCATTAGGTTTCTTTGGTAACAGGATAAAATAGAACATAGCCATTGTTTGGAGTAGAGACCCGTATTGAAGATGATGTTAAAAACTTTATGCAATGCCGCAACACTTCTTTCATCTAGGAGTTTGAGTATTTCTGACGGGATTTTGTCTGGTCCAGCTGCTTTGTTGTATTTTAAGTTATGGATAGCTTTTTCAATATCTTCTTTTGTAATTGATGGGCCAGTCAAGCTATCCCTTAAATCAGTCTATATTACTATACTAATTACAAAATAGATACATTACAAAATCTAAAGGATTTCATGCTTAAAGGCCGAAAAATTTTATTCAAATCACGCACATGTAAGTCCGTTGCTTTTCTATCCTTGTTTACCAGTACACAATAAAATAGAACAGATATAGATCTGACTTTTCACATATAGAACAGAGAGGTTGATAGAAACAACGCGATTAATATTTTCTTTTCTCCTGTTTCGCTCAAGATCAAAAAAAAAGCGAGAGTAGGGATAGTAATGTAAGTCGGCAAGTTAATTAAAAATTTAATAAAACCGATTTGTGTTCATATTGATTTTCTCAAATTTAGTGAGGGATATTGGCAATGCTGCTGGCTTGAGACAGTTGCGCTGTCCTAAAATTACCGTGCATACGGAGGTAATACTGGCCTAGCTTACTGGCCTGGTTAGCCTACTGGCATCGTGTGCAAGCGGCCTTACTTCATTTATGAATAAGATTATCCGTTTTTATTTTCGAGCACGATTTGTCGCTACCAAACAGCACACCAGGGACAAATGGGGACTGAAATTTTCAAAAGCCATGGAGTTTCAACCTAAGTTTATTGAAAAACCAATAACTTTCCTAAAAATATAACTTTAAAAGACTTTATATTTATTGTCTTGTAAGTGGGATGATTGGCCAAAAAAAATATCGGAATATTATTTGGGGACCAAACTTGAAAAACTTTTTGACGCTTTATGAAAAAGCTTCTTAATAATTTATGCAAGTCAGTATAATGTATGAGGTATATCTTCCTTACATGCTCATAATCAGAGCATGATCAATTGCTGTTTTATTATGGACCCATATTATGCCCATATAACCTCAAAATAATTGAAATTTAAAAAAAAAATTAGAAAGTTCTTAGATATGCTTTTACGATTCAAACTTATAAGATATTTATAGATTTATTGATTGATTCATATTAATAAGGACACGTCAACCCATGGGGATGTTTTGGTGTCCACGGAAGAGTAGCGATAAAGCAAATCTATGGTGCCTTTGGTTTTTATGTATGCTATTTAAAAAGATAAAATAATAAAACATGTATTGATAAAAACAAAGGACGTAAACAGAAAACAAAGAGTTAAAACACTGAAAGAACTAACATGATAGTACCTAAATTGACGGATACGTTTTGACCTATATATGGGACAATAGGGAAAAGTCTCGAAGAAAAGAGGATATTTTCATAATATTTTCGTAAGAGAATTTCTCTTTGAGGGGGCCCTTGATATCGTGGTCTATCAGAATGCGAGAATATTTGGGACAAGATTCTAAAATTGAAAGGGCTACCTCGCGTTGGTTAAGGGGGGTTCAAAACGATCAATAAAATGACCATGTGTTAATCTAGTGTGGCCAATCCTTAGCCTGGCCATAACGGACAGGGGTTATCTAGGATAGCTCTGATGTGCAGTGTTAGTAAATATGGTATCTTTTATCTCATGTAGCTTGTTTTCTACCCATTGGAGGTACCATTCTAACTGCCAAAGGGCTCTTACTTTATGATTAGAGATGACACGAAGGTCTCCAGGGCAGAAGGTGACGTCAATAGGACGAGTGGTAGGACCATCTTTTGCCAATGTAATGGCTTCCTCATTTCCTTCGATGTCCACATGATCAGGTATCCATGGAAAGGATATTTTCTTTTTTTGTATGCTTATTCTTACCAGAAGAAGAATATGGATTATCACTTAACATCAGTAAAACATAAATAATGGTGGTATCTAAATCACCACAAAACTTCCCTGACATAAATGTGCATGATCAAAGTATTGAACGTGTGAGAAAATATAATTACCTGGGAATTGTTATCAACGAAAATAACGATAGCTCTAAAGAAATCAGAATCAAAGTGAAAAAAGCTAGAGCTACGTTTATTAAAATGAAAAAGGTGTTCTGCGGACGAGAAACTTAAAATTCGCCTTGTGAGATGTTACGTACTGTCAGTTCTTTACTACAGAATGGAAGCGTGGACATTGAAAAAGATCGATACCAAAAGGATGGAAGCATTTGAGATGTGGATGTACCGTAGAATATTAAGAATGACAGAGAGAGTAACAAATGTGGAGGTTTTGCGAAGAATGCGGAAAGAGAAATAGTTAGTACTTACTATTAAAGAACGCAAACTGCAATACTTGGGATATGTTATGAGGGGAGATAAATACCAGTTGCTGCAATTAATTATCCAGGGAAAAATAATAGGCAAAAGATCCAAAGGAAGAAGGAGGCATTCATGGTTAAAGAACTTAAGAGAATGGTACAATTGCAACAACTGCCAACTGTTTAGATCTGCAGTGTCAAAGATACGCATAGCTTTGATGATAGCCAAACTTCGGAACGAGAACGGCACCTAAAGAAGAAGATTCTTACCAGATTATATTTTATATTCATTATCAATGGACGAGAGGAATTTAAGAATTTTAGGGATGTAATGGAGTTTAGGGAGATATTTATAGACAGAGTAAACCTAAATGCACGAAAACTACGGTTTGCAATCTTCGCATAATCAATGTAGTTAGTTATTTAAGAGAAAAATATTTTTTTATAATATTTTTAGGTTAGGTTAGGCAATTATATGGCTCTTTACTTCCATCTAAATACTATCATAAAAAACGAAAAAAGACGTAGGAAAAGTTAAAAGTGTAAATAATAATAAAGACATGAAATAAGTAGTGTAATGGTACTGTGGTACTTAATTAAGAGTCACCATTGCTGCATGGGCTATTTCTGGATGCCAATAAAAAAAATTTTTTCGTCTCCGCTTGCATTTTAGCATCCATAAAGAAGCATATAAGAAGAAACCCTCGAGAAAAAAAGCCATAAAAAATGTAGATTTCGAGAAAATCGTGTTTGTTTCTTTTTTCGAAAAGCGGCAGCCATTTTGTTAATTTTGAAAAGGTTCCAGTTTTCATATTTTTTCCTGAAAATTTATGACTCATGTGACCTTAGTCATAAGAGAAAACTGAATTGCGTTGATTAGTTACAAAAATATACAATTTTGAATAAAATATATTTCACTGAGATAGCATTTTATTTTTTTGACTATTTTTACTGCATTATTTTGAATGGAATCGACCATTTAATGCTATAACAATTGTAAGGCAGTTGCAAATATCGATCTTCAAGAACGATTTTCCTGCAAACATTATGAGTGGTCGTGTTTAAAGGCATTCCGCTTCTGCAATCACCCTCACTGGATTCACAACCAAATTTTACTTTGAAATATGATAGTCTTGCCACTATTTACGGCAATTATCCTGTCGTGAATATTTTTATTTATGCTCTTTGTTAAAAGTTTTTTGACCTTCTTTTTCTTCTTTAGGTGCCATGTCCGTATTCAGACGTTGGTGGCCATCATGTTTACAATTTCCTGAAATCTTTCTCTATCGGCTGCAGCGCGAAATAGTTCCTCCACCGTGCAATCACACCACTGCCTGATGTTACGTAGCCATGAAAGCTTCTTTCGGCCTATCCATCTTTTTCCTTCCACTTTTCCTTGTATTATAAGGCGAAGTAGATGGTATTTAGGTCCTCTAATTATGTATTCTGTTTTCCGCCTCTTTATAATGTTCAAGAGCAGTCGATCTGTATTCATCATTCTGAGAACATCCTCATTGGAAGTGTGCGAAACCCATGATATCTTTAGGATTCGACGATAGCACCACAATTCGAAAGCTTCCAGTTTGTTTAGCGTTGTGGTTTTTAGTGTCCATGTCTCGCAACCGTATAAGAGAATAGACCGTACATAGCATCTCAGGACCCTCTTAAATATGCATTGACAGGTTCCTGTTGCATAGAACTGGTTTTCATGTCATAAAGGCCTTACGCGATATTTCGATCCCAGCTACTATCTCTTCATCTGAGTCCCCATTCACATTCAACCAACTGCCAAGGTATCTGAAATGGTTTACACGCTCTATCCTCTCTTCATCGAGCCAAAATTGACATTTGTCTATATTAATCTTTCCAACAGGCATCCCCTTTGTTTTTAAGATGTTGATTTTAAGGCCTCTTCGGCAGCTCGCCTCATTGACTAGATTTACTAATGTTTGGAGATGCTTTCTACAAGAATGGTCGTATCATCAGCAAATCTAATATTGTTGATTACTTCTCCACCCAGTCTTACTCCCTCTTTTCTGTCATCCAAAGCCTCCCTAAAATTTCTTCAGAGTATACATTAAAAAGACAGGGTACTCGGTCGAATGCCTTTTCAAAGTCAATGAAACAGACGTAGATGTTCTTTCGGAATTCACAACTTTTTTGTAGGAGAACGCGCATACGAAATAGTGCCTCTCTGGTTCCTAGACCATTTCTAAATTCAAATTGCTCATCACTCACTCTACTTTCGCATAGAAGGAATATTCGGTTCTGTAGAATTCGTAGAAGTATCTTAAGTTTCTGGCTCATTAAACTAATCAGTCTAAAGTCGCTGCATTTAGTGGGTCTACTTTTCTTTAGTAGTATGATAAACAGCGACTCTAACCAATCATCTGGTATTATTCCTTCGTTGTAAATTTTATTAAAGAAAGTGGTTAAGTAGGAAATATTTTCCTCATCCAGAAGTTTAAGCAGCTCAGCTGGGATTTGATCTGGTCCAGGTGCCTTATTATTTTTGGCTTGCTGTATTGCTTTTCTGACTTCTGATTTCAATATACTGGGGCTCCTGTCTATCTCGCTGCCGCATATAGTATGTGTATGTGCAGCATTTTCTCGAGTAGCATCGTCAAAAAGGTCACTGATGTATCTCTCCCATTCTCTGCACTGTGGTTCGTGATTACAGATTTTTCCGTCGGCGTCTTTGAGTAAATGAGCATTTTTTGGTTTTCTAATTCCGGAGGTATATTTAAGTTTCCTGTGGAGATTGAAATTGTCGTGTTTTTTTTTGGAGGTTCTCTATTTCTTTACAGGAATTTTCGAGCCAAAGTTCTTTGGTTTGCTTAATTTTTCTTTTTATGAGTTTGTTGACTTCACTGTATTTGTTAGTATCTCCATTTTTTGGCTTAGAGGTGCTCAATTTCACAAATCTAATTTTATGTCAAAAACACTTCATAAAACACTGAACAGTGAGCAGTTAAATTAAATTTGACACACAAGTAAAAAAAGGCGGTTACTTTTTACATTAAGTTGATACTTTTTCTAATATCCCTCGTACATTTTTAATCTACTTAACTATAATTTATTTAACATAATCCATTTTTAAGCAGCAAAAACATCCTCTAATTCAATATTCTTCCAAACAGTCTGACAAATTCTTATTTATTTTATGTCCCCCAGTATCCCGTTATTCAAACTATTCTACTTCCATCCTTTTTTCTTTTCGGATAACTACCTTTTTCATTCTTAATATATTTAGCTCCTGACTATAAAGGGTCCCTAGGGATCATTTTACGCCTTCTTCTCTGGATATAGAGGCAATTTTCTTCGCCGGTAGACTGATTGAAGGTATATACGTGGCTCTAATTGAATATAAAAGTGTGTTTGTGGCCAAACTGCTAAATATTCTAGTTAGAGAGAAAGAGGCCTACTTTTATCACGGAAAAAGTCGTGAAATAACGAATATATTGTTTTTACTTTTGTTTTTCTGGTTAATAAAAATATTAATTTTAAATTTATACAGTAATTATGGTTACTTTTGCAATAAATTATATTAGATTTTTTTATATTAAAATTTAATCTTAAGATGGCAATTCTTTTTCTATAAGTACCTGCTAAGAGAGCTAAGAAGTGGGTAATGAAATCTCAGTTACTCAAAATTCTATTAACAATATCGATGTCAAAGAGATCTTAGATTAAAATCGAGCTCATTCCAAACCATAAAATTATTTAGAGCCAAGATTGCTTGAATACGTGAATGAAAAAAAAAAGAGTTGTAAGACACTAAATATTTACATACGTTGAAAATTTTGAACGGGGTGTTTCTTATCTGTGCCTGTTTCCGTTCTAACCTAAAATTACTTTGGTCACTGTAAAAAAATTCCCACTTTTTGTTTTTAAAAAAGGCCTCTCTTTGTCAACCTCTGTCCATCCACTCCTGGATGTAGGTCTCTCTCAATTGTTTCCTTCTTTCTCTATTCTTCGCTAATCTCATCCACTCTTTGCCCGCCACTGTCCTTATGTCGTCTACTCATCTTTTTTGAGGTCTTCCCGTTCTTCTTGTTGTCTCCCTCGGTCTCCATCCCAGGATTCTTCTTGTCCATCTGTTGTCCTCATATCGGGCTATGTGACCAGCCCATCGCCACTTCATCTTTGCAACCTCATTCACGATGTGTTTGACTTTCGTTTTGCGTCTTATCTCGGTGTCTCTTAATGATATTCGAAGCATGTTTCTTTCCATCGCTCTTTGGACTGTTTCTAATTTTTTAGCGGACTTTTTGGTGAGGGACATGGTCTCTAATCCACACGTACACACTGGTAATATGCATGTGTCGTATACTTTTCTTTTTAGATTTATGGGAATTGAATTATTTTTCAGGATGTATGCGAATTTACCGAAAGTGGCCTATGTCAGCTGCGTTCTTCTTTTTATTTCAGCATCCTGGTTTGATTTCCCTAGTCTGATGTCATGACCCAAGTATACATAGTGTTCGACGTTTTATATCCTCTGGTTCTGTATTGTTATGTTTGCCTGTTCGTGGCTCATTATTTTTGTTCTGTTGTAGTTCACTTTAAGGCCTACAGATGCAGATACGTCATTTAGGTGTTGTAGCATTTCGTTCAATTCTTGGAGATTACTTGCTATTAAGATTATGTCATCAGCAAATCTGAGATGGTTCAAGTGTATTCCGTCGATGTTTATACCTTTGATGTTCCATTTAAGTTCCTTAAAAATGTCCTCTAGGACTAGGGTGAACAATTTTGTCTCACTCCCCTTTGTAGTTTTATGGGGTTCGTTTTCATCTTGTCGTCTATTTTTATTTGAATGGTTGCATTTCCGTATATGTTTTTTATGATGTTGATGTATCTTGAATCGATTCTTGCGTTTTCTAAGGATTGTTATACTGCTCATATTTCGACGGAGTCGAATGCCTTCTGGAAATTTACAAAAGCCATATGAAGCGGTACGTTATATTCGGTGCACTTCTCAATTAGTATTCTTATGGTGTGTAGATGATCTGTGGTACTAAAGTGTTTTCTGAATCCAGCTTGTTCGATAGGTTGGTAAAAATCGAGTTTGTTTTTTATGCGGTTGGTTATGATTTTGGTTAACAACTTGTAGGTGTGTGATAGTAGGGATATTGGTCGGTAGTTTTCAATATTTGTATTGTCTTCCTTTTTGAATATTAAGATTACTTCGGAGTTATACCAATCCTGTGGAATTTTTCCCTCTTCAATTATTTTATTAAATAGAATCTTCAATATTTGTTCTATTTTTCTGCCGCCAATTTTCAGCATCTCTACTGTAATTTTGTCTTCTCCTGCACATTTATTGTTCTTTAATTTATTTAGTGCCATTCTTATCTCTGAGCTTGTTACTTCTGGAATTTCCTCTGAGCCTATGTTGAGTATGGTTCTTTTTGTTCGTTGTTGCTCTTGTTGTGTGTGTGGCGAGTATAGCTTGGTGTAGAATTCTTCTATGGCTCTGCTTATTTCCTTTTCGTCCTGGACGGTCACGTTTTTCGCGTTTTTTATTTTCATTATTTTTGTTTTGCCTCTTGAGTTTTTTTGTTTTTAGTACTTTCATGTTGCAGTTTTCACTTATTGTGTCTTTTATTAGTTTATTGGTGTAATTTCTATTGTCTTTTCTAATTTCCTTTTTCACTTCCTTGAGTTTTGAATCTGTCTGTTGTTCGATCTGTCCTTTCTCGCCTTTCTTTGAGAAGTCTCAGTATTTGGTTGTAGTTTGGACGTCTTTGTTATTTTTGATTTTGAGAAAACTTTTTTAACCGATGTGTTTATGTTCTCTTTTATTTTCGTGGCTAGTTCGTTTATTTGCATTTTCTTTATTGTATCTATTGGTGTTAGTCTTTTTTCTAATTCATTTTAATAGTTGATTTGTTCTTGTGTCAGGGTTTCCGTGGTTGGGTAGCGTTCTTGTTTGATGTGCTTGTTAGGTTCTGTTCTCATGTGTATCTTGATCTTCGCTCGTACTAATCTGTGGTTGCTTCCGGTATAAAACTTATTCAGTGTTGTCACGTCGGTACATATGTTTTTCCTATTAGAAAGAATATAATCTATTTCGTTTTTAGTTGTTTTGTCTGGTCCAGGTCCACTTACGTTGTTTGGGTTTTTTATAAAAGGTATTGAGGCAAAATAGGTTTTCGTTGTTCAGGTAGTTGTATAACATCTCCCCTCTCTCGTTCCTATCACCCAGCCCGAAGTGGCCAATATAGTGTGTGTCTCCCTGCTCTTTCTTTCCGATTTTTGCGTTAAAATCGCACAATACAGTCACTAAATATTGTCCCCTTTTTGTACAAAAATTGTAGAAAAAAAAACTACACATGAAATGATAAATAAAACGTCAAACATTAGATACAATGTTCCTTTATTCTTAAAAATTATCAGAAACTCTTAACCTTGTTACAAATTCAGTCAAGGTAGCTTTAATCAAAAACTACAAATTCTAAAAATATATTTTGGACAACTAATTCTGTCCCTGGGATGATATTGAGATCACAATATTCCGTACGTGAACTTCAATTATATTCATAATAATATTAATTAGTACTAGTAATCATAATCTAATATCTAGTCAGTCCTTTATCAATCATTGTTATAGTTTAAGTAGTTCTAATTTTTCAGACAAGTTGTAGAGATAAATTTAGGTCCTTATTTTTCAAAGCAAGTCTCATGCGTCCATTGGAAACATTTGACGCATCTTATCCATTTTTCTCCTTTTATGACAAACTGGGCATTTTGTTATCATTGTTGCTATCTTCTTTGTCAGTAGAGATCAAAAGTGGATAATCACCAGATATTTCCTCGTCAAGACTGCTGTTTTGTCGCTTGTGGGTTTTATTTTTTTGTTTCCTGCTATGTTTACTTTTTTTACACTTCTGTCATTTTTTTTCCTGCTACTCTTTCAATCTCCCCTTCCGTTTCTTTCCTGCATCCAATACTTCTTGTTTATGAGATGAAGCCGTGATTATCATGCCTTTGCCCTGTCTAGTTGGTTGAGGGTGGTTCAATGATTGGAACAAGCTGCACGTCTGCTGGAACTATAAATAAGGTTGCAGAGTTTCCTGATTAAGATAATGTAGTTGATGTTATTGGTTTTGCATTTATGGATTCCAAAGGTGATGAGACGTCATTTACCAAAGATGTTGTGTTATTTGCATCAGCTGGAGAAGAAACATGTGGTGAGTTGACGAAAATATTTTCATTACTGCTGTATTAAGTGTACAGCTTTTGCATAGGCTTTTCCAAACTTTTCTCCAACTCAGTAGTGAGTAACAACCCAACCTGGAGATTTGTCAACTAGTTCTCTTTTCTTGGGAATAATATATTTTTAAAGGAAACAAATGAAACATCCAAAGGTTGCATATAATCAGTTAAATGAACGGGGAGGCAGATTACAGATACACCATTGTCATGTGCAATGTCAATCACATCCAAATTTCTTGTATAGATGTAATATCCATCTATTACCAGCAAAACAGGATCTTCTTTAGATGGTTTTACTATCGGAACGAAATGTCTCAACTATTTTGTGTACAGCTTAGCCTAGCATCCACCAGTGGTGACAGAAGGTGCTCCATCGTGTCGTTCAGCTTTTATGTTTTTTCTTAGAAACACCACCAATGGAGGAATAAACTGATCAGTAGCTAATATAAAAGTAACAATTGTTATTAATGATCCCTTTCAGAAGATGACAATTTGTGAATTTCTCTTTTGCTTTTTGCAGAATTGAAGCAAATCTTTTGCAATATGTCAAAAAAAGTCTTAACCTTTTCTGCAGTAAAACCTTGTACACGAGCTGGTGATAATGACTTTGGTTTACGAAATAACAGATCAGGTCGACGAGCCATAAATAACTTCATCCATTTTTTGTCGCCTTCTTTTTAGTCTGTGAAAATGGATGTGTAACATTATTCCTGATACCCAATTGAAATTCGTTCATTTTAAATCGGAAGCGGTGGCGCCATAGTAATTATTTTCCATTTGTAAGCAATAGTTTACAAACTCCTCTTCTAATTCTACCGGCCCATTTTCCCAAAAACTACATTTTCTACAAATTTTCCTGAATTTTTCACATTAATCTTTCAAAGTAGCTCTTGGAACATTAAATAAATTTACTGTCTTTTTATAACCCATTTCCTTCATTTGTATAGCTTCAGCAGCTTTTCTCATTACTTCAGGACCCCACAGCTTTCTCTTTATCATCTAAAGAATAAAGACAAATCTAAAGTAAATATTAAATAAATATAGAATCGTAACCTCAATTTTTTCCATTAGTTTTAAATCATAATATAATAGTGTTAATTTTGACAAAACTTTCATTTCAATAAGTCAAGCAGAAAAAAACATGAAAGGGGACGAAATTTGGCAACTGTACCTTATTTTTCGAATTTTCACTTTATACTACTTTCACTTAATCATTATCATCATCAGCCCATTTTTGTCCACTGCTGAACATAGGCCTCCTCAAGAGACTTCCATCCTCCTCTATTCTGAGCCACTGCGATCTAGTTTGTTGCTATTCTTTTGAGGTCGTCTGTCCATCTGGTCGGTGATCGTCCCTGACTGCGTTTGTCAGCTCTCAATCGACATTCCAAAACTCTTTTCGTCCATCTGTTGTCCTCTATTTTAGCCACATGTCCGGCCCATCTCCACTTTAACCTTGCAATGCGCATAATGACATCATCTACCCCCGTTCTTCTCCTAAACTTCCTCGCTTTGGATTCGATCTCTCAGGGACACCCCCAGCATGGACCTCTCTATTCTGCGTTGTGTTATTTGCAGTTTCTTAGCAGTTGTTTTTCGGCTCCATATGTAAAGAATGGGAGAACACATTGGTTAAAGGCTTTCCGTTTCAGATTTATGAGTATATCTATCTTGAATATATCCCTGAGTTTTCCATAAGCAGCCCATCCCAAAGCTACTCGTCTGGATAGCTCACACGTTTGGTTGTCCCTGCCCATCCGAACTTCGTGACCAAGGTAATTATATTTCTCGGTAATTTCGATGATTTCATTTTCTATTTTTATAGGCTCACTTGGTACTAAATTTGTCATCATTTTTGTTTTGTTATAATTTATCTTCAGACCTGCTCTTTGTGTCCTCCCGCATTTCTCTGACTTCTTGTAGTTCGTCTGATATTAGAACTATGTCGCCAGCGAATCTAAGATTACTCAATCTTTCCCATCTATAATAATGCCTTTCTCCTCCCAATCCAAAGCTTTAAACGCATGTTCGAGCACTGTCGTAAACAGTTTTGGGGATATTGTATCTCCCTGTCGAATTCCTCTTCTTAGTTTTATTTTCTTCGTCATGGTGTGTAAGTTAATTGTTGTTGCGTTTTTATAAATATTGTAGATGATGTTGGAATATCTTTGGTCTACCCTGCATTCTTTTAATGCTCTTAAAATTGACACCAATTTCACCAATTCACTTTATACAACTCTATCAAAAACTTCATTTTACTTATTTTGCTATGCTCATGTATAGGCTAATTTAGATGTGGAATATAAATTTGATAATTTCACGCTTCAGTGAATAACGGGGCATAACAAATACTGTATGCTAAATTCTCAATCATCTGTCGAAAAAATGCGAGGTAGGCCTATATCTGTAAATTGTTCAATATATAGATAACTGGTATTTTGTTTTATTCTATGGTTCGAATGACAAGTAAATCGTAGTGTCAATAAATATTGTGTTGTAAGGGTAGATTGGGCACATGTAAGATTTAAAACGAAAAACGTGAAGTGCAATAGATAATAATTGTTGGGTGAGTTTTCTCAACGAGATCTACTCTCTACACTTCTTACTATTATCTATTACATATACCCCCCGTTTTTATTCCTAAGTCATACAAGTATTTTCATAGCTATTAAAAATTTATAATCACAAATTTTCAGCACAATATCTATGAGGTTAGAAATTTGTATGGAGTTATGAATCTGTATGGAGCTAGAAGAAATTATTTTATACTTTTTAGTCCATTTCAAAACCTGGTATAATATTTTTTTTTATTTTAATAATTATTTTCTGCTCTTTGGTTTTAGTTTAAAATCAATTGACAAATTAGTACCGAATAGACAGAAATCGATTGCAAAATTTATACTGAACAGACAACTACACAAACAGACAGACAAGAAGGCGAGTTAATATTGCTTGGTCTTCCAGTTCTGAGCTAAGTTTGACCTTAAAGTCTTTATCTCATCAGGAAGTTAGTTTTAAATCAATGACAAAATATGAACGAAACGGACACATAAACAAACAGACAGAACAGAAAGCGAGTTAGTTGCAATATCATCCAGTTCTAAGCTCTGTTTAAATTTTCAAGTCTCTAGTTCATTGGGAAGTTAGCTTTAAATCGATCGCACAATGTGCACCAAATAGACAAATAAACAAACAGACAGACAAGAAAGCGAGTTATATTGCATTATTATTCAGTTCTGTGCTTTAAGTGTCAAGTTTTTAGCTCATCGGCAAGTTAGTCTTGAATCGATCTCAAAATATGTCCCAAACAGAGAAATAAACAGAAAGACAAGAAAACGAGTTAATATTGCATTATCATTCAGTTCTGAACAATGTTTAAAGTTTCAAGTCTTTAGTTCATCGTGAAGTTAGTTTAAAATCGATGGCAAAAAATGTACTAAACAGACAAATAAACAGATAGTGTGTTCATGTTTAGTAAGGGCTGCTTTGGGGATGCTGATATGTTTGTCCTATGTATACTCCATTGAAGTGGGTGAAGTTTTTTTATTTTTCTTGGTTTTTGTTCGGAGTTTTGTAAAAAGTTGGCGACTGGAATATTGTATCGTCAGAGCATACCCTTTAATTGTTTGGATAATCTGTTTATATACGGCTGTATTAAGTAGATATGTTTTTCAATTACATTATTTTTTCTTTTCATGTTGAATTTTGTCATAAAATTTGTGTGTTCGCGTTTGAAAAGAGAGTTGACCAAAGCTTGAGAATGATTGTTTTTTATTAGTGCGTCATTGGCCTTTGTTACTGATTCCTCCCTAAATTCGGGATCCGAAAACTGCCCCGCGCAGGCCGCTAACTATAATAACAGATCTTTTATGGGAAATTAGGCGATTGGAGTCAAAATTCGTATATCTAGATGACCAGATTTCCTTGGTATACCATTGCATTTTTATACTATTATTTATTTTGTGTTAAGTTAGTCTAAAAACTTAATTTGGTTGTTTTGTTCGATGTCGATAGTGAACTTCAATTTTTTTCATTAGGAAAGGCGGCTCTACAATCATCGATCTACCGAAAGAAAAGCTGCATAATAAAATTTAATTTAGGGATTATTTCTTCTTCTAAGTCCTCTAGTACAAGTTGCTCAGAGATACTAGCACCTATTGTACAACCTTCAGTTGGTTTATATGTTTTGTCTTTGTATAAAAGTAGGTAAAGTTTAAAGTTAATTCAATTGCTTCCTGGAACTCATTTAAAGGAATATCTGTATATTTGTTATTTTGCTCCATATTTTTCAATGATATTTTGAGCCAAAGTTACAGGTTGGTTAGTATGAGGCGATACTACATCTAGTGAGATTAGGGTGTGTTCATCTTTGAGTGTGACGTTTTTTATTTTTTCTTTAAAGTCCATAGAGTCTTTTATATAATACTGATTTTCGTTGATAATATTGGATTTTGCGAGTCCCATTTTTTCCCATTTGCTGATTAGGTCTTCATTGCTTTGTCATATTTTTTTCTTCTAATATACATATATAAATATATATATATATATATATATATATATATATACATATACATATATATATATATATATATATATATATATATATATGTATATATATGAGAAATTGAAATATATTAATGCTCCACTTTATCGTGTTCATCGATTTTCCGTGAAACTAATATAAATGGAGCTTTTCAGACTGCATAGTAAACGAAGGTGTTATTCAATTGTCTATACAACCATTACACTTGTATCATTAATTATATGCTTCTGAGTAAACATTGAAAATTATCCACAACAAATACCCTTGAGAATCATTACATTAATAACGCTGTTCACTTTGGGGCTATGGCCAGTACAAATAATTCTTACTTGAAACGAAACGAAAACATTATATAATCGTCAAGGAAATTTTCGCAGAGCAGTTTTTTATTTAAAAATAGACCTCCAAGGATCACTGTTCGTGTGCCATCCTACCCAGAATAGGAAAGTTGGAAAAATGTAACAACAGTATATTTCAATCGACACACAAGGCTATCCTTTGGCGAAATCAGTAATCTCACTTACTGAAGTGTGTGTAGAAATTGCCTAATATAACACTTAATACTGAACATTATTTTATCTGCTTGGAGAGTAACACCTTCTCTTGCCAACTAGAAAAACTAACGATTTACAGCCCGTAATTAATTTGCAGCTCCGTATATGAATGAAGTCAAGTGCGAACAGTAAATGCAAATTTCTCTCCATCATATCTTTTCTGTGTTAGAGGTTGCACAGTTAGAATAAATTGTTATAGAATGCAATTTATCCCATTCCACCATCATCGAGATGTACCATCATACCGAGAAGAAAGTCAAAACCTCCCTCCCCACCACAGTGATACGGCAGAGGTACATGTTTCGTCTCTATTAGACTCATCAGGGCACCGACATGCACTTGGCTGTGTAATGGACAGATCGGAAGGAAGCATGCAAATACTGAACGCAGCTTCGCCGACCTCCCGCCGAATGGCGTATATATGCGGCTTTCACAGATTCTTCCGTGTGAGATGCAATAGCAGTGGATATATCCACATTACGCCGTTGTAGTGCTGAAATCATTTTCAGAAAACGTACAACTATATGCAGCTCCGTATATGAATGAAGTCAAATGCGAACAGTAAATGCAAACTTCTCTCCACCATATCTTTTCTGTGTTAGAGGGTAAGTTTTGACTTTCTTCTCGGTATGGTGGTACAGGTAGACCATCATCTCGATGGTGGTGGAATGGGATAAATTGCATTCAATTTATTCTAACTGTGCAACCTCTAACACAGATAAGATGTGATGGAGAGATGTTTGCATTTACTGATCTTATTTGATTTCATATATATACATATATATATATATATATATATATATATATATATATATATATATACGAACTTTGCTCATAGACGCCATACAGTGAGCTTTGAAAATGGTACTTGGTATATATCATATTAAAAAAATTGAAATATACATGGTGGTTCTATAATTATGTGTAAAAAACTTGAATCTATTACAGTTCCTAAGGAGCCCGTATCTCCGAAGAGGAGGCTTATACCAAAAAAAGTTTATATGAACTTGTAGTATTCTTTTCACGTGTTTTTTTCATATCCGGAATATTTCCCATATTTTCCCGGACACCCTGTATTTATTATGCTAGGAAAAGCTAAACAAATCCCCTTTCACTATGGACTAACCATAGTTCATAAATGATATACATCCAATAACGCTTTAGCAGCAGAAGATAAAAGCTTACTTTTATTGTTGAGGGATGAAAACGATACTTCCTGTAGGGTTGTTACTACGGCGAAGTAATGTAAACTGGGGAGAGCCACTTGTTGAATAAAACTTTGATTAATGATTCTAGAATGGAAAATAATGGGGTTTATATACGATATAGACTGGATAATAGAGGAGTGAAAGGTTATTTGGCTAACTAATAAGTGGAAAATTTTCAGCGATATTCCTCTTTCCGGTGGGAATGATGATGTAAGTAATTTTTGAAAAGAAATAGATCTTCAATAAGTTTTTCCGTATCATTTCTAAATGCTACAAAGCTTTCATCCATAAATTCATTGGTTTTTGAAACCGTGACTCCGTGTTCTGCCTTTTTAATATTATTTATTATCTTTCCTCGATCTCTTTTTTCTTTCTTTATCGCCCATATTTGGTCCACTCATATATATATATATATATATATATATATATATATATATATATATATATATATATATATATATATTGATATAGATATCCTTATTGCGTTGTTATTTCAACCTATATCTTGCTACTTGGTGTCAGTTTCTGTTGACTATTTCTTTGATATCAATAATTCAACTTTTGGATGGTTTTGCAATGCATCAATTATGTAATTTTAGTCTCCAGTGTACAATGTGTTTGTACATTAATTCTGGGTGTTGCCTGACATAGTCTTTAAATTGCCCTTTGCATATTTCTGAGTTTATTGGCTGATTTAGCGGTTAAACTAATTATTTCCATATTGAAAGTCGTTAGTGGAAGGAAGAAAATTCTGATTGATGTATTAGAATCCTTGAAATTTTGCTCCAGTTTTTAGAAGGAGACCCATATTATTTCAATCGCTTTGTTTCCTTCGGCTTGTCGATTTTCTTTTCCACGTTTTATTTGGTGACCTAAATTTCTTTTGGTCATAGTACCCTAGAAATATCTTCGCTGGTCTCATTCCTTTGTTCAATAATTTGATCCCCTATTATTTTCCTCTCTGTTCTGTTCTTTCAGAATTAGGTTGTTCAGGTCCTAGAAATGGTGTTCCAGTCCCCTTTTTTGATAGCCGTGTTTTTGCCTAGTTCGTTTACTTCTTTTACGTATTCCCAGACTATCTTGGAACTAACTACATAAGAACTCAGTTCATTAATGACTGCTTGACTATCTGACATGATGATGAAGTCTTGTCTGCGATAATTTTTCTTCCCTATTGAACTGAGTGCATTTCCTGTTTGCAACATACTTGACGATTTGCTCAAGCATCCAAAATATCTGTTTCCTGGTCCGTATACTCATGTTCTAGTTCCCTCTGTTGTATCATCGCCGTTTGTATACCACTTAATGGAGTTTCTGTTGAATTTCTCAATGGTATTTTTATAACTTTTTATGAGATATAAAAAACCTTTAAAAATTTAACCTGGAATGTGTTCATATGCTTTCCGATAAAAAGTATCAACAGATTCTTGTGTCAGTAACAGAAATTGTTATTCCAATTTAGTTAACATGATAATAATCTGAACACAATTTTTATTTAAAAAAAAAACGATAACAGAACAAATTATTTTCGATTGTATTTGCTTTCATGATTTAATTCTGTATAATAACGTTTGTAACATCAATCAAGTGATTACCAGTCAATATAGATAGGCATCATCCCTCTTTACTAATAGATTTTTACATCGAAAATGCAGAGAGTACAAGCTCGGAGTTGCAATTAACGAAATTTAATTTTCAGGGTGGCAACTTTGACTCTGTTAATGATCACTTCCAGGGTATCAAGGTTCCCAAGTCTAAGGTTCATGCCTAAAGTTATCCGCATTACATTTGAAGGCCCACAATTACTCTAGTTAAAAATAAAAATAAAGCATTTAAAAAATACAGACGTACTCGATTGTTAACGCACGAGAACAAATACAAAAGTTTGAGGTTCAGGTCAAAGTTCGCGATAAAAGTAGATGATTTTATTTCGTCTACAGAAAATGGTATTCTGAAAAATGAATGAGGAAGCTGGTCTTATATTAAATCTCAACGATACAGAAGAGTATACCCAATAATAATGAGGCTTAATAACGTAAAATCAATCTATACTGATTCTATGATAATTAACTGCCCACATTTTCCTCCCACTACTAACTCAAATCTCTCAAACATAAATATTGACAGCTCTATGGTGTTTGGAAAGCTGGTTGAGCTCGACGAAAGTTAGAGTGCTGGACCTGATGAAATTCCACTAGTTCTCATAAAAAATTGAAGTCCAACTTTAGCGTTAAGCGTTACCGCGCAGTTATGTTTATCAGCTTTCATTAAATTCGAGCCAGTTCCCTAGCGTATGGAAAGCCGCCTATGTCACTACAATTCATAAGAGCTGTGATAGATAATATGTTTTAACTATCGCCCGATAGCTGGATTTGACTGCATGGACAAGAGTTTTGAAGTCATAATCGTTGTGCAATTATTACATGATGCATTTTATCAGAATATCAACATGGCTTTCTGCCAGGATGCTTGAACTAAACTAACCTGTCTCTATACTCTAACTATCCAACTACAGCTTTGAATTCAGGCATTCAAGTCGACTCGATTTACTTTAATTTAAAAAAAACATCACGTTTTATTGCTCAATAAACTATACTCACGTGGTGTTACAGATCCTCTATTATCTTGGATCTCTAATTATCTCACCAACCAAACACAAGTAGTTAAATTCAATAATACTTTATCTAAACTAATAAATGCAACATCCGGTGTACCCCAGGGATCAAACCTAGGGCCTTCTTTCTCATCTTTATAAATGACTTCAGCAGTGTATTTGAAAACTGCCAGTGTCTTTTCAACGCTGACGAGTTGAAATTATGTGTTTATGAGAGGAACCAGTGCTGCTGATTGTCTGCTTCTACAATCTGAAATTAACAAATTAATGAAATCGTGTGAGACAAATTAGATGCAACTTAACAGCTCAAAATGTAAGTCATTTCATTTTCTAAGAAGAAATTTCCAATTTTATATATTTACATTATGTCTGATCTCAGAGTTTTCTTAATCAAGAACCTAGGCGTTATTTTTGACTTCGAATTAAGATTCAACGATAGCATTAATTAAATTTTAGCAAAATAGGAGGATTTGTAGAAGAAAGCTGTTGGATTTTTCAAGCATTCAAGTTTTAAGGCCTCTTTATTATTCATTAGTACTTGTTACATAACGCATGTTAGGCGAATTGAATGCATACAGTTAAAGTTTGTTAACTTTATGCTCTATAATCTCAATGTCGACAGAAATCTTCTTTTACATTCTCAGAGATTGCAACCAGACATGGAAAGCTCGAATATGTAAAACTAATCTAACTATTTTTTTGGATTTAATATGACCAGGAATAATATTGACTGTTGTGGCCTTCTTGAACTGATTAATTTCCATATTCCTTCACGCAATACTCGCCTTTTGCTCATATTCTCAATTAACAGAAGCTGTACCGATGTTTATTTATTTATTTAGTTACACTGCCCTCTACATGACCAGAGTCTCTATTATTAGGCAGGAAAAAGAATAGAGTTACATAAATCCTTAAATTATATACATAATTCAGACAGTACAATAAGTATAACAGTCTATAAATTAATCACAGATAATTGTAAATGAACGATTTGACAACAGAATAATTACAGCAAAATATATCAAATTTGTCTTTGAGGCGATCATAAAGGGAACACATCGAGTATAAAGGGGAGAATTATAATACTTTTGTTCTTGGGTTCAGCAAATAGAAAAACACTGGAGATCTAGTTATCCCTGGAACATGAAAATGAACTCTCGCGAGCAAATCAGTTGCCAGAATCTTGTTATTAACTAGTTTATACAAAAAGGTATACGAGCCCCATTACTGCGCTTCTCCAGAGTTGTGAAATTAAATCTTGTCAGTAGGCTTTCGCGAGCTGTAGTAGCCAGTGGATAAAATCCATTCGATTTAAAGCTTAAGAATCTTAAGAAACGATACTGAGTTTTTTCTAGTTTTTTAAAGTATACATGGTAACACGGATGCCAGATAACTGAGGCATTTTCCAATTTGCTGCATACAAGAGAATAATACAACGTGTTTATGACCTGGAGTGAATGAAATTCATGATTAGATCTCACTAGAAAGCCCACCATAATCATGCTGCAGAGGCATTTTACTTCTTCAGAATGACATAACATTGCACTTGTCTACGGTTAGAGGCAGTTTCTTTTTTTGACACCAAGCATTTAATTTCATGAGATCTATTTCAAGGCTCAAGCAATCGCCGGAATGTTAGTAGAAATAAAATAATTAATCGTATTATATAACATTTTAACATTTCCCCTAATTTCGATCTTGATCCCTATCTACGTCCAAAAGGAAACTAAGATCACTCATATATAATACATGTGTGTGTTCCAACTTCGAGGTTTCGCTCCATCTGCAATTTAGAGTTTATTACGAGATACCGTCTTTTGTTTCGTTTTTTGTATAATTTTTTTCTTCTTTCAGAATATGTATTTTTGTTGAAAGTTTTATTCACTGTCAAGCATTAGATAACTCATTTTATTTTATATATGTAACATACAATACAAAGAAATCAACTATTTGCATTTACTCTGTAATGTACCGTTTGGGATAAATAAATAAATCAATCATCATTTGCAAAATCCATAATTCGCAGAAAATTATAAGAAAAGGAAAAACAACTTATATGGAATTTTGTCGTAATACCTGTTTAGAGTCTTCTTCTTCTTATTCTTAGTATAGGACTTCGTCCTGTATTGACTGTCTATGCATCTCATTTATTCTTGTTCCTGTGACACCGATGTCCAGCTCTCTTTCCATCTTTTAGGCGGTCGACCAGGAAGCCTTGAGGAGTTTGGTATTCCTTCTTTTGCAATTTTTGCCACTCGGTCGTCGGTCATCCTGTCGACATGATCCCTCCATGCTCTTCTTCTTCCTCTGCCCCATCTTACGACGTCCTGTATTTCACATCTTTTTCTGATTTCATCGTTTCTTAATCTGTCGCGTAATATATGACCCGTGATACTTCTTAGCGTTCTCATCTCAGTTGTCCGGAGTAGTCTTTTGGTTGCTGATGTGTCTGCTCTTGTTTCGATGGCATAAGTCATTATGGGTCGTATGCAGGTCTTATATATTCTGATCTTACTTTGTGTCGTCATATGTTTATTTCTCCATATAATATCACGTAGGTATCCTGACATTACGGCAGCTTTGGTTGTTTGTTCTTGAACTTCGGCTTTTAAGTTTCTATTGCTGGTGATGTTTGCTCCCAGGTATTTAAATGACATGACCTGTTCAATGCTTTGATTGTGTACAGCGAGCTTACATCTTCTTGGTTCTTTACTGATCGTGAGAGATTGGGTTTTTCCTATGGAGATTGTCATGTTAAATTTTTCAGCGGTCTTTTCAAACTTGTACAGGAGCCGTTGGAGGTTGTGTTCGTCTTCCGATATCAGTACTGTATCATCGCCATAGCAAATTATCTTTAGTTCTTCTTTTCCCATTCTATATCCTCTACTGGCCTCTTTCACCTCTCTGATAATTTCGTCCATAATGACATTGAATAGAATTGGACTGAGGCTGTCTCCCTGCCTTATGCCGGTAGATATTGGAATTTGGTTCGATGTCTTGTTGCCTACTTTAATTTTCGTTATATTTCTGCTGTTTAAGTCTTTAATTACTTCCAGGATGTTATGACATATGTTTCTGTCCTTAAGTAGTTCGAGAACGTCATGAAGTCTGATCCTGTCGAAGGCTTTTGTGAGGTCGACAAAACACATATATGCCTCTTTGTTGTATTCGATGGCCTTCTCTGTAATTTGGCGAATTATAAATATGGCGTCAGTTGTTGACCTGTTTCTTCTGAAGCCTTGCTGCTCCTCACTGATTCCGCTAGATTCTATTTTTCTTCCTATGATTCTGTTTAGAGTAAACTAACTAAATATTTGATAATTTGAAAAGTATAATTTTTTATTTAACAAATCGCCGGTATGTTATCTAATATAAATGAATTTAAAATTTTATTTCGCTTGATTTTAACGAAAATTGTTTTTTGGGTGTTTCCAGGTCACTGCTCTATGAATATTAAACAGCGAATCAAATGTGACGAATTAAAGTATCATTATGCCTGACATAAATGTTTTTAAACATTGTTATCTCTATAAATTAAATTTATTTTTATTCACTTGTTATATGCCAGTCGGCAGGATGAAAAACAATGGTCCAAAATGCATTAAATTTGAACAGAGGTTTATTGATTGGAATTAATTAGTAAGTAGACTAAAACTAACTTGGCGCGCAGTGAGAGGTGTACCTCAGTTGCTATCCTCATACATGGTAATTTGCCAATATCTCGAAAACGACTATTGCTGATAAAAATATTAGAGACTTTTTTTGGTAAAGAAACCGATTTAAGACCCTATATAGTCCCCTTCCTGCCCATTCCTTGGCATCCGGGTTTTATCCAAGCTTGAAAGTAGATCTTGAAAGAATGTAATCGAACTGATTTTGTTAGGGGTAGATTTGAAAGATTCGCTTATACCCGCGTTGCCGATTTGTCAAAAGGTTTAAAACGAATAAAGTTTATCCATGTTTTAGAAGTAGTTCTTCCATATAAGAATATGAGAAAGCAAAAAAACTAAATCTATTCTGTCTCAATTTGGAAACATTATAGACTGATTTTCCTTTCTCTCCGATTTTTGAACATATTTTTTTTTTAAATCAATAGTGACTAATTATTATTACTAAACATTATAGCTTAATAAGGATTTGTTATTACTAATCAATTTAAAGTAATTTAAAACAAAAGCACTTTAAAATTATGTTAATTTTATGTTATGTACCTAATCGTTCTTGTGTTTTTTGACCATGTTAAGGAAACACTAAAATATTATTGGGACAAAGCTTTATCCTATCAAAACTATATTAAGCAGGCATAGCAGGCAACAGTTTTTGTTAAAACTAGGAGAGATTAAGCGAATCACCTAAGACAGAGCTCTATATTCGAAGAAATTCTGAATAATTTCAAAATGATAATATTTATAAAGTTTCATAAATAACTTAGGGCGTCCTTGGCATGAAATGCAACTACTTGAAACCAAATATAACCAAAAGATTCTTCTTACTTATAAGAAATTTGCAAGGTTATAAACTGATGTATATTTCCTTCTAATACAAACCCTAAAAGAGCCAAAAATTTCTATTGAAAGTCGAGTCACCTTGAATCATTCTTAATCGACAAAAAAGCAAACAAAAATTTCCGATATTTTTTCTAAAGGACCCAAATAAGTCCTATTGGCACTAAGGAAAGCAAATCATGCTCCTTCACGAAAGTTCATTTTTATTAAAAATGAATTATAAGCAGAAGAGTTCTAACAAGAAAAAGCTGTCATAATTGATGAAAAAATTCTACCTCTTCACAAAAATGATTGAAGCTTTATTATTAAATTCTCATTCTTATAACTTTTGAAGTTTGAAAGAAGTACAGTGACTTTTTGCAACGGTCTTAAATGATTTTATCGGTATATTTTTGGTTACGAGAATTTTCATTATTGTTTCTTTTTTACGTTTTTGAGTTTTTCTTAAATAATTTTGTTAAAATTTAGTAGCAAAAAAGTTTATAAAATTTTCACCCAAGTTCTCGAGTCTAGGAGCAAAGTATCCACAAACACGCAGAGTATGTAAACAAAAAAATACTGGTTTTACAGCTATAGAAGTCAATAAATATCTACAGGGTGCTCTAATTTTATTTATACTAGAATGTCCTCAAAAATTATTGGAGATACTGACTTTCCGTTAATGGTATCTAAATGTGGCATATCTTCTTTACTCTTAGTTGTATTCTTTTTAACTGAGAAATTGTGATCTCATTGCTATGAACAGGTGTTGTTTTTATTTATCCACAAGTTATGGGTTTGAGGATCTCGGAGTAAAATATGTAGCGGAGTGTCGGTTGGGGCTTTTACCTGGTCATCATTGTAGTGATCTATCTCATAATCTTTTATCTTCTACTTTGAATGAATGAATGAATAATAGTAATGATATTAGATCTTCTTGCCCTTTATATCCTAACATGGCATGTCATTCGAAATTAGTCGTCTCTGCGAATCAAAGCAGTTTCGGTAACTGAACTTGATTTACGGCTTCAGGTGATAATATGTCTCCGAAATGTCTCTACCGTAGTCTGCGCTTTGTGAGTTATCATCTGGAAATCGGCTCATCCATGATACTAAACTTATAAAGATAAGCTCATAGGGGGCAATGATCTGTCTCAGTAGTCCACCACGATTCGCCATTTTTTCCTTTCTAAGAGAGAAGTTCTTTGATAAGTCGCACATTAGGTCCAATTATATGTTCTCTCCAGGATTGAATAAATTAGCCTCCTTGCAACAATTTTAATTCCCTCTTACCAAGAGTAGAATTGGTTGAGGTCCAAATGGTTTAATCAAGCTCTCTATCTTTACCTGATGCTCTGTTTCCTCGTTCTAGTGTATACCTGAGTGACTTTAGATTTACACGAGTTTGACTGTGCAGCCGTTCATTGTCAGACTATCGAATACATCTTTGCACTCAGATACTAGTCTTGAAACAACTACATTAGAATTTAGTGCCGACATTGCGACACTAGTCATTGTTTATTATCTTATTTCTATTTATGCCACTCTCACAGAAATGACTACATTTTAGAATAGCATAAATTTGCCGAGGAGATCGTTGCATGTTGTCCGAAGAGTAAAACTTTCTGACTCCCGTACTTCTACCGAATAGTCCAGTTTCAGTTTCTCCTGTCGAGATTTATCTGAAAATCAAAAAAGCTATTTCTCGGAAGAGTTTGCTCCTGTTTACTCCTCAAATCATCTGTGCACAGTCTCTGTTTACATGGAGAGTGATCAAGATCCTGTAAAACTACGCCAATATATAATAGCCGCGTATGTAAACATAAGGCATCATAAAAACATTATAATACAATGGAACCTTCTACTTTTCCTTGGACCATTAATTTTTCCAGCTTTTCATGTGGCCAAAATATTGAAGAAATCGTGGACTACTAATTTGCAGCTTATCCGTAATTTCTATCTCGTAAAAAACTGATCTGTTAATAAAGATTTTACAAAAAGTTACACGATGTCTCCATCAGTTTTCAAAAAATTCCTGTCTAAGACCCAGTTTCCCAATCGATAGTAACATGAAGTGGTTAAATAACCAACACTTGCAAGTTAACTATGAGTTTTCAAAGATAGGTGTTTTACAAAGAAGAATTGAGGGCTGGTTACGAAACCATTGGTTAAATTCTATTTGTCAATGTTGGTACCTGACTTTTAAGAAAATATCACGCACATTTTATGAAATTCGTGGGAATTAGGTTTAATGCAGTAATTAAAAAATAAAGAAGAATGATTGGTTTGACAACTAACCTCTATTTTTAAGACGGTATTTCAAAAAAATCCTCGAAAATAATTTTATTATTATACAGGGTGTCCAAGATAAGGATCCTAAGCATGGGGATCTCGGAAACAGTTGGAGATACGAGGTCGGTTAAATTAGAGAAAAGTTGCGCAATTTAGTGCTAAATTAAACGCAGTTAAAAAAATTTAAAAATTTCAAACACTTCCGGAGATTTCCGGAAAAAAACGAAATTTGGCAAAATCGTTTTTAATTTTTGCAGGCTTTATTTAAAGAGATATCCGAAAATAAAAGGTAGATTCTCATTGCCACTTTTTTTTTTTATAATTTGGTCTAAACAAAATTTAAATCCGACGTTTCGTTTCTGAGATACCATCATGAACTTTCATTTTTTATATGGAACAAAAAAAAGTATCCCATGTATTTGATAGCATTTTTTATTACAAATTCAACGGTGTATCACACTTGCATATCAAGTGTGTAGTTCATTGGCTTTTATAAAACTGATATACCTTTCTCTCTCGCTCTCACGGAGCTCTTATGGAAAGTACTTGAACTACGTATTCGATATGCAAGGGTGATACACCGTTGAATTTGTAATAAAAAATGCTATCAAATACATGGAATACTTTTTTTTGTTCCATATAAAAAATGAAAGTTCATGATGGTATCTCAGAAATGAAACGTCGGATTTAAATTTTGTTTAGACCAAATTATAAAAAATAGAAAGTGGCAATGAGAATCTACCTTTTATTTTCTGATATTTCTTTAAATAAAGCCTGCAAAAATTAAAAACGATTTTGCCAAATTTCGTTTTTTTCCGGAAATCTCCGGAACTGTTTGAAATTTTTAAATTTTTTTAACTGCGTTTAATTTAGCACTAAATTGCGCAACTTTTCTCTAATTTAACCGACCTCGTATCTCCAACTGTTTCCGAGATCCCCATGCTTAGGATCCTTATCTTGTACACCCTGTATAAAGCTAATATTTGTGAAAATTTTATAATCATGGAGAAGGGAGAAAAAAGAGCTGTAAATTTCTCTAAAGAAGAAGAAATCTTTGTTATATCTCTGGTAGACAAATATAAGAATATTATTGAAAGTAAAAAGAGTGATTCTCATACTTGAAGTGATAAAGAAAATTGTTGGAAAATTTTACAAAAGTTGTACAGTAAATGGCACAAGAAATGTCAAAGTTTTGAAAGAAAAATATAGAAATTTAAAAAGAAAAACCAAAGAAAAGTTTTCAAAAAATAAAATGGGAATTAACAAAACGGGGGGAAGAACCTCTACAGCCTACAGCCGGTTCTCGGCATTAATATAAATCTGCAAAAAAAAATCGTATTCATCATATTCTTCAAAATAATCAACTCGTGGTCAAAATATTCGGGGTCTTCTAGCTTCTTCATCACTACTATAAACATTGATATCGTAATTATCCATCTATCTATCCGAGCCGTCAACAAATAAAAAGTGTAAGTAAAGTAATGAGGTCATGTTCTTTTGGTTAAGTATGTAACCACAGGATTGTCTACTGGTAAACTTAACTCATGGTCAACTTCCAGTAAAACGTAAATCATGAATTGTAAAACATTTTTTTTAAATAACCATTGGTTTTTTCTTAACCTTTCAGTGACCACACATTGTGAAACTGGGCCTAAATAAGGTTGAAAGATATCTTTGGGTAAATGTTTCAATTCCTTAGAGCATAAACTACTCAAGGGCAGCATGCGTTATACAGCAAAGAGAGAGAGAAAGGACTAATAACGGGATCGTGTTTTCTCTTGCACTCCGAACCGCGATTGATCGATGCAGGCTTGAAAATTATAGGAGCGAGAGAGATCGTACGAATTCGTATTCGCTCTTTCTCTCCCTCTTTGTCGAATGTTCGAGATCTACCCACACACCATCTATTATCAAATTCCACCAACAAATTAAGTGACACGTTGCCCTTGAAATTACATAATATAAAGGACAGTTGTGTGTGTCAAATAAACCAAAACATATTTTTAAATACGTCTAACACACGTTTAATTTGACTGATTGGAGTTTTAGAAATATTATTTAAAATTTAATGACATGTTTATTTCAAATCGTTTTGCGGACTGTATGACTTTATATTTTCAAAATTATTCTGAAATATGAGTTACAGATTTGAGAATATTTTCTTTTACGTGAAGTAAAAAATACTTGTGTTAGTTCTAGTAAGAATCATTGAGAACTACTTTTGTTTTACCCAGGCAATTCAGAGCTGATTATACCACAAGCTGCTTTACTTCTTATAAGTTCCAGATTCGCTATTTCATATAATCATTTTCAGATATCTGTTTCAAAGTATGTTCAGACTATTCGATATTATTTAATAATGTTCTTGATTTATTAATGAAAATGCAGCCATTTAGATATATTATTAACTAATTACAAGTAATTTCAATTGTACTATTAGGAAATGCAACGCAAAAATGAACGAACCTACAAATCTCTCTTTTCGGTCTGCAAACCAAAAGGCTTTTCTGTCGTTTCCATGGATACGAAATTGCTCCATGAGAAGCATTGAATCAATCCGAAATTTATTCGTTAAATTGCTGTAAAAAGTTTTGTCGGTTCAGAAATATCTAAAAGGTAAAATCGAGATTTTAATGGATATTACTATCCTCCTTTTTAAACAATTTTTATGTGAATATCATTTAATTTTTTGAGTAATATATTTATTAAATATTTATTACTCATTTTTATAAATACATCAAATTTTAATTATTGTTTTAGTTCATTATATTTTAACTACACTAGTCTGCGAAGGTTTGGCGGATGATATAGAAGTAAATACAAAGTGCTAATTACTTTATGATCACAACTTCGGAAATGAATTCTCTCATAAAAATCGGAAAAAAAGTTATATCAATTAAATCCACATGGTCTTAGTTTTCGAGATACAGTATGGAAAAAACATTAGTTTTAATATTTTCAAAACTGCCAAAAAGAATAAAACAGAATTTTTTAAGATCGATATCTAACAAGATTAAGGGGCATATTACAGAAGTCCTAGCTCCCTTTTAGTTTAACTAGAGACGAAACTATTAGCATGGTCATTAGTTAATTCCTAAAATGTATTATTCCATTGCATTTTTTGAAATACTGCATACTCGATTATTGTCTGTATTATTAACGCTAGCATCAGGACCTGAAAACATCCCGGCAGAGTTAATTAAATATGGAACTGACATCCTATTTCATTACCTAAAAGAACTGCTTCAAAAACACATGAACGGAACGGAATATATATCTCAACTATTCACAAAAAGGGAAGTAAAGACAACTGCGATAACTATAGAGAAATATCAGTGACAAGAAGCATTAGCAGAATATATGGTAAAATATTGAAGAATAAAATCGAACGGGAGTACAAGGATATGGAATCCGAAGAACAAGCGGGATATAGAGCTGTGCGATCAACTATAGACCACATATTCTGTGAGATCCAAATTATAGAAAAAAAAGTTGGCTTTTAACCAAGAGGTCCATATGCTATTTGTAGACCTGAAGAAAGCATATGACAGCATACCCCTCAAAAAATTATGGGAGGCCCTCGGAAAAAGCAACATCAATGTTGAATCCTTAAAAGCTATCAAGTCATTACATGAAAATTCCACGTCAAAAATCAGAATAGGAAATAAACTTACAGGTGGATTCCAGGTAAATAAAGGTCTCAAATAGGGATGCTGCCTCTCCTCAACCCTTTTTAAAATATACTTAGATCAAATATTACACCCATGGGAAAAATGGCAGGGAATAGGTATTCCACTTAGAAATACTATGATGTATACTCTGGACTTGGAATACATGACAAGGAAATTAATACAAAAATACCAGAAGTGGGGGCTCGAGGTAAACATAGCCAAAATTGAGTACCAGTGCATAGGCTGAGAGACCAGAGAACTTATTCTGGAAGACGGTCAGTGCATCGAACACTGCATGAATTATAAATACTTGGGAATGAAGTTCACACAAAATAGAACAGCTGATCAAGCCATAAAAGAACGAAACACACAGGACAGAAAAGCAATTACACCTCTAAACCCAATTATTTGGGACTCAAATATATCTAAGCAAAACAAAACGCTCATTTATAATCCTATTATTAAAAGCATAGTCACATACAGCTTTGAAGTGTGGCAGCTAAAAGAAACCTCCGAGAAGACACTGTTAGCCACTGAAATGCACTTTTGGAGACAATCGGTTAGAAAGTCCGGAAGAAACAGGCAACAGTTTCAGAGAAATAATGGGAGTCACTCACGTAATAGTAGATGATTTAAGAACAAAACCATTGATATAGTATGGTCTCGTGCAGAGAATGGCAGGGAAACGTCTACCTAAACAAGTACTAAGCTGGATACCGCAAGGGAGAAGAAAACGAGTGAGACAAAGGAAAAGCTAGCGAGAAGGTATCGACGGAGAAATGAGAAATAGAGGTCAAGCGGATGATGGACCGAAATTGCTGGCGTTTGGGTATTGAAAGACGGCGTAGAAAGTTATAAACCGATACATATATATATATATATATATATATATATATATTGTTTACTTTATTATGCACTTCTAGGTTATTTATTAATATTTGTCTAATTGGTTTAAGATATAGTATAAAAATTAGAAAGCGCATGTTACAGCGACATAATTTTTATCTATTTTAAGCTAATGACTGGCACTGTTATCATATTTGTTTTTAAAATTCTATATCTCGAAAACTAAGGATTTACACATCTTCGTTGATATATTTTTTTCATATTTTCATGGAAAAAAATCCGCTTCGAAGTCCTGATCATGACTTAATTAAAACCCTGTATATTTAAAAGATTTAGTGTTTTTCAATTTCAAAAATATATTTTGAATGTTTCAAAACATGTTTGTCAAACATATTTTCACCAGAAAAAGGGCTTATTTAATATTTTTTATTAAAACTTAACATGTGATGGCTCACTGTCCAAAAATAGTGGCAATTTTTAATTTCGTTTTACGATTTATTGTCAAAGTTATACAGTTGCTTTGTCAAAATTTCCGTGGTCATCCAAGACATTCTAAGGAGTATTTATCAACGTGACTATCTTTAAAACAGTTTGGATTTTGACCTTTTCTAATTGTCAATCGCTTTTATTTCCCACCTTCCATATTTGTACCCAATAAGGTAGTCAAACGTTGTTTTACAGCCTTTCTTCCTGCACATTTATGATTTTCTAAATGCAAAGGACTTACTGGAAATGTTGTGGTAATAAAGATCTGTTTCGTCAGCATTGTATACATCTACAGTGGAATAATCCTTTAAAGCAAACGGTAACTTAATTTTTCAAGCCTCTATGCCTTTCAAATTTTCATCTGTTAACTCACTGTAGATTGATTTAAAAGTGATATTACGCCGCAAGTGAAACAATCCAATCATCCATTTGATGATTCAAAGTTTTCCACTTTTAAACGCTTGATGTCTCCAGTGCCTCTTCTTTAAGTAATTGTCTAAATATTGGAATCTTTTTATTTCTGGCTTGGTAAAATCTATAGAAGACAATTTGATCCACTGCCAATCCTTCTGACTAGAGAAATTTTCGTTTTCACCTTTTTTAAACTTTTTTTCAGCCCATTTTTTCAGTTTCAGCTAACTCTGGCTAACTTAAAGCAGATTTTCAATTTCCGTGATTATCCTTATTTTATCCTTCAGCGATAAATGTTTTTTAAGGACATAATTAAGAACATTAAGAATACAGAGACAAATTTAAACTAATCCGGTACATACAAAACTAATTATTATTTCTTGTAGATATTAAAATTAAAAATAATATTAGACATGTCCAGTAATAATCCGGCCATTGTTAGCGAGTAAACCTACCTGAAAGTAGGTCAGAAAAGTTAAGCTCCTTAATAATTGCAATAACTTTAAAATCTACGTATAATTATTATTTGTTTTATTTTTCAAGCAAAAGTTTAATAGAAACAGCTTAATAACTAGAATAGTTACCAAAAAAATTGAAAGTTTTCCTAGGAAGAAAACTTTTCTAGTACCCCACGTAACTTTTAAAATCAATTAGTTTTGACAAAACTAAAATCTTTACTAAAATCAAAGAGACACCTACAACTATTTATTGCATTTACATTTTCTTGAACGGACTTATATTTTGAGACACCTTGTTATTGAATAGAGAGCCTTTAACCCAACTATTGATCACATTTTTAATTATTTTACTGTCTAAAAGATGGCGTTACTTACCTGGGCTTTATAATTAGGCCATTGTTCTCTTTTTTTAGGCCAATTCCTTTTTTAGTTTTCTTTAAAAATTTTCAGTTTAGTTTAATAAATAATGTTTTGGCCTTTCAAACAAAGCTGATTTTAGAGACTGTAAATTATAATATGCATATTTACAAGAGAATTAATTTTTATAAATATTATTAGAATGTATGCATATTTTTCTAAGATATGATACACATTCTGTTATAATGCTTAATTTATTAGTATATGACTGACCGTTTTTAAAATATTAAATATTAATTAAATAACTTAATTTCTTCCAAAACTTTTTCGGTTTGCTATACAATTAAAAACATTTTAAATTAAACATAAGAACCAATTTTTATAAATAACCAGCAATTTTGGTAGCCATTGATATACCCAAGTTTTATACCAAGTGTTTCAGATATCTAGAGACTTAAGATATTGGAACAATCTAAATAAAGTTTAGAGTTTTTTGATAAAAATTAAGTCCTCGTCTAATAAATTAATTGGTAGTCTAACCAAAACTTATTATATTCAACGTTTTACCTTTTATACAAATAACTAAAACTTATATAAATTTTTTAAGTCAGTAACCTGTTGATAAAATATTTAGGTGCAAGATGAAAGTTATGTAATAATTTTGTTTTTGTAAACCTTAGTATATAAGATGAGATGTGTAAAATAATTGAGACCGAGTAATCTGTCAACTTTTTTCTATAAAATTAACAATTTTAACCTCTATTTTGCTACCACTGTTTAAATTCAGAGTTTATAAATATTTATAGCAGCTGTTTTTAACCATATTTGTTAATAAATTTTGAAAAATTATAGTTTGCTAGCATTAATTGTTCTTACGGTATATTGACATATCATATATCAGAACTTTTCTGGGCTAATTAATGACGAAAACCAGATCAACATTAATTCCCATTAGCTCTTTGTCTAAAAATGAGAGTATAATAGTAAATAGTTATAAATTAAAATAAAAAACCTATGTAAAAATAAAATTATAAATTTATGATTATATCTAATGCAATATCTAGCGTTACATATGACATTATTTCCATATGAAAATGGCTTTCATATTCCTATCACATTTTATTTAAATTGAGATAATACATTCTTTTCAGTCTTCCGAAACAAACTGTATTTAATCGACCTCTCCCTATTCCATTTTAAAACTTTCCAAAACCAACTTTTAAACAGTCATCTGTTATCTCTTCTTTGTATCCCAAACATATTCTGATTCCTCGAATTTCCATGATTTCCAAATTTCATTTTACGTGCGCACGGAAGAAGGTATAGGTTAGACCGCGTGCCCAAACCTGATTCAGTCTTTAACCCCATCTCGCGAGTTGCACGGCTGTTGGCCCTATTATTTCAGGGCCACGTGTGAATTAGAGTGATATATACTGGGCATTTTTAATTTTGGAGTAAGAAATATGTACTAAGCAATTTTCTATATGCCACTTTGGATGCTAAAAGTGTATTAATCAATAAAACAATTAAATATCATTTTATTTATTTATTTAAAATTTAAATAATAATTAGACGAATTCACTTTCAAATGTAGTAAATATTACAATAAAAATTGTTTTATTTTTTCGCATATTTTGGGTAGCAAATTTAAGTTTGTTAAACAATATATTTGTCAGTTACATCAATTTCATACAGGGAAGAAAATAAAACAGAAATTAAGCTTAATTTTTAAAAATAAGTATAAAATAGATAATGTGTGTTTTTAATTTCGTTTCAGTAAAATTTATGTAACGGTAAATAAAAAATCTATCACATATATGCTAATAATAAATTCATTGTAGATAAAATATCAGCCATGTTAAATAAACATAAAATTAAAACCATTTCTTGTAAAGTTTAAAAATTTTCAATTTTTTCACACCGTGAAATCAAAATAAAAAAGCTTTTATTTTTAAAAATATCTAAAATAAACAGATTTTTTAAAAGTAATAAGAATATTTGCATTCTAGACCTAAAGTAGAGCAACGAATTTCGATATTAATATCAAAATATACGGAGCGATACAACTATTTTCAACAATTAAGACAAATAAACTAATATTAAGGTCATTTTTCAAATACAGAATAGTAATGCGTCAAAAGTAAAGCATAATTTAAATTTTTTTTCTACAAAATAAAGTGTTTAGTAAAAGTTATCGCTAAGATAATTTTGTAGCGTTTATTTTATATGTAAAAAACATTTCTGTACTAAATTAAACACGCCGAAAGATATTACAATATTGAAATAATGAAAACAGAGGCAAATGCACTTTTGGGAAGGTAAATCCCGCAATTTCAAGAGAGTTTGTTTTATCCAGATACCGCGTATCCAAAATAATTTCAAATTTTAATGAAACTGCATATTTAGGGAATCTTCTGAAATCGGAAAGAGCAACAGAATATCAAAATATAAGTGAATTTCTCAAAATGATACTTTCAACTATGTTACACCCACAGCTAAGCATGGTAAAAGCATCGATTTATTACAAACTTATTTTTTATCAAAAAAGAATAACGTTTCAAAGCCCTTTTTAAGAGTTACTTGAGAGTGATTTTAGGAAAATAATGACCGGGAATATCCCCAGACTTAAACCCTATTAAATTAATACGTTTTGTTGCAATATGGTTCGTAAAATGAAATATTATTGAGTACAAATGATGTTGATTAATTTTTGTTGCAATTGTTTTCGTCGATCTTAATGATCGTAAATATTTGTCAAATTTAATTTTGTTTAAAATTTGCCAAAATGTGAATTATTAAATTACGGAGACAATATTTGTTTAAAATTACCTATGGATCTCAAGCTTATATATACATTTTTTTTAATTCAAAGAAATAAAAGAACTTATCTGTTGTGCTTTTGTCCAATAGTGCATATATAAGTACGTTTGTCTCTCCGGGAGAATATGTATATGTATTTTTTTCTTCAATTTCTTTGTTTAATATTTTTTTTATTTTAGTAATTGATAATTTTATTGTTACGTTTTAATAAACATATATTGCTGAAAAAAGCCGACGGATGAAAAATGACGGAAACAGATGTAAATACAATACATTTTTCTCTTTTCTCATAAACCTAAAATACTAATAAAATTAAATAAAAAGTATTCGCCTTTATTGTTTCTGCAGTCACAGTTATATAATAATCTAAGAATCTACAATGCTCTTCCATAAAAAATATATGACCTTCCGAAACTTCACAAACAAAACGTATCTTTAGGGCCAATTGTGTCTTATATATAGTCGTCTTTTCTATCTATTTAAATTATTATCAGATTGCGTCTCAAATATAATTGGAAGTAATGAATATCCCTTTAGGTTTAAAAAATGTATTGGTCATGTAAACATTCCAGAGAATGACAAACTAATCTCTTAAGATGAATCATCTGAAATGAACCGCTAAATGTCATTTTATCTGTGGATACATAAACTTGATGTAAAAATCATTTCATGGAAGCTGTGAACCTAACCTTAAGTACAAATTACTTTCAATGAAATGACACATTTTACCAACAAATAAATGGTGGTGCTATTTACTCACAAATCTCTTCTACCCTTGCACAGTTAGTTATGAAATATTTAGAAAAAAGGGTCATCAAAGATCTAAATTTCAATATAATATTTATTAAGAGATATGTAGATGATTGATGGCTGTGCTTTCTAATAAAATAAATTAAATCCTCCAAACATTTAACAGCCTTTATTCACATCGGAGATGGAGAAAAACGGTAAGAAAATCTCTTTAGATATAACTTTTATCCAAAGAAATAATAAAATCTTAACGGAGTGGTATATAAAACTCACATGATCAGAGAGATACCTGAATTTCCATCCAAATTATTCGCGATCTTCCAAAAATAGTGTTATTATTGGTCTAACAGACATAGCTATCACCTTAACTTCCACTGATTTTAGATATCCCCTTTTAGAAAAAGTGAAGGAGATCTTATTACGAAATAACTTTAAATATAATGACATTAATAAATACCAAAAAAAAAAACAGACATACAAATTTTAAAATTCGACAAACTCTATTAACAATAATTGTATATCGAAATTTATTGCTTTGCTATATTTAAACGGACTTTCAGAAAAAATTAAATATATAAAACAACAATAAGAGGACATGACTATAACTACATTAATTTTTTCAGTTATAAAAGGTTAAACAATTTATAATTATAAATTTACCATTTATTATTAAAATAAAAATAGAAAGTTCAATATATATATATATATATATATATATATATATATATATATATATATATATATATATATATATATATATATATATTAAGAAACTTCAATAATTTTAAATTGTGTTAGTTTTTAATTGCATGATGCGTTTTTACATTATTTTTAACTCTTTATGTTACCATGTAAGATTTTTAATCATGTTTTATATCATTTTGTACAAATTTTTTTATTCCTTTCATTTTTAAAAATTTATTCTTTTACTTTGTTTACGCATAATGCTAAACCAAAAAAAACTTAAAATTTATGATATATCGCATTTGCTTTAATTCTTAAACATGAAAAGTACTTTGTATTTCTATGGATATGCTAAATCCAAAGTTTGGTATATAAATTTCATTCTCCAATTCACTAATCTGATTTAACTTTAAAACCGGTGTAAGTTGACAGTGAAGAGTTTAAATTGACAAGTGTAACAGTAAGTCAAGCTAGTTTTAAACCTAAAAAAATACCAGAAAAAAAAATTTTTATTATTAAACCTGCAAAAATGGGAAATTGTGTTTATATTCGGGAAAAAACTATTCCTTTTACCGATTCCAAGACTTTATCTCTTGGTTTTTATCCTTAATATTCCTATACAAGCATTTATTTTTTGATATATGTAATATAAATTACACCAATATCATAAGCAAAATGAAACTGGCCAACTCGAAGCTATAACTTTCATGGCAACTAGAGTGGGTCTAAACCCTAAACCTACTTATTGAATCTGGTTGTTAATTTATATTTTTTTCCATATTATGTCAAAAAAAAACTTCTCAGAGTCCCTAAAATTTCATATAAATACCAATACCACCATGTAAAAATAAGAGAAAATTTTACTTTTTTCTTAACTGTAAGGTATGTTTTTTCCAAATAGGAGATTTTGTTAAGAAAACTGGAGGACATTTTTAGACATTTTCATCCTTTTGTAAACTAATAATGTTTATTTGTGTCATAATGAACGAGAAGCTAGAAAATACCACTCATTTTAAATTTAGTACAAGTTATTAAAATAAAAATCTCCTTATCAACATATTTTTTTAAATATCTAAAAGTTAGTGAATATTATGCTGATTCTTAAACTTTAATATATTTATATGTAGAATAAGAAAACAAAACTATTTTGCTATTTCATTTTATTTTTTAAAAACTCAACTTTTGCCTAAACAAATTTTAATGGTTTCGATACCACTTCAATTAAAGGCATTTTCTAAGCCTTGTTTAAAATATCTATATTCTTATATATTTCTAGTCAAACTTTAATTATTATCCTGTTCGTTGGGAACATAGTTCTTTAAAATTAGGATTATTTTATAATAAAGTTGATAAAAAGTAGGTGTAATAAAAAAATAGTACTTTAAAAAAACATATTTCTAACGTAAGGAACCGATTAACCAATATAATATTTTAGGGAAAAAAATAAAGAATGCTCTTAAAATAAAGATAAACTATAAGAATTGATGAACAACGTGATAGTTTAAAGAAAGATTATAAAAAATTTTGTTTTTAAAATATTTTATTTCTTTTAAAAGTTCTGTCGAAAGAGTTTACAAACTAACAACAATTTTCAGTTTTAATATTTTTACTGAACCTCTTCGGAGTGCTTAACATCACATTAAAGTATTTCACTCCTATCAAAAGTTTGATATAATATAACATACTCCTTGTTTTTTTTAAGCTGGTTGGGAAAATTAAGAAATAGAATACTCAGAGGCTTTTTTGTCTAAAAATACAATAAAGAATAAAGATATCTCAATATTTTAACTGAAATTTCAAAAACCTTTATAAAACCTATAAATCTGTCTCAATAAAATTATAAATCATTTTCGTATTTCCGTACTATTTTCTTACTCAAGCATAACTAATTATTAAAAAACCGTTAAATAATAAATAAATTTTAAGGGTCATTATACAGACTAAGATTCAGATCGATTATCTGGAAGAAAATACAACTAAACAATGATTCAACTTTTTACAAATAAAATAGTTCTTTGATTTTTAAAATGTTTTTAGTAGTCACATTTTATCTGTTTTGTGATAGGTTTGAACACTTCTACACGTGCTTGGTTAAGCTTTTAAGTGTTTTCGCAAAGCACGCTGCTACAATGTCACTTTGTGATTGATCAATTTTACTATTAAGTTCTTTTCTATTGTTATTTTCAAAATACGACATTTTTCTTTGTTAAAGACTATTTTTAGAATTCTGCACCCAAAAAAGGTTTAATTAAAATTATTAGTACTACTGAATCAGATCGCGTGTGTCACAAGGCTATGTTTTTCGTTAGGAAATACCACGTAAATATTTTCTTTTTCTCGCTCATATTTACGCTAAGATTTTTATTGTATTGTAGTAAGCCTCCATGCTTTGTTTTTTGAATATTTAAAAACTTGAGAAATTCTAAAACGTTAAAAATCATTGGTAAGTCCAGATTTTTGTTTCTAAAGCATTTTGTAAATTGTTTATACTTTAGTCGGACGAAGTTCAAGTTTCAATGTTTACAGAAAACCATATTATATTATTTAAAATTTGACCTTTTCAGCACTATTTTATCTTTAACATTATATTTTACCCTTAAAATGAGTATTTGCCTTTTATTTGCTGATGTGTGAGGTTTAAGTATGTATCGATAATAGTGACAGATTTAACTTTTCCCTTCTGCTTCTTTAAGTGTCATCTCCGTTGCTATTGGTATCTTTGGAACGACGGATCTAAACTGTTTATTCGTAGTACAATGATACCAATCTCTAATGTTTGTATTATATATATATATATATATATATATATATATATATATATATATATATATATATATATATATAATATATTCTCTATATTGTTGAACCATAGATTATATCATTTTTTTTATTTTGTCTTTTCTTGGGTTTAGGTTTTTATTTAACAAAAAATCCAAAACATTTTGACGTTTCGTCCTCGCTGTCTGTCTGATCGTACCATCTCTCTAACGTCTTCAGAATTCCGACCAAGAATACTGCAAAAAGTGAAAAAGAAACTAATAAATAATAATTTCAACGGAGAGACCATCACCGAAATAATTAATAAACGAACATATAAATTTTATAATAACCTAAAAATAAGAAATTTAGAACATAAACAGCAAAAATATGTAGCATTACCTTACACTAGTGAGCTGTCAGAAGAAATAAAACACGTTTTAAAAAAGAATGATATTATCATATGCCACAGGTCTCATACTAAATTGAATAGACTATTTACTAATTTAAAAAGTAAAGCTCCTCTCATAAATAAATCAAATGTATATTCGATCTCTTGCTCAAATTGTCCCAAAAAATATATAGTCATGACAAGCCAACTACCAAACAACAGATTCAATAGCAATAAATATGCGAAAAATGCCTCAACAGTGTTAAATAAACACACAGGACGAAACATATACCTTCGATTATAACAGTACCATAATTAAAAACAAAGATATGAATTATCAAAAATTGCAGATAAATGAAATGATAGCAATTAAAAAAAAATAAAAACAGTGTTAACGACAGAACGGATATAGGAAATTTGAGCCACATTTACATCAGCCTAATTTAAACAAAAATATTAAGTATTCGATCCTGTTAATAAACATCAAAAATTGAATATCCTCTTAAACATAAAATTAAATGTATGCGTTTTTTTGGTTTTAGGTTTTTTCGGTGCATTGTAAAATATGAAAAATAAAACACACTCGCATTCCATGTTTCCTCAGTACCTAAATAGACAATGTAAACGCTTCATTTCATTATTAATAAATAAACAATATGTCAAGCACTGGTAAAATTAAATACTTTTTTAAAAATTTGAATAGTGTTTAAAAGTGTTTGTTTGTTTTTTGAAATTGTAAAGATGTTTTTGTATGAATGTTTTTAATTATATAGAAATTATAGAAAAGACAAAATTTTTTTAAAGATGCCTTAAATAAAGAGCGAAACGTCAAATTGTTTTGGATTTTTTTGTTAAGTAAAGAACCATAATCCAAGAAAAGACAAAATAAAACAAGGATATATACATTAGGTATTTTTCTACTTTTCTACATATCTATGACTCAAATGATGGTAATTTTTCTATATCGATTCTTTTTTAGAGTCCATGTCTCCATTCCGTAGTACAAGACAGACAAGTACATAGCATCTCATTAATCTTTTTATAATTCCGGACATATCGTTTCCTCATAATGCCCCTCTCATTTTTATAAAAGTTTTTCTCTCTTTCTCTATCCTTTATTGATTTCTTCGGCTGCAATAATAATTATATAAAATTAAAAAACAAATGCCCAAATCGTATAGTGAACAAGAAATACATCTGTAAATTTAAAAAAAAAACATCAAATTACAATAAATAAATGTAATAAAAATGTCAAAATCTTACATCAATCAAGCCTTGGAGAACATTCAGAAATAAAGCAATAAGATATCAGACGAAGAGTAAACAGTGAAAAATACATATTTCACAGTTCGTCTAAGAAAACTACAATTTGATTTTCCATATACTTTCGAAGAAGTTGAGCTCCTACAAAAGCAACACATGTTGTTTCAATTAATGCTCTTCTCTTGTTAGCCTTTCTGTATTTGAATCTCAGGTTCTTAAGCAGAATACTTAAATAGGATTTATTTAGAGACACAATCTCTTTGCTGGTGAGTTCAGTATTTAAGTTTCTTAGAGAAACATGCTATTCTAAAAATAATAAATAATAATAAGGTTATTAAATATAGACCAAGGATGCTACTTTCAGGGTTAGCTTATATTAAAATAGAGATTTTACTTTTACTTTCTTAGTATATATTGTAGAACATATCTCGAACTTCCATTTTGGATGTGGATTCATCTGTGATTTTTTTCTCTTCGACAAGGTCTATATTTTCCAGGAGAGGAAATAATTGGATTGTTTTGTCTCTCCCTTTTTACATGATATATAATATTTTTCCTGAAATTTTAAGGGCAGTATTTTTGCTCTAAAAATAATGATACCTAATTAAAATTATTCTCTCGGACAGAAGAAATTGATTCCACAGGATCACTATTTTTCTTCTCCAACTCGAAATACTCACACAAATTAAGCACAAGCTATTCTGTTTACCTGCCAAGAGTTTCACCATGCATGATCTAAAAGGACAAATCGAATCTCATTAGTTTATTCTAATTTTTAATGACTGATTATTATAACGGAATAAAGTAGTGCAAAAAACATTTTAAAATTATATACGTGTGACGGATATTTAGACACCGACGTCAGATTTGCAGGTTAGAAATATTTAGTCTAGGTTAAATTTTTCAATAAAAATAATATATACTTACCCGTAATAAATTATAAAACAATAATTAATAGCTTCTATATAAAACAATCTTCTGTTTTAAATTCACTTGAATGATGTCAATAAAATAATGTTTTGATTGAAGTCAAAAGAAAGTCTGTATTCATAAAACGAAATGATTCGTTTGTCTCGGTTGTCTCTTTCTATTTTGCTCTACCATGTCAAATGTATATATAGCTTAGATTAGAAGAATAATATTTTGTTTTCCGTCCTTTTATTATTTCTATAAAAATTTAGATGAACAGGTCTCAAAACTGTCTTTGATAGATTTGTAGATTGATGACGCATGGGTATCTCTCACTGGACCAACTGTAATTGCATTTCTTAATTTTTGAATGGATTCATTGTATATATATATATATATATATATATATATATATATATATATATATATATATATAGATGTTTTCGTCACTTCTTGTTATTTTGGTTACAATCATACATTTAATTTTTTTCGATATTTAAATATATTCTATATTCTTCACTAGCTGCCACTATTTTATTAACTATTGCTTGTATTTCTTCTAGATTGGTTGCTATCAATACCTTATCGTCTGCATATCTTATATTTTTTATTGGTATTCCATTTGCTTTAACTTTTGTTTCGTCTGCTAGTGCGTTTTTCATGATTTCTTCTGAGTACATTTTAAATGCTGATGAAAGCACACACCACTTTCTGACTCCTCTCTTTATTTTTATTCGTTCTGTACTGTTGCCTTTTATATTTATAAATGCCTTTTGGCCTAGATATCAATAACTAATGATTTTCACGACTTCTTATATTCAAGCTTTGTTTTCAAGCATTTTAAAAATTTTGTCATGGCAAACTTTGTCAAAGGCTTTATTGTAATTGATAAAGTAAAGATACAGATCTGGATTCATATCTAAGCAACATTATTTAAGGATGTTTATTACCTACAGAGCTTCCCTTGTTTCGAGTCCGTTTCTGAATTCGAATGGGAGCGCGTTTGAACATAGAACTTTTCCACTTTTCAATTCTCGGATGGCATATACTATTTTGTCTTTAGTTATTTCTGATCCACTATTTCCTCTTTGACTTTCTGTTGCCTAATAGACCTTTTACCTTTAAATAATTCTTCTAAATTCATTCAGCTTTTCTTTGATACGTTCTTGCAGCTTTTTACACACTAATATGTTTAATACGCTTACGTTTTTATATTCCCCTTATATCTTGCACTTTTTATGTACATTAATGGTTTTATGTTTATTTTTTAGCCCTTCTATTTCCCTATATTTGCTTTATTACTATTTTTCTTTACCTTTTCTTATTTCTCTTTGAATTCGCTTTTCAATTTTTTTTATATTCTCTGTTGTTATTGTTGTAAGATCTACGCAAATTCATAAGTTCAAGTTTTTCGGAAGTCATCCAACCTTGTCTTGCTTGTTGTTTCTGAACCTCTGCTTAACTTTTCCCATTTTTCATTAGTATTATGCAAATTTGTTGGGTTGTTCTTCGTTGGATTTCTTAAATTTTCGTTTATTTTATTCTGTTATATCTGTTTTGTTTTTTGTTCTTTTTTTTTAGTTGAGAAATGCATCTTCTTTATGACCGTGCCATTTCTATGACTGAATTGTTGTAAGCGATCTCCTCTTTCATTTCTCGTTCTCACCTTGTATTTTCTCCCATTTTTTTTCACATTTTTCCTTATCAATTTATCAGTTTGTTCACAGAAACTTCCTATTTCATTATCTTGTTTATCTTCGATCGAGGCATACCTTAGGAGTATTTACTTACCACCAACTAATCATCAATCCATCAAATCAAATTACAAAACTCATATCCATAAGCTGTCTAAAAATGGATAGTGCGCTCTATTATCAATTTATATCTACCATCATTAACCACGCATACTCAAAGAGGCTCATTACCAAAAGAAGTTTTACCATTTATTCTAGTCAATATATGTATAATGACAGATAAATCACTTACGTAATTTAATCCCCTTGTGGCTTGCCTGTCTAAGCCAATAATGTAACTGGGCCTTTTATTTGACCTCTGGGCAACGAAACTGCCCATATTCACGATACGATAAAGGCCTTTTCATAAATAATAATAAATTTAAATGGAAAGTTGATTTGATGAAAAATTAGTTCTGTGTGCATAGTCTTGGAAAATCTCTTTTCGATAATTTGGGTAAAATTATTAGATTTATTGGCTTTGACTATCATTCATATTTTTGCGTAATTTCCTGCAATTTAGAAAAACAATTAGATGTGACTTTTGCCTTACGTACGACGTAAATAAATCTACGATTTGATTTAATTTTTAAAGATTTGAGTGTATTTGTATCATAGTTTCCTATTTTTCAACTTTGAATAAACTTGATGCTAAAATTGTCAACTCAGACTATATTATTTAAAATTAAATTAACTTTTTCAAGTTAACTAACTAGTAGTTGACTATTTTTTATACGAATAAATGATTGAAGTACCCATAGAGAGGTGTAACTTGTGACTCACAAATAAACCTACACAAGTGTAACTCACCGAATTGAATAAAACTTGGCATACGAGTAAAACACTAAAAAATATAAGACACGATTTTTTTTATAGCGGCTATATATAACTCACTTTAAAGGGTGAAAACTACCCACTGATGATATGGTTGATAGAGAATGGCTTCTAATTTTATCATTTACGAAAGATGATATTGGTCTTACCCAGTGCTTGGTTTTTTTTTGTCAGCTTATATGATTAGTATAAAAGTAATTATTTTTCTTAAGAAATATAAAAAGTATTTTGGTTCCTTTTATTACTGTTATTTGTCAATGAATATTCTTCATTTTCTTAAGCTTAAAAACATTTTCTATATACAGGTTGTTTGAAAACAACATCAGGAATCTTAAGAAAGTAATTTAATATTGTAAAATATATATAGTACGCCTTCAAACCATGTCAAAGTCTCAATTGTTTATTGATATTCCTCGTAACCTGAAAAGAAACTCTTTAAAGAAGCAGTGGTTTAAAATCTTGCAGAATGAATGTCTCTAAAAAGACTGCGTAAAACCCTGGCGTCAATTCCAGGGTGTAAAAGTTACACCATTTTAAACTTTTTGTTATAAATGTATATCTTAATAACTTGATTTGGACTAAATTTGTAATTTTGGGTATTTTTAGGATGAGAAATCTAGATCTAATTACAATTTCGATGTATATTCCAGTAAATTGGCCACACCGCTAACCAGATTTAACGCCTATGGATTGCGATTATGAGGAACTCTTAAAAAGAAGGTATACTGTAGACCTGTAAACTCTGAAGAAGAATTGAGAGCACGAATACAAAACTCAGTAAATATTTTATATTCAGATGCAGAGATGGTGGAAAGAGTGTAGTTCAACTTTTCTCGTAGAATTAATATTTCCTACATGAAGGCGACGTTTAATTAAAAAATTAACTAAACCACCTCCAGGAAATATTGATTCATACTAGATATACAAGGATATCAAATGTATGAAGCTCTGTAGGAACATATTCCGTGTTATCGGGTCCTAGGTGACGTGGTCCGCTGTAGTTCCCACGAACCTTCGGACGGTACTCGCGGTTGCAAGAGAACTGCTTTCTAAATCGGCTTTTACAGATGCTCACTAAGGTTTAGTCCCTTGATATTCTGCAGGAGATTCTTTGGTATCAGACGAGTTGTTGATGAAGTTATGGGAATCGTTTGGACGCTATTCACTGCACCTCCAGATTATCGTTGTATTTTGGCCCTAGGTTGTTGTTAGGTACAGCAATGTCGCCTAGAAATTTTATGTTAGTATAATGTCTGGTCTCTTATGAGTAACTGTATGATCCGTTAGAACCTTTTCGGTTCCAATATAACTTGAATTCATTGTTCTCAATAATAGGCTCTGGATTGTATTTGTAATAAGGCACTTTTCGTACCTGCAATGGATTTAATTTATCTGCTTACTCTTGGTGGAATATCTTTGCGGCTGTCATGTCTTTCCTTATTCTCCGTTGCGGCAAACTCTTGGCATCCTTCAGTTATGTGCTGGATTGCCTCTGATGTTTGACAGCCGTATTTACGTTGGTCGTTTTCTATTGAGGGATCTCTGATGATGAAATTTCGCTAGTTTTTCGTTGGAATAACCTGGTCTGGGATAGCTAACAAAAAACCCTCCGTTTCCTGAAACATCTGTCCCGAAACCAACCAGTAGTTCGACGCTGAGTTTTCGACATAGTCCGGATTGACCTCCTTTGGATGGCGCCCATGAAGTGGCTTCCGTAGCCAGGCTTGTAACTTCTCTTGGTCTGTTTAGTGGTGAGACGCAATATTCTGCTCCCTTAGCTGTGGAGGCGTTGAATCGTCTGCCTCCCATATTGCTCGATGTAGTGTGAAAGAGTCCAATTTGCCAAATCATTTTTACATTATTATCATTGTTAGCTCTTTGCTATGTAAATTTTTTATTATCGTTTGCTCATTGGTCCATAAATAAGCTCCAAAAGTTATGAATCTTTAGATGTAGGGGGTCATCCAGAAATTACGTAGGGTTTTCGTTTCAATATTTTTGGCTTTTCCATTTCTTTACCTAAGGGACCGTAAGAATTTTATAACCTCCCCCCCCCCCCGGATCATCTTCTGAAAAATAATTGGAATTTTTTGGATATAGCCATTAAGATATAACAATGTAATAAAGCTAAGTGAAATGTATGACTTCATTTTTTTAGTAAATTATGTATACTTATATACAACTTATCTTAATCTAAAATAAAGAAGTATAGTAGTTATTGTTATAATGGTGTACCTATAAACATTGGCGATTTAATTATATATCATCGCACAGTTAAATGATTCACAGATTATAGAAATATTTCTTTTTAAAAAACTCACCAGTGTTAAATTAAGATTAAATAAGTACCGTAGTGTATTCCTCTAATTTACATACGTAAAGTTTATTTACCCCCCTCCCTCCTCCCCCATGTAAGGTATCATAAGAAAATGCGCCATCCTTTCCTCCTCAAACTCTTACATAATTTATTGATGGTCCCCCCTAGAAGTATTGTCGGGGGCGCCCTCTGCAATATACATCGAAACTATAAACATATCTTGATTTCTCATCTGGAAAAACCCCAAAATGCTAAATTTAGGGCAAATTCTGTTTTAAAATAAATATTTACAATGAATTAAAAAAAATTATACCTTTGAGACGAAGGTGAATTGGGCTAGATCCTCATTTTTTTAGCACCAGGAATTTGCACTAACGTTTTGTACAGACTTTTTAAGGGCACCCTATAAAACAAAAATATTTTTTTGCCTATTTAGGCGGCTAAAATCAAATTTTTACATATTCTTCGTTGATATGTTAGTAGCAGCTGGCTAAATATTTAAATTGTTTAAATCACTTTGAAACTAGGACGAATACTGTTAGCATAAATCACTGCCAATCGAATCGATACTTCGACATCACATTTCTAACCCTTTATCCATTCGAGTTTATTGAATAAGGGTTAAATGTGATTAAAAGTCGTATCCTGCATAAAACGTGACATCTTTTTGATTTAATTAATTTTTTAAAATTTCAGAATAATTAAATTAATTTTTATTAATTAGGAACTTTAGACGGTAAAGGAATTCTGTAAGCAACTGTCTTATTTTTTATTCTACGTTTTTTTGGTGATATTAACGAGATGAAATTATTAAAATTATTTTCTTAAATTGTATATTTTGTTAAATTTTTGTTGAAAGTTATGATATAAAAGATCTATATATAACATTGTCAACAGATCCCTTAACAGACAGTACAGTAATTTCTTGCACTCATGCCGTTGTTCATACATAAATCTTAAACTTGTTTGTAGAATAGTTCAATAAAATTTAAATAATTTTAATTACCGTAAATTTAATATCCAATATCTCTCTCTCTCTCTCTCTCTATCTCTCTCTATCAGCCGAATTTGACCCACTCCTGGACATATGTCTCCTCTAGTCTCTTCCATTTCAACTTATTTTCTGCAGTCCGATGCCAGTTTTTACCTGTTTTCCTTTTTATATCGTCTATCCATCTTTTTGGAGGCCTTCCGATACTTCTTCTTGACGACCTAGGTCCCCATTGTAATATATGTTTTGTCCACCTTATATTGTCTAACCTAGCGACATAACTCGTAAACTATCTAGATTTAATTACATTTATAGTTATATAAATACGTATATTAGTAAAAAGAGACACAATATCGAAATAAACTAGAATATATTTTTCAGGTACTTTAGCTGTTCTCTATTTAAAATTTTCTAGCAGGAAAACATGAATATTTTCCTTTTTTTTTGAATGCTTTACTGTCTGTGTTTTGTCATATATACTCACCTTCCCTGTTTTCGAATACCCTGTATAATACCTTCTTCTACTAACATTTTAAGCTAAGTACTTTTTATAAATAACAATATGTCATTGTCCGAAATATTATTTTTTAACATTTTATAATATTCAAGATGTATGTCATAAGTTAATAAATTGTAAAAAATATGCGACCAAACTTTTAATTAAATATATTTAGTATTAAATTTCTCTCTCCATAAATTAATATAAAATTAAATTTTTAGAATAATTTCCTTCACTTGAAAAATATTCTTTCGTTTGAAAATAACAGACCTCTTAAAAGTTTAATAATTCCTAAAGATATTTTAATTCTATTGGAAAATTTAACAATCGTTTAAAAAAACTGATGGATTTTGAAATTGAGAGTTAATTTTTTCTCGTATATTTTGGTTGGATAAAGTCAATAGCGAAGATGTATTTTATATGTTAAATTGCAAAGGAAAATATTTATGTAGCTCGCAATATTTATTTGGGTTACTTCAGTGTTTATTTAAAGTTATAATCCATTTCCACAATATGAAATGTATCATTATTTATATTGCAATGTAGGTTTTTAACTGAAATAAATTTAATTTATCATAAAAAAAATTGAGTTTGATAATGTTGATAAATAAAATGGGAAAAAAAGTTGAATTACATATCAACGTGGGGTAAAGACAAAGGAGTTTCAAACGGTAGAGATCGTTTTATTCAGGATTGCTTCTGTAGTTCTTGCTTGTAGATCTTGTCGTTACATCATGATTTCAAGGCAGTTTCTCAACTTAGAGCCATTCTGAATATTGCGCATTGCAGTGAACTGATGGGTATTATCGGTAGTAATAAAATGTTATTTTCTCAATAAACCATCTGCATGGTAAATAAATGGCTCTAAAAACAAGTAATATATACAGGAATGAACCAAAGTATCCCTATTTCAGTGTTGATTTACTTAACAAAGCTCTTCTGAAAACAAAAAATAACTTTTTTTTAGCATTTAACGGCTAAATAATTTTTTAACGATATTACGAAAATAAAAACTGAGGCGAACCATTCCTTGTCGAAGTTAAGAGCTTTTTAAAAGCAAAAATATGTCTTCGCGTTACCTGTGATACCTTTTGGAATATAAAAAAAGATAAATAATAAAAGACATGATAGCTTCGTGCGATCATAAAATTATTTGGGGTAGAAGGATCTCAGGTGTGCTTTTTTGTATCGTTATAATAAAATGGGGACTTAGAGGTGACATTTTTAGTGTAATATGAAATATTAAAAATTACGGCTTTCTAAAATATATGGGAAACGGTTGTAGTAAAAAATGGGTACATTTATATGAGTTATTTTTTAAAGGCGAAGTTATGTATCTAGTAGTACCTGGATGACACGATGATATTTTCTTTCAAAGGCTACCCCTATAGAAGCAACTATTATTAAAACCATCAAGATCCTACTCATTCTATAATAATTATTTATAACATTTTTTATTATTATGAATTATAAGTTCACAGATATGTGATTGTTTTTACATCAATGGATTTAGATCTGAAGATTGCCGATGGTATTTAGCTTTGATATAAATTGCGAAATTTACTACTAAGGTTTATGTTTTAGACCGGATCTAAGTAGAGTTTACTAGTAGATTGTTTTATTTATGATATTGTTAAAACAATACAGAATTAATCTTAGAAATAAACCTCTTGAATCAGTAAACAAAATTCTCCATGTATCCTGGTTTGAAAATAAACAATACCATTTTTTTTTATTCTTATTATTTCAGGTTTAAGACTTGGCTGACTTATTGCTACACTTGTCAATATAAATCGGTTACCATCAACTTGCACCAGTTTTAAAGTTAGACCGTATTCGTGAATTAGGGTTACATTAATTAATTTTGCCATTGTCTCGACAAATATAAAGTCTGTATTATGCTGCTATATGCTGTACAAACTTCTATTTTGGCTCATATTTTTGTACAATGGGTAATGAAAATCAAAACATATACTGAAATTTATAACGACAGGTAAAAATAATATATGTACTCTATAAACAGTCTTATTGGAAGATCTGTTAGAAAACTTTAGAAAACACCAAAAATTTATACCAATTACAACAAACTTATAAGTTTAATTTTTACATACAAATAAATGACAATAAATTTTTCCTTTAGTTCAGTAGCAATATCAAAGACAAACTAGAAAGATGGAAAGAATACATCCAAGATATGTTTAAAGATGAAAGACAACAACAAATAAGAGAGAATTACGTAGAAAAAGACATGGAACCAAATATGACAAAGGATGAAGTAATGAATGCAATAAATCTAGCAAAATGGAACAAAGTCTGACAAACTGAATGAAATTAATCTGAGAAGACCAAGTAGATGTGGATAGATTTGTATAATTCATATACATATAATACTGGAATTATCTCTAGGAAATAGCTCAAATCAACATTTATTATACTGACGAAAAAGCCAAACGCAAGAGAACATAATGATCATCAGGTTTAACAAACCATACTAGAATAGGATATAACTAATTTCCAGTTTGGTTTTAGAAATGCTATGGGTACAAGAGAGGCTTTGTAGGGTTTTGATGTATATTGATGTCAATAAACCACTTTATATTTGTCTTTGACACGGTTAGTTATATTTAACGGCTTAGAGGCGAGGATATTAGAACAATATCTCATCTGTGTTTTAACCAGTAGTAGAGACACATCTTAAAGAAATGAAAATATAATACATAAGAAGACATTACCATAATTTTTTAATTTATCTTCTTCTTCAAGTTCATACTCTTCGGAGAAAAGTGTTCGCGATCATTAGCCGAAACGCAGCTCGTATGAATAGTTGGCTTGGTGTTAGTCCATACTAGTCTCTGAGACATTTTAGCCAGGAGTTGCGTCTGCGTCCTGGTGGACGGCGTCTTCTATTTTTCCCTGCACTATCAATTGTAGCAAGCGATATTTAGAGTTACTTATGATATTGTCCAACTAGCCCAGTTTTCGTATTCATATTCGAAGGAAACAACAGTTAGAATAAAGATCAATGGAAGATCTATTAACAAAATTAGATACACCTCCAACACTACACTAAAAGCAGAAAAGACAGAAGATTTAGAAGAAATCGATAAGGTTATACAAAATAGTGAAGAAAGTGGATTAACATTGAACATTGACAAAATTGAACTTATGACACTTGCAATAGCACTACAACATGAAATTTATAGGATAAGAGGAATACCAATGGAAAAAAAATTAGAAAATACAAATATCTCGGAACACGCGGAGACACGAAAATCTCTGCCAGAAGTCCTTTTCTGTAAACGGTCTGAGTTCATAGGGAAGAGGGTGGTTTGGTATCTGCTGCAACTATAATATGATAAGGGGAAGATGTATGAAAATGAATTAGTATTATAAATTCAGTAAAAGAATGGTATTATTTGGCAGCAGAACAGTAGAAGAAATAGGCAGCAAAAGGAAATATTCAATAAAAGCAAATTGTTAATGTTCTTCCTCATTCTCATTAAGAAAGAGGTGATAAACTTGACTAATGTATTTAAAAAAGTTATTGTACATATTCTTGTGATCACATTCAGGCTGTTTTATTTACAGAGTTAATAGAAAGAAAAGAAGATGTGTATTTATGCTAGTGACAAAAGCGCAAATTATTTCTCTTTCGAGATGAGAATGTAGCTGAAGAATGTAACCTGCTATTTTGTTTTTAAAGTTTTTTGGTCTTTTTGGTCTTCTTTTTTGATTTCTTCGATTTATAAAATGCAACTTAATGAAATTTTATATAATATAGAAGTTGCTATTAGCGTGGAATTTGTGGATGTAACCAAATTTTAACGATTATTAAAAAAATGTATTATAATTTGGAAAGGAATTTTCTGTGTTCTCCGGGAAACTGAAGAAAAATTGTTGAAAATCTAAACCAAAATCGTGTGCTACGATCTCGGAATATAAAGTATTTTTTTTGAAACGTCGTTTCCTAGATTTCACTTATTGAAATAATCACCCTCTCAAACTGTAGAATACCAAAAAAATTTATGCAAATTTACCATAATTAACAGTTTATCATACTTAGGAATGTCAAATTTTTACGAGTTTTGAAACATACCAGTGTAAACCCATATACAATTGTAGTAGTAAATTCATCTCTCAAAAACCTGGAACAATATTTATAGGCAAAAGAATAATTTCAATACGTCACCAATTTATTTATCAAAAGATACCAAATAATTTTTAGAATTTAAGCCATCTAAATATTTAATATGTTGTTTCAAATACGAAGGAAAAGGTAAACAACTGTTTCCTGAAATAACATTTTAGTTCTCATAAATTGAAAGTTTATGTGCTACACTAAGCAAAACAATTGTAAAGGAAAACTGAAGTGTTCATTAAAGAAACTTCAGTAAAATACGAACTCCTTTAAAAACGTCCCATATTCTTTACTTTAAAAATGTTTTAATGAGAGTGTGTTGTTGTTTTTGCATTTAGAAAGTCCGTGTAATAAAAAAGGTATACAGTGAGCAATTTTATTTAGTAATCTGAAGCAATTTTAAGACAAAATTACTATGCCATTTGCAGTTATTATTTAATTTAAAGGGAAGTTAATGTAAAGGGTTTTCCAATAAAAGTGTTCCGATATTTTCTACAAATAAAACATAGTTTATTTAACAAATTTGTGAGTTAATTCTATAGATGTGTACAATTATATGTGAAAAATAATGTAAGCTAAATTTTGAATAACGTCTAAACACAAGTTGGGTTCTATCTCACTAATTACGCGCCTAAGCTCATTCTTTCAATCAGAAATTGTTTGTGGATTGTTGATATACACCTTGCTTTTCACGTAGTCCCACAAAAAATAATCAATTGGCGTCAAGTCACAAGATCTCGACGGTCAATTGACTTTTTCCTGGAAAGGATTCTGTTCCAAAATTTGGTTTGCAAAAGGACCATTGTCTCCGCAGTGTGGCACGTTGTCCCATCCTGTTAAAACCAGATACCATCTAGATCAATATCTGCCAGTTCTGGCTATAAAAAGTCATGTAACATGGTACGATAACATTCGCCATTTACCGTAAGGGCTTGTCCTTCTTCATTTTCGAAAAAAAATGACTCAATAATGCCCTGCACCAAAAACCACACCAAATGGTTACACGTTCATTATGCATAGGTTTTTCTTCAATTTCCCTTAGATCACTCCAAATCCGACAGTTTTGTTCGTTGACCTAACTGAAAGATGAAAATGTGCATGTCGGTATTTTTTTTTTTTTTTTGATAAAAATCATTATCAGCTTCTTTCTTTTGCTGTATCCCTCGATGAAACTCACGTCGATGTCTATGATCATTTGGCTTTAGTTCCTGCGTCAGCTGGATTTTATACAGTTTAAGAGTCAAATCCTTTCTGAGAATACGCCACGTTGATGTTTGCGTAAGGCCTAGTTGCTGCCAACGTTGAAGAATAGACATTTTTGTATTTCCATTTGCACTTTCTCTGACCCTGATAATATTTTCATCTGAGCCGACTCGACGGGTACGAATAGGTGTCTGTATATCTGTAAGGGACCTAGTTTCCTAATATTTTTTACACCATTCTGTCAATACTCTTCTCCGATGGACGATTAGTAGTACCTAAAAAAAATCGCGAAGTTGTATGTTTGCTTTCAAGAAGACCCATTTTCATAATAAGTTTTAACAGCATAAATACACTCTTACACTGTGTATAATTCCATGATGAAAATTATACTAGTTTATAGAAACACGCTGTCTAAATTTAATCAACATACGATGTTGCCAAACTGCTAATATTTGTGAACAAAATCGGGACACTCTTATTTGAAAACCCTTTAGAAGTAGAAAAGTGGAATTAACCCCGGAACATTTTAGAGTCAAAAATTTAATCAGGAGATGGTGATTTGATTCGTCTTTATCTATATGTAAAAATATATTTAAAAAGAGAGATACTTCTAATACAGGTATTTTATACTATAAAAAGCATACCATAGGTGATTGTAAAAGTACGGTGGACCATAATCAATTAGTTTTTGCGAAATGGTGTAACTTCTTCGTAATATTATTTTAAAATATAGTATGAGGATTTTGAATTTGTGGTATGAATGTGTGTATGTGTGTGGAATTGGGAATAAGGACGCAGCGACCTAATAGGTTTTTTGTGTTCCCCCTCTGCTTCCGTCATTAGGGGTACCTTGCCAACTAGAACAGGCCCTCCAGTCCTATTTCCCTTAGGAACCATAGAATGTTCGATGGCTTTAAAGTAGGTAATTCCCATTCTTCTATTTAGTATGCTCCCAAAAACCGCATTCTACAGTTTTCGGAAGCACTGTACTCTGAAAGAATGTGAATGGAGTTTTCATCTTTTTCCTCGCAAAATGTGTACTCAACTTTTTCTGCCAATCCGAGTCTCTTGAGGTGTCCCTTCAGGTGGCAATTTCCCGTCAGGATTCGGGACCTCGAAATTGGTTTTTGCTTAGGCTTATCTCTCCTTGTTGGTCCAACATTAACCCGCATTTTACAGAAGTTATTTAACGTGTGCCTGACAAAGGGCATAACTCCCTCCACGTGGCATAAGACTCTTATTGTAATAATGCATAAGAAAAGGGACATTTCAGATCTGAAAAACTATCGCCCAATCAGTTTGCTCTCACACATGTATAAGTTATTCCTAAAGATAATAACAAATCAACTCACAAATAAATTAGATAGTTATCAACCTTGCGAACAGGCTGACTTTCGCTCTGGTTATGAAACGAATGACCAGCTACAAGTTCTTAAGTCCCTGATAGAAAAGTGCATTGAATACAATAAGTCACTTATTCTTATATTTATTGATTATGAAAAAGCATTTGATACCACAGACCAATATAAAATGCAGAGGGCGCTTGTAGACAGTCGAATCGACCACGGCTACATTTCTTTAATCAAGAACATATACGATATAGCCACAGCCTGTGTCAGACTCTACAAAGACACAAACACCTTCAGAATAGAACGTGGAGTTCGACAAGGAGATACAATCTCACCGAAATTGTTTACCACTGTCTTGGAATATATGTACAAGCAGATTTCTTTTGAAGGAAATATGGGAGTGAACATAAACGTGGACGACCTTAATTACCTAAGATTCGCCGATGACATTGTCCTCATATCGGATAGCACGGATAAAGCAACAAGAATGTTGGAAAAGCTCTACAGACTGTCAAGTGATGTTGGTCTAAAAATAAATTGTGAGAAAACTAAATTCATGACCAACCTTGTACTAAACGACAATATCTCAGTAGGAAACTACAAGATTGAACAAGTCACCACCTACAAGTACCGACGACATGAAATCCGTTTAGGCCGAGATAACCAAACATGCGAAATACTAAGAAGAATAGGGCTGTCGTGGACAGCTTTTGGAAAACTAAAAAATATACTTAAATCGAACATCCCTGTTTGCTTGAAGAGAAAGGTGTTTGACCAGTGTATCCTCCCCGTTTTGACATATGGAGCAGAGACGCTAACACTAACAAAGAAAAGCGTAAATAAGTTGAGAGTGACACAATTGGCCATGGAAAGATCTTTGCTGGGAGTTAGCATCAGAGATAGAATACCGAATACAGAAATACGACGAAGAACGGGTGTTGCAGATGCTGTCAGGAGAATTACAACGTTAAAGTGGAACTGGGCTGGACATGTGGCTAGGAACACGGACAATCGATGGACGAGAAAAATCTTGGAATGGAGACCAAGACAGGAGGCTTACCGAGGAAGAGGCCGCCCGCCTACCAGATGGACTGACGATATAAGGCGCATAGAATCAAACTGGATGCAAGCGGCACGGGACAGAAATAAGTGGCAAGACCTACGAGAGGCCTATGTTCAACAGTGGACAAGATTGGGCTGATTGATGATGATGATGATGCTATCCTTGAATCTCTTGTGATTATAGTTTCCATAGGAAGGTGATTTTATTATTCCTACCTAATTTGTTCAGTTCCCCAGACATTCCCAAACCATCTTTGAGCTGAATATTTAAGATTTCAGCGCTCTGGTGGCTGCTTGACTATCTAAAGTAATAATAGTCTCCTGTCCGCGATAATTTTTCTTTTTGCTGAATTAAATGCATTTCCTGATGGCGTGTATTTCCGTCTGGAAGATGCTAGATAACTTACCCAAGCTTTCATGTTGTCTGGTTCTGGGTCCGTACATTATTATCTCAGTCCCCTACGTCGTTTTGGAGCCATCTGCACATCATTTAATGGAATTTCTCTCAAGATTTTAATGGTGTTTCTTTCCCATTCACTTTTGCGTCTCAACTTTGTGTTAAAGTTTTTCACAAAGTTGAACTTTTTTTTCATTTCATCTTGGGACATCTCAGATTTATTGATTTCTACTTAAGAGATTGGGTCTCCGGTTTGTGACTTCATCTCTAATCTACCTATATATTGTCTTCTTCGCCATACTCTCCTCAAGTATATGTAGAGTTCCAGTTATATACGGACAGAACAGTGAACTTTCGAGAGGTAAGCTCTCGTATTGGCCAGACTGGTTCTTTTACTTCAGATCACTGCTCCGTATTTGGTGTACATCCACTGCAGGACTTTTAGGTTTGGGTCCTAGCTTTTTCCCCAGAGGTTTCCACAGACCATCAAGGCTTTTGTGGCCCAGATATTTATTTAACCTTTGACTTCTACTCAATAACGTTCCCATCAATTTTTATGGTTTTCAGGCTGAGGTTTCTTTTTCTTGTAAAGGCTACTAAGGTAGTTTTCATGGAGTTAACATTTTTGAATTTGTGGTTAGAATTTTAAAAATTAAGAAGTTTCATAACTAAGCGTTTTGAGTATTTTATTGGAATTTTTTTCTTATTTGGTGACCTTCTCCTTGAAAAGTATCTTGCACTATTTTTTACTCGCTTTACAAAGAAATATTATCCAATTTATTTCATATTCTAATTACTATCTGCCGATCTAATACATTAAACGAAAAAGATTAAATAAACAGAATGAAACTGTAATTTTGTTTGCTTTCATGCATTTTAGCTTCAAACATTAATAAATAACTCGAATTAGAGATTCCTCTAAAACTAAATAAATTTAATGAATATTCTTACCAGCTTTAAATATCTATTTTTAACCTAACAAGTCATTGTGCTATAAGTAGGTTTGAAGATGGTGTAGAATTTTCCAACTTAATTAAAAGAGCTTTAAGAATAATTACCAAAGTTGGAGTGCACTTATTAGTCTAGTAGACAATAAGATTTTAAATCTATTTTTAGAAGACTTTGTAAAAAGGCAACTTTAAACATATTGAATTATTTTTATAGACAAAGAGACAATTGTCTAGATGCGAGTACAGAAAAGGAATGGAATGAGGTGAAGAAAAAAAAATAATAAGCTTGTTTGTTCTTGTTACAAAACCTCTTATCCTTAAAGCAAGAAGATTGCCTCTGTAAAATAGACCTTGTCTATTTTATTATTACTATGAAAAATATTATACAATGTTTTATTAACTGCAAAACTATCTATAATGTTTAGAGCAATAAATATAATATACTTTTAATGTCTCTATCATAAAAGGTATTGTAATTTTCAGTCGACTTGGTCATATTATAGTTGAAAACTTGAGCAATTTGTTTCTGAAGCGTTTATGAGTTGTGTAGGTGTAAACAAGTTTTATTTTTACAACCTTTAACAGTAATATTTCTTCGGAATAAATAATATTTTTTATTTACTTACTTATACCAGTGATAATTCTAGATAACAAAGTAACTTTAGTGTTCACATCTTTTATTTCTGTTCGTTCGCTTTCCAAAATATCTAGAATACTAAAAATCTACCAAGCGCAAAGCAGTTGTAATGAATATTAAGCTAGAGATTGCAATTTGTTCAAATCTATAAACTAGATTTAACATCATCAACGACAACAGCCACTGTCTGGTGAACAATTTTTAAGTTATGAGTATCCCTATTTAATTAAAACGTCTTTTAAATTATTAGTAATCTTCCAAGCATATGATAATTTCAACCAAAAGAAGATTTTTTGAAAACTCTCTCTAAAAATATAATTGATAATGCGAATAACATAATTATATAGTTTGCCAAATATTTATGGACTATGGCTATTCAAACTTATTTAATTTTTGTAATTTTTGACAATAGCATTCATGCAGATTTAATAGTGACAACTCTGCTTACCAAAGTAACTTTACATATTTTTTCTTTTTGCTCGGTCGCTTTATGAAATAAACAAGACCAAGCTTAAAACAGTTTTAATAAAAATTAAAGCATGGAATGCATATTTTTTAAAAGTAAATAAAAATTAAATGATTTTAAGCCGTCATTTAATATAAATTTAAATTTTTGTTTGTCAACCATAACAACCATGAACAATTTCTGATTTATGAATTTTCATCCTATTAACGAGATTATTAATTATTGCTGAACTTCTAAGCTATTGATAATTTTGACTAAGAGAAGATATTTTGAAAAAGCTTACTGAACAATTTAATTATTTAGTTTGCTATACTTTTATGAACCGTATTATTATATTTACAATTGTTGACAATAATATTCTTGCATATTTAATATATTTTATTTAATATCATTTACACAAGTAATAACTCTGCTTCCCAAAGTAACTTTAATATTCACATTTGTTCATTCTTCTCGATCGCATTCCAAAATAAAGAATCCAGTTTTAATAAAATATAAGATCTAGAACGCCCTTTATTTAAAAATAAATAAGAATCAAATCACTGGATTCCGACATTTAATATATATTTAAACTTTCGTTAATCAACCACAACAACTATTGTATTGTCAACAATATCTGATTTTTTAATTTCCTCAGTTTATTAAATGGTATGTTGAACTATTGCTGAACTTCTGAACAATTGACAATTTTGACTAAGAAAGACCTTTTGAAAATGCTTTCGATAGATTTAATTTATAAGGGTAACAATTGAAGTGCCTAGTATGCCAAGCTTTTATAAGCCTGTGTCTGGAAGATACGTGTACAATGTTTGATGACAGATTTTTGACGTCAAAATAGGTCAATTTAAGCCAACTTAGTAGTACTCGATACAGCTGTTAGGCGTTCCACGACGTCAAAATTTAAGAAAATACTGATTTTTTCCAAATTTCTTGAAAACGTGGTAACTGAATTTAATGATTTTTGGTGTATGGTCTACCACTATAATATGCCGTTTAGTAGTGGTATAGTGATAGGCTATAAATTAGTATAAGTCATTTTTAAACATCGCTGGTTTTTTATGTCATCAAGGTATTGACAACCTAGATATTTCTAAACAGCATATATTTGGGAGCTTTTTACCTCTTGAAAAATCTTCATTAGATGAGCGGTTTTGCAAGGAAAAAATATTTTCAATTATATGCATTTGCGGTAATAATTAAACAATTTTTAAAATAAATGTTGGAAGTTTGTCGAACATAAACGGAAAAGTGGGGTGAATATGCATATGTGACAACATTTGATTATAGCCTCCAGAAAATGGTATATTTTGGTAGCGTAAGGCCAGTAGGCCTACAATCTCCAGCGGTAACATATTGATTTGTAGCTACTTTAAAATCTTATAAATAATTATCACAAAGACAAATTCTCTGTGGAAGTCTGATCACTCCTCTTGGCTTTTGTAGTTTTAGTACTAAACAACTAAAGGTTATATAGCCCTTACCACCAGCAACAAACACACTCTCAGGACAAGGCTGCTATCGAATTGCTCAGGTGATGTTTTTTGAATTGAAGCTCTCACAACGGCGCGCTCGCGAGTTTATTTGCGTGAAGATTTTTAATAAATTAACAAAAACAAGTTTCTCAAAACACTTAAATCTATTAACAAAAACAAATAAAAAACGGAACTATTTACAATGACAAAAATGAGAAATGTTTAATAATTCCAAAATATTACACCAGTTGCTCCTGTTGGCTGTTCTATTATTAAAGAAAATGTAACAACCCAACTTAGAAGATGAAACGAATATATAGCTTAAAAAGAAACAAATTATGAAAAGAATGGTAGCACGAAAAAATATCCATTTAAATTGTTTAAACACATGATACAAAAGTCACCTTTTGGCCCGGTGAAATAAAAACAGGATATTCCCTTAACTTGCCCAAAAGAAATAATAAAAACAAAAACAAAGAAATCGTTCATTAACGCTGAATGTACACGACACGTAATTTTCTAAGACCTGTTCCAAATGTGGTACCGCCTTTAATGAATCCCAGGGGCCCTATTCTCGAACTGGGGAATGTGAGGTGAACGGTGAAAAGGTGGCGAACGCGTATTCTTGAAATGTTCATCACTCATATCCTCGTTCGCCCGGTGGAAGGAAAGCGAACGGTGAAACATGCGCAAATGAAATGTCAGCCGCTAAATGGCACATTTAACGCACGGATTTCAAAAAATAAAATAGAATTAAAAATTTTTATTTTATTTTTGGTTCTTCAAAATAACTCACATTAAAAAAAAATAATATGTTGACGAATTGTTTCTTTAAGATGTTTTAGTTTCTGAATAAACAGTTGAAACGTTAATTAGGTGGTACCCCGATATTTTCAATATTTTCAAATTTTTTAATAAAATATCCTTAGAAAGTTTTTGTCTCGCAAATATTAAGCAATTTTGAGATTACAGACATATAAAATTATTACAGGAGATTCTGTTCATAACTCAATTGTATGAGCGTGCTATTTAAAAATGTGTTTCTAGGGCCAGTTCTGCTTATGGATTTAACATAAATACTTGTGTCCATAACAGCCGAGTATCTTAGTTTTAAAGATAAATCTAACATAATTCGTTTCCCGACACAACTTATAATAAATTTGAGAAATAACAATTTGTAAGATATTTGAAACTTTTATTTAAATAAGTAACAAATGTTATATTTAAATTATGTTAACTACAGCACTTAACTTAATTAGACTGCGTTAAACACTATGCGACACTACAATTAAATAAATATTATGATTATAATTTATCAAGACATATAAATATGGACCCTACAGACCAACGAATGAGGTCCTTCAGCATAAAAACCTTATTTATGGTACATTTGATCTTCAAGTCTCTACAAATCTTTATAAAATAAAAAATATATATATTTAAAGTTGAATGTGAGATCCGCCAGTATCCTTTAATGGACGTCTTCTGTCTGGCCTTTGGTTTCGGTCCCTGGTCATAAACAGTTTCACTATCATTGTTCAAGTTTCAGGTTTTCTTTCAAATTTACTTGTCAGGACAGAACATGTTGCAGTAAGAGGCTGGACACTTTGTGAATTCATACAATAAATAACTGATTGGATATTTTCCGTAGTGGATTGGGATGATGGCTTTTAGTCATACTACGTAGAGTTGTAATTTCCACCGTTTCAAGGTTTATCAGTACTGACTTTCTGCAATTACTGTCAGTATATTACTTTATATATATGATTGCTGCTTTTCTTGATATCCCTTTTTCTTTATATATTAGAATCTTCAAGTACTTGGCTCTTTGTATGCATTTTTTTTTTACAGTTCTAGAGTGTCAATTTAAAATAAATTTAATCCAGGCAAAGTATAAATATTGTAATGGCTGCAATCAATAACTTCACACAAAATAACAACAGCAGTATTTTTTTCTTACTTTTGACGATTAATTTAAAGTACCAAAACTACTTTTTGCCTAAAATGGCAACAAAATATACTACGGACATTTTTGGTCTGACAGGTCAATTCAATCTATCATCCATTTCATTTTTTGAAATTCTCGGGTTTTAGCACGTTCATATCTGGTAACATTGGCTTTTCTAGAATACGGTCAAAAAGTTCACATCGCCATTCCCATCGCCATTCACATCACACTTTCGAGGATAGAGGCCCAGATCGTTACTGTCGTTAAATAATTTGTGAAAAAAAAACTTTTCATCCCTCGAAACCGTCCCTCAGTTTAGTCGCACTGGTACCGCCTTGCTTTCTTTCCACCAATAGATCTTACTTTCGCGATACACCCCCGCGGTTGTACACGTATTTTTTGGACACACTGTATATTCAAACATATTTTATATTTACAACTGCTAATAATAATTTCTGCAAAATTAATAGTATATTTCATTCATTCCTACACTAGCGAAAACCCTGCTAAATAAAGTATCTTTGCTATTCCCATTTTTTTTCTTCCTGCTCAGTCGCTTTCAAGAATAAATAAAACAATAAAAATTTACCATACACAAAGTAGTTTTATTGAATATTAAGGTGTAAACTGCCTTTTGTTTAAAAGCGAATAAGAATCATATTATTAGACGCCGAAATTTAATATAAATTTAAACTTTTGTTTGTCAACCACAACAGCCATTGTCATTTGATCAGTTTGTGAGTTATGAATTTCCCTACCTAATTATAGAGTGAGACCGAGAGACTGTTAAATTATTACTGAACTTCCAAGCTATTGATAATTTTAACTAAAAGAAGATCTTTTAACAATTCTTTCTATAAATATGATTTATTTTGAAACTAGTTAAGCCCGCAAATCGAATTTTTTTCATTATAATTTGGTTATTTTGGAACACAATATGTTTAATTAATTTTCTTTTATCTCTTATTTAATCTTATAAACAAGTAAATAGCTGCCCATAAACTGCACGAAAAAGAATAATAAAAAAGTATAAAGTGGTTAATAGCAAAGCTTTTATAAGAATGAACACTTGTGTCTAAGAACCGATTAAGTTTTTAACTGAAGTAGTTTTAGTTGCTAAACTTATATCAGATTTTAACGTTAAAATCCTCTTCTTTCTTTTTAATATGTATTTTGTATTACGTCTTGAAAATAACATATATATATATATATATATATATATATATATATATATATATATATATATATATATATATATATATATATATATATATATATATATTTATATACATATATATATATATATATATATATATATATATATATATATATATATATATATATATATATTATATATATTTATATATATATATATATATATATATATATATATATATATATATATATATATATATATATTTATATATATATATATATATATATATATATATATATATATATATATATATATATATATATAGGTAACGAGCACTTTCCGAGTCTCAGCCCCGTAAATTAAACGGCTTTTTATCATTGTATTGTAAAGAGTGTTTTTTATAGAGGTATAGAACTTTTAAATGGAATAAAACAAAGATGAATTTTTTAAATTGACATGAAATTTACTTTATTCGAAAGATAACCTTCTGGCATTATAATTTAAATATGACTTTTGGTATATGACCGCCACGGCTGGCTCGGACGTAGTCTAATCTGGAGGTCCAATTTTCGATGACTTTTTCCAACATTTGTGGCCGTATATCGGCAATAACGCGGCGAATGTTGTCCTCCAAGTGATCAATCGTTTCAGGCTTATCGGCGTAGACTAGCGACTTCACATATCCCCACAGAAAATAGTCTAGCGGCGTTAAGTCGCACGATCTTGGAGGCCAATTCACGGGTCCGAAACATGAAACTATGCGGTTACCAAACGTTTCCTTCAATAAATCAATTGTGGCAAAAAGCTGTGTGACATGTTGCGCCGTCTTGTTGAAACCACAGCTCCTGCACATCATGGTTGTTCAATTGATGAACGAAAAAGTCAGTAATCATGGCTCTATAGCGGTCACCATTGACTGTAACGTTCTGACTAACATCGTTTTTAAAGAAGTACGGACCAATGATTCCACCAGCCCATAAAGCACACCAAACAGTCAGTTTTTCTGGATGTAACGGTGTCTCAACATACACTTGAGGATTATCATCACTCCAAATACGGCAGTTTTGTTTATTGACGTATCCATTCAAACAAAAGTGAGCTTCATCGCTAAACAAAAATCGCTTATGAAAATCGGGATCAACGGCAATCTTGTTTTGGGCCCATTCACCGAATCTATGCCTTGCTAGGTGATCGTGTGGCTTCAATTCTTGCACGAGTTGGATTTTGTAAGCACGCTAACCAAGATCTTTCCGCAAAATCTTCCATAAAGTGAATGGACACATATCCAATTCCTGTGCACGATGGCGGATAGACTGATTCGGGTTTTCCTCTACGCTACGCTCTACAGCAGCAATGACTTCTTCTGTACGCACTGTACGACATCTCTGTGGATACGTATTATCATTTAGAGTAAAAGTGGTGCGAAAACGTTCCATAGTTAATCGAATTAATTGCTCTGATGGACGATTATGTTGACCGTAAAATGGACGTAGTGCGCGATACGTATTTCGAACAAAACCATGATTTTCAAAATAAATTTCCACAATTTGGAAGAGTTGTTCAGGCGTCAGTCTATTCATGTTGAAATGCCAAACCAAACTAAACATAAATCACTTGAAAGCTGACAAAATGGCCGCCAGTTAAAAGAGTGTTGTCAACGTAAAGTTCTATACCTCTATAAAAAACACCCTTTGTTTGGGAGCTTTTTACCTCTTGAAAAATTTTCAATGGATGAGCGGTTTTGCTAGAAAAAAATATTTTCAATTATATGCATTTGCTGTAATAATAAAACAATTTTTAAAATAAATGTTGTAAGCTTGTCGAACAATAACGGAAAAGTGGGGTGAATATGCATATGTGACAACATTTGATCGTAGCCTCCAGAAAATGGTATATTTTGGTAGCGTAAGGCCAGTAGGCCTACAATCTCCAGTTATAACATATTGATTTGTAGCTACTTTAAAATCTTATAAATAATTATCACAAAAACAAATTCTCTGTGGAAGTCTGATCGCTCCTCCTGGCTCTTGTAGTTTTAGTACTAAACAACTACAGGTTATATAGGGCTTACCACCACCAACAATCACAATCTCAGGACTTAGAAAAAGCTGCTATCGAATTGGTCAGGTGATGTTTTTTGAATTGAAGCTCTCACAACGGTGTGCTCGCTAATTTATTTGCGTGAAGATTTTTAATAAATTAACAAAAACAAGTTCCTCAAAACACTTAAATCTATTAACAAAAACAAATAAAAAACGGAACTATTTACAATGACAAACTTAAAATTAGAAATGTTTAATAATTCCAAAATATTACACCAGTTGCTCCTGTTGGCTGTTCTATTATTAAAGAAAATGTAATAACCCAACTTAGAAGATGAAACGTATATATAGCTAAAAAAGAAACAAATTATGAAAAGAATAGGAGCACGAAAAAATATCCCTTTAAATTATTTAAATACGTGATACAAAAGTCACCTTTTGACCCAGTGAAAGAAAAACAGGATATTCCCTTAAATTGCCCAAAAGAAATAATAAAAACAAAAACAAAGAAATCCTTCATTAACGCTGAATGTACACTACACATAATTTTCTAAGACCTGTTCCAAATGTGGTACCGCCTTTAACGAATCCCAAATCGTTACTGTCGTTAAATAATTTGTGAAAAAAAAACTTTGCAACCCTCGGAACCATCCCTCAGTTTAGTCGTACTGGTACCGCCTTGCTTTCTTTCCACCAATAGATCTTACTTTTGCGATACACCCCCGCGGTTGTACACGTATTTTTCAGACACACTGTATATTCAAACATATTTTATCTTTACAACTGTTAATAATAACATTTCTGCAAAATTAATAGTATATTTCATTCATTCTTAAACTAGCGAAAACTCTGCTAAGCAAAGTATCTTTGCTCTTCCCATTTCTTTTCTTTCTGCTCAGTCGCTTTCAAGAATAAATTAAACACTAAAAATTTACCCACACAAAGCAGTTTTGTTGAATATTAAGGTGTAAACTGCCTTTTGTTTAAAAGCGAATAAGAATCAAATTATTAGACGCCGAAATTTAATATAAATTTAAACTTTTGTTTGTCAACCACAACAGCCATTGTCATCTGATCAGTTTGTGAGTTATGAATTTCCCTACCTAATTATAGAGTGAGACGGAGAGAGTGTTAAATTATTACTGAACTTCCAAGCTATTGATAATTTTAACTAAAAGAAGATCTTTCTAACAATCCTTTCCATAAATATGATTTTATTTGAAACTGGGTAAGCTCGCAAATCGAATTTTTTTCAATATAATTTGGTTATCTTGGAACACAATATGTTTAATTAATTTTCTTTTATCTGTTATTTAATTTTATAAACAAGTAAATAGCTGCCCATAAACTGCACGAAAAAGAATAATAAAAAGTATAAAGTGGTTAATAGCAAAGCTTTTATAAGAATGAACACTTGTGTCTAAGAACCGATTAAGTTTTTAACTGAAGTAGTTCTAGCTGCTAAACTTATATCAGATTTTAACGTTAAAATCCTCTTCTTTCTTTTTAATAAAAGTACAGTAATGTTTTCTTAATATGTATTTTGTATTACGTCTTGAAAATAACATTCATATATATATATATATATATATATATATATATATATATATATATATATATATATATATATATATATACATATATATATATATATATATATATATATATATATATATATATATATATATATATATATATATATATAGATTACGAGCACTCATAAATTTCCTTATTCCTTCAGTCCAAATCATGGTTTGTTTTGGCAGCCGTGAGTCATCCATTCGTTGTATATGACCGTAGAAGATTAATTGTTTCTTTTCTATATCTTTCATGATCGTATCTTCTATTTCCATCTCTCGTAATATCTCCTCGTTTCTTATTGTCTGTGTCCACGATATTCCTACTGACCTCCTCAAAGCATCAATTTCTACAGCTTCTTCTTGTTTTTCGTTTCTCTCTGCAAGTCTCCGAGTCTCAGCCCCGTAAATTAAACTACTTTTTATCATTGTATTTTATATGTATATTTTCGTTTTTTGTTAACATTTTTTCTCCGCAGTATCCCATTTAGGCATTTTCTCACTCTTTTAACTAGGATAATTCTTGCACGAATCTCTTTATCGTCTGTTCTCGTTCTATTAAAGATGATCCCTTAAAATTTGTAATCGTCGCATCCTTTTACATCTAGATTATCATTAATTTGGAAGTTATTCTTATCTCTTAAGCATAAGTATTTGGTTTTCTCAATATTTATTGCCAGACCTGATTCCCCAAACGTTTTTGCAGTTTTTTTACCATGTATTCAAGATCTTGTTTGTCGCCTGTTAGTACTGCTTGATCCTCGACAAATTGTAATGTATATGTAGTTATGTCGGTTAGCTGTTTCCCTTTTATACCATTTCCGCTTCCATTTTGATAAAGCTTTCTTCCCATATTACTGGTATAATGTGGGTGAGATGTAGCACCCATGTCTAAAACCTTTGCTGATTTTATAGGATTTCGATAGCTTGTTTTTAATTTTGATTCTTGAAATAAAATCTTTATATAGATTTTGTTCAACTCTAATACATATATGGTTTATATTTGTGTTTCCACAGTCTAGTTATAGGGATATTATTGTAGTCCTTAGTTAAATCAATATATAATACATGAGTATCTTGATTTGTAGCGACTCTTTTTCAGTTATTTCGTTCATACAAAAAATATTATCATTACAGGATCTACCACCACAAAATCCGCATTTTTCTTCCTCCTCATTGTATTCTTTTTCAATAAGCTCTCTGAGTACTTTTCCGTAGAGTCGACTCATTATGACAGTTATCGGTATACCTCTGTAACTCAGTCAATTTTCCTTGTTTCCCGGTTTGTGGCCTTCTTCTCATTTTGTAGGGCGTTCTTGACCATTGAAAAATTTATTACATTTCCATGAGCATGTAAAAAAGCTTTGTTGTTTCACTTTTTAGTAATTCTGTGTGCCTTCAGATCCACATGATTTTCCTTTTTTTTTATAGCTTTAGCGACATCATTATTATCTATTTTTGATAATGCAAAACTTATTTATTTTCAAATAATATTTCGATAGATGCTATTTCCAGTCCTGTATTCTTTATGGTTTTTATGAATTTCTAAGCTTTAGAGCATTTTCATTCGCCAATTTATGTATCTATTTCTTTACATTTATTAGCCCATATTTCGTTTTTTCTAAAATTGACAGTTTTTCTTACTCCTCTTCTGATTTCCTCATATACCTCTTTTTCCCCTGGAAATTTTTGTATTTATTCCTCTGTCTCTTTATCTTTACTAGATTTTTGATCTCCTTTGTCCACTAAGACTTGTTGTTTGTTTTTCTTTCTTTGTATCGTAATGCTTCCTTTCCTGCTTTTTGTATACTTTCAATAATATTTTGCTATATTTCTGAGAATGATTGTTTAGATTGTTCCAAGTATTTATCTAATCTCCGTTGGTATAAGTATCTAGTGCTTTCTCCGTCTAAGTTATCTTAGATGAATTTGAGATAATTCGCTGTTTGTCTATCTGAATCGATGGTAATTTCCTCTGGTCTGTTGCTGGTATAACTTGGTAGATATATTCTTGATATTAATAGGTAGGGATCGGATCTACAAGTATCACCTCTATATATTCTTATTTCTTGAACTCGAAGTTTTGTGACTACATAGTCGATAATGGATGTGTGTTGTCTTGTGCGTTGTTCCCATATAAATTTGTGGATTCTTTTGTATTGGAAAAATCTGTTGGATATTTCAAGATTATTAATTATACAATTAATCGTTTATCGTTATCATTTGTGACTGTTTCTCCAAATGATCCTACCACTTGATCATGAGTTTTACGACTTGTTCTACTATTTAGGTCTTCTTATATAATTAGTACTTCCAAATTCCTGTGCTACTTAATTGAGTTTTTCAAAGAAAGTATCTTTTATTGTTACAAGTTCATCATTTAAAATATTCGTATAAGAATAATTTGATATTAAAAGAGCAAAATAATCAATTTGAGGAAAGTATCAAATATTTTATTGTCTACTTTTCATAGGATATAAAAAATATAGAAATTTTTTGAAATACTTTTTTCACAGTTCTATTTTCGTACAAACTCATGACAATTATAGGACCTACAATATTTATTAATAATAATATTGCTACCATGAAATACGTTTATATTTTGTGATTTACAAACAATAGGCAAAATAAATTTATATTAAAACTCAGTTGCAAGCTACGATAAACTTGAATAAATTAATTATAAATCCACATTTTTAGCTTTACATAATGACTTTAAATCCTTCCAAAGCATCTAATTATATGTTGTAAACTAAGAACCGTTTTAAGATTTTGTTTCCATTTTTATAATGAAACTTTATTATGTAGTTTCCTGCCTAGGTTTATCTCCTTTTAGTAGTTAAATTGTTATTCTTCAATAAACGAAATGTTTATTCTTCTTCTTCTTCATGTGCCCTGTCCGTTGCGAACGTTGGCTATTATCATGGCAATCTTGATTTTGTTTGCGACGCTCCTGAACAGTTCGGCGGATGTTAGTCCAAACCATTGACGTAAGTTTCGGAGCCATGAGTGTCTTCTTCTTCCGGGTCCGCGTTTGCTATCTATCTTTCCTTGGAGTATTAGCTGAAGGAGACGGTATTTGTTATGCCTCATTACATGACCAAGATATTCTAGCTTCCTCCTCTTGATCGTCGGTATAATTTCCTTTTCTTTCCGTATACGGCGAACTATCTCCACGTTGGTGATGTGTTCAGTCCAGGATATTTTCAGGATACGTCGATACACCCACATTTCAAACGCTTCCAGCCTCTTCAATAGAGTTTCCGTCACTGTCCATGCTTCCGCGCCATACAGCAAGACAGGAAATACGTAGCATTTAGCAAGTCTTACTTTTAATGGAAGAGATATGTCACCACTCATGAACAAACTTCTCATTCTGTTAAAGGTCGCCCTGGCTTTTTCAATTCTAGATCGTATTTCGGTGGTTTGGTCCCATCTTGTGTTAACAACTGTGCCGAGGTATATATATGAGTCGACATGCGCTATTATTTTATTATCTATTATCAATTGTCTGGCTGGTTGTTGATTTTTGCTAATTAGCATCCATTTTGTTTTATTTATATTTAGATCGAGTCCTTTTTCCTTGCTAGCTTTCTGGACCTTTTCCATGAGACATTGTAACTCATCTATGCTGTTGGCAAGTATAACTGTATCATCAGCGTATCTTATGTTATTTATTATCTCTCCATTTACTTTGATGCCTACGTCAGTTTCTTCCAGTGCTTTTCTAAAAATTTGTTCTGAATAGATATTGAAAAGTAGAGGAGACAGGATACATCCTTGTCGTACGCCTTTCTTAATTTGGACGTTTTCAGTGAGCATATTGCCTATTTTCACCTTAGCCGTTTGTCCCCAATAGAGATTTGCCACAATTCGGATGTCCTTGTAGTCAACATCTATGTTTTGGAGCGTTTGTAATAGTTGGTCATGTCTCACATTGTCAAATGCTTTAGAGTAGTCGATAAAGCACATGTAGACATCTTTATTCAGATCTCTGCACCGCTGTAATAGTACTTGTAGGCAAAATATAGCCTCTCTTGTGCCGAGAGCATTTCGGAACCCAAATTGTGACTCGCTTATGTTTTCTTCGCATTTATTGTATATTCTGTTGTATATGACTTTGGTCAGGACTTTGGTAATATGGTTAATTAGACTTATCAGCCTGTGTTGATCACAAAGTTTGGTGTACGGCTTTTTAGGTATGGCAATGAAGGTTGATTGGAGCCAGTTTTCCGGAATTTCGCCGCTGTCATATATGTTGTTTAAAAGTGAAGTCAGAGTATCCAAGAATTGATTATCCATTTCGCACAGCATCTTTAGAATTTCGCCATGAATGTTATCTGGGCCTGGAGTTTTGGTATTTTTGAGAGACCATATGGCTTTCTGTACCTCTGACTTAAGAATGGGAGGTCCGGTTTCGATGTTTTTAATGGTATATTCATAATGGCGGTCTGATGCAAAAAGTTCTTCCACATATAATTTCCATGTTTCGAGTATCTTCGACGGCTCTGATGTAAGGTTACCGTCAGCATCAGCTATGGACGTAGCTGTACCATTATAATTTGTCTTCTTTGTCATTTCTTTGATCTTCCTATGCATGTTTTGATAATCATATTTCTTCTCGCATTGCTCGATCTCTATACATTTTGCAGACAACCATCCTTCTTTCGCCTTTCTAATTTGTGTTTTTATTTTTTTGTGTATTTCGTGATATTTTAATTTGTTCTTATTTTTATATTTTCTTCGTTCTTCCATCATATCAAGGATATCTTCCGTCATCCAATCCTTCTTCTTCTCTCTATCGTGTATTAATAGTTGCGTGCATGTTGTGTGGATAGCCTGTTCAATCTTGTCCCATCTTGATAGTGGTTCTGATGTATGTTCGTTAATTTTGTCTATTTCTTTGTTTAGAGAATCTTGTACCTGTTGTTTAATTTTGACATCAGAGAGCTTTCCTATGTTTATTTTCTTGTTATTGATTTTCTTCTTAACACGCTTTAATCTGACTTCGATTTTGCAGACAACTCGTTGTGGTCCGACGGAACATCGGCCCCCGGGTAGGTTTTTGATGATTTAATAGCGTTCTTGTATCTTACTGGTACACCTATGTAGTCTATCTGATTTCTTACGATGTTTTCTGGTGTGTCTGCTGGCGACTTCCATGTGTATATTCTGCGAGCGGGTAATTTGAACAAGGTATTAGTTAGAATCATATTATGTTCTTGACAAAAGCGAATGAGGCGATCACCGCGGTCGTTTCTCTCTCCCAGTCCAAAACTTCCCACCACATTGTCCACTTTGCCCCTGCCCACTTTTGCGTTGAAATCACCCATTACAATATTTATCTCGTGCTTATTGATCATCCTGATTAGTTGGTCTATTTGATCATAGAATTCCTCGATGGCTGCTTCATCCTTGTCTGCAGTGGGTGCATATATCTGGATTATATTTAGATCTACCGGGGTTGCATGCAGCTGCAGAAGCATCATCCTGTCGGAGAGCGGAGTGAAGGCTTTTACTGCTTTCTTAATGTGCGGTGCGACTATTATTCCCACTCCGTTTCTATGCTGTGACGTGTTATTGCCGGAATAGTAAACCATGCAATCCTGAATTGTGCAGTGCCCAGAGCCGAGCCTACGGGTTTCACTAACTCCCATGATATCTATATTGAGCCTTTTTATTTCCTTCACTATGTTATGTACTTTTCCGCCCTCATACATACTCTGTATATTCCATGTAGCGATCCTTTGACATGTCGGCATTGTATACTGTTTACCTTTGTAGGGATTTCGCATGCTGATGACCTGGGAGGCCCTACAGTTTAAGTGCGTCTGTCCTCCCCTGCCGGATCTCGGATTCCGAGGTCCGTGATCAGTAACATTATCTATGTTATATTTGATTACCATGACAATTTTACTAGGAAAGTAATAATGAGGTGGTTTTCCGTTGCCTTCCTCATCGCTGTGTAAACGCCGTTTCCGTGGGTACCACTGCGCCGTTTATTCCCTGGTTCACAGCCTTTTTGGTTCTCTGAACCATTGCCTGTGTTCAGTATTGAAATAGCCAGCTGCCGCTATTCAAGCTAGTTTTGGTCCGCCCTGAGTATTTCATTTCCTCAGTACCACCCATATCTGGGAGGCGTACCCCTATCCGCCACCTGGGGAGGCGCCCGATGGCGGACTAGCAACCCCACACGGGACTAGCAACCCCACACGGGGAAAATAATAATCCGTTATACACAGATGTAAGCAAATAACTAAGAAAATATCATGTAAGGGCATTTCGAAAAATTTTAATTTTTTTTATCGTGCATTAATTCTAGATACAAAAATTTTGTTAATATTTTTAATTATAATTTAACTTCCGTCTATATTAGGGGAAGTAGAGTTAGAACTAAAAACTTATGTTATAAACTTATCGAAGGGACGAAAATTTTAAATCCTTACTGACGTGTTTATTAACTAGATTATTGAAAAGCTCTGTTACGTAAGTGCTCTTAAGAGGGTAGGTAACCTTTTGTGAAGATTTTGGGATGAATATAAATAAAAAATACTTTCCATTAATCCTTTTCCTTTTGGGAAATTCAGGTTTAACAATAAATATAAAAATGTTTTTATAGAAAATAAAATTTACAAAATAATTACATCAAAAAGCACAAAATGAAATTAACACTCCTTTTGAATTGCAATTAAATTAACAATGATGTTTACATAACTTTTAATTAGTTACAAGTGTCTTTGTGTAGTTTGCAGGTATTTTTTACAAACCTTGACTCCGCAAAAAAAAATGGAAAAAGACTTTCGGTCAATATTCGGCATAAGAAAGTTAAAGTTACCACAAGTTTCCCATCCTCTGGGGAGGCTCAGGATCAATGACGTAGATATGACGGGTGTTTGTGTGTGCGTATGTGTGTGTACCATGCATATGTGTGCATATGTATGCATATGTCTGTCTTTAAGAAGGTCAGTTCGCTGCACATCAGATCTGTCTTGCGCACAAACAGGCGAGAGACAAAACATGTACCTCTGCCGATCACTGTACCGGAAAGGTAAGTTTTGGCTTCCTTCTCGGTATGATGGTCAGGTAGGTTATCATCTCGATGGGGGTGAAATTGGATGAATTGTGTTTTATAACAATTTATTCAAAATGTGCAACCTCTAACACGGGAAGGATATGATTGTGCGAAATTTGCATTTACTGTTCACATTTTACTTCACTTACACACCAAGTTGCATATAGTTGTACGTTGGCTGAATGTGATTTCAGCACTACAACATCATAATGTCGATATGTCCACTGCTATTGCATCTCACACAGAGGAATCCATGAAAGCCGCATAAATATATAAATATATATATATATATATATATATATATATATATATATATATATATATATATATATATATATGAAAATAATGAATTATTTCAAAATATTGTAAAGATCTATATATATATTTCGACTCCATTTTAATGCAAAGTAATCTTAAATTTTATGTCATGTCTTCTAATTAAAATTGAACCAAATATCTCATTCCTCACAAAATCAGTTTTCAAAAAATTTGCCCATCATCAATTTTTTCTGAGTTTTTGATTTCCTTGCTACCGTGTTAATATTTTCAAGGGATTCTCATGAAAATACCTTATAAAATATAGTGAAAACTCCATAATAATATTTTACTCCCACCCAAAGATATGAGCAATAGAGTTCGCTACCAACATTTTTTTTTTCAGATTTTAACCTCCTTGCAATAAACCTGCATTTTTAAAAAACCTCCTTATAACATGCAAAAAATTACTATTTAGGAATAAATTTTAGATATTATTCTAAACTTAAATAGTTACTATATTACCCAACAAATACTATAAATGTTAGCTTTGAATTGAATTAGGTCAAAATAAGGAAATTATGGAAATAAGGAACAAAGCTACACCTTTGCGTTCATTAAATTTACAACGAAACCACTACAAAGGTAAATCTAGGCATTTGAATAAAATGTAGATTTTTAATTTATAGTTCAACAGTTTTAGTAATAGTAAGCTTTATATTTTCCCACTTTAATACAGAGCCGTAACTTTTATTTAATTAATGTATCGGATCATAAAATACAATTTAAATTTTGTCTCCAATTATAATCTATCGTAGCATCAGGACGATTTTCACATTGCGATCTAATACTACATTTATAAGGTAGTTACATCGAAACCACTACACCTTGAAAAATCAAGGAATTTCTCATTTGTATTTTGAGAGGTGTTAGTTCAATTGCTTTTAGTTAGGAGCAAATAAGAATCACTGTTTTAACTTAAATATAAACGATATACAATCCTTAATAACTCCAATATCTGTCTACAAAACTAAGCAATATAATGCACACACAACAGGCTATTTTGAGTAAACTGACAGGTTGAAACTAAAAGTTCAACTGGCTACGTAAAGTCAAAAAAAGGATAAGATATAAGAAAGTATAAGCCCAACAAACGGCGGATTGGGTAACAATACCGTCGGGAAAAACACATCATGTATGACGAAAAATGGATATATCTTTTACTTGTATTGAAAGCTAAAAATGTTGTTACGTGCTTATGGATTAAAGAAGAACAGGGATATTGAGCGAGAAATGTTGGCTGCTTCTTACAAACCGCATTGTATTGACCAATTATAAGTCGGCTGCGATATGAATCACTTTCCGGTTCTCAGTTGCCAGTATTTTGTGTCATGCTAGTTTCCTTACCATAGGTTTCTTTCCGACATAGCTCCAGTGACACCTGGTCGCCATGTGTTTCTAGGTCGTCCTCGCTTTCGTTTTTCTGTAGGTATTGAGTTCATAATGTATTTTGCGAATCGATCTTCAGCCATTCTGTAAACACTTCCAAACCATATTAGTTAGTTTTTCTGTGTATCCTCTGCTATGGTTCTTTCTTTTTCCAATTGTAGCTCGGATCTCCTCATTATGAATTCTCTTCATTTTTGATGTTCTATCTGCTCGTCTAAAGAAGTCTATCTGAGTTGCGAATAACTTGTTTAAGTTATTTTCATTTAATTTCCATACTTGGCATCCGTAGGTCATTATGCTTTCAAAATGTTTTCATATATCAATAACTTTTATTTATAATACTTTCTTTGTCAAAGAACAGGGTTTAGCGCGTCCGTTATTTGTCATCCCTTATCAATTATTTCAACATGTTTTTCTCTGTTATTAATTTTTCCTCCCAGATAAGTATAATTCTGCCATTTTTTGATGTTTTTTCCATTGTTTAAGCTTAAATCTTGAGTTTCACTACATATACACATGTATTCAGTCTTATCCACGATTATCGACAGTGCCCAGCCGGTATATTCCTCCCATAGGTTCCGAATTATATGTGACAGCATTTGATCATAAACTCCTGCAAACGGAATATCTTGGGTAGCGTTGGCCATCCTGTCTACAATCATACTGCTGTCCCATATTAGTAGCTATTTTAAAAACATATAATTAAATTTTGCATTAACAAAGATACTCTGGATGTCTGATCGTTTATCTTCTTTTTTGCAATTTTAGTACCAAACAACTACGGTTATTTAAGCTTACCACAACCATAGCTCAAGACTTTAGGATTTTCGCACTCAGGCAAGGCTGCTAACTAGCTGGTCAGATGACATCTATTGTTTGAAGCTCTCACAGCAGTGCGTCCAGTTTAATCGCGTGAAGCTTTTTAATAAATTAAACAAACCAAGTTTCTCAAAACACTTAAGGCTATTAATAAAAATAAATAGGAAACGGAATTATTTACAATGAGAAATTAAAAATTGGAAATTAATAACAATATCAAAGTAACTAACATAATTTCGCTTAATGGCCGTTCTTTTAATTAAAACGTAAAACCCAATTTAGAACATAAAATGTATAAATAGCTTTCTAAAATATGAAACAGGAAAAACAAAAAAAAACACGAAAATCAGCTATTTATATTACTTAAACAAACAGTATTAAAGTTTCTCCTTTTACCCAGTGAAATAAAAATAGGATATTACTTTACATTCTCCAAAAGAAATAAAAACAAAACAAAGAAAACCTTCGCTCCCGATGAATATACACGTCACGTAATTTTTCTAAGACGCTGTTCTTAAAATGGTACCCACCTTAATGAATTCCAGGTTGCAACTAAAGCTTAGTATTTCCACAAGAGCATCCTCGATCTTTACACCCTGTATCTCCTTTAGTACCTACCTGGGTCGTACACCCTGTAACCATCAATTTCATTCCCTTAATGTTCGAAAGGTTTCGGTCTTCTAGTCCCGAGGACGTTAGCTATTCTATAACGTATTGATCTAGATTGAAGCATCTTAATCTCATCTTTTATACAAAAGGGTTAATATAACTATTCTACGTCTTTCTATAACTTAAGGAATAAGATAGTGTCTGTGAAAATATCTGAATGCCCTTTTATTCATTTTGATGGTATTTAAATCATTCTTTCTTGCAATCAGGAAAAACAGTCGCTATACTAATTCTTTTCACATGTTGTCAAACGATATATTAAGTTATAGTGAGTTTATTTGATTACTCTTTTGTTTCCTAATAATGGGAAAATCTTTCAATATTTTAATACATTTTTATTTGTATTTGTATATACCACATGTTAGAACTTCCTCGGCACTAACCTATTCGGTTTTAATTACATAGCCAGGGTAGGATTTATTCGATGGATTTATTTATATATTTAAAAGAGGGTTTTTTATGTCGTCATAAATTGACCGAGTTTATATATTTTTAAATAACATTTAAATGACTCAAAGATAATAAAGTTGAGATTATGCTTAAGTACGATAATTGATTTACTTTTCCTTTAGACTTTCTTGGGAGGTAATAAAAAATTAGATACTAAACTGTTCCTACGAATAAAATCTATCCACAGAGTGATTATTTAATTATACTTTTTAGCAGAATATACTCCACGTTAAATAGTACAAAATAACTAGTGTTTGTTCCATTACACATATACTCGAGATCTTCTACGTCTTGCGCAATTACCACTTGGTCGTTGGTGAATATAATGTTCTTTCTCCTACTGTGCGATATACATACATATATATATATATATATATATATATATATATATATATATATATATATATATATATATATATATATATATAGAATTGGTGATATGCAACATCCTTCTCTTAATCCTTTGGTAACTAAGAAACCTGCTGTTAGGCTATTGTTTATTTTCAATTTGACTGTGCTTGAATATATAGTTTTTTTATCACATTTATGACAATAATACAATTATAATAGAAGACTCATACAATATCTCAAAAAGTGTATTTATAGGAATATTGCGATAGGTCTTTGTCAGATCACAAACACATGATGGATTTCTTGGGATCTGGCAAGTTTTTTTTCAATTACTTGTGTTATGTTGAAGATGTTATCAACTGTGAATCTTCCTGACTGTTCTTCTTGTCCATATAATCGGCTAAGTGTAGCTTATATGATAGTCCCGTGTAGTTTCCACATTGGTCCTTGTGATCCAGCTCTGATTTTATTCTGCTGGTATGTTTTGCCGTTGACGCACTTATGAAGTTCATTTAATCTATATTTTTTTCTATATTTTATCAGTTCGGGTACTAATCCTCCTAAGCCAGATGATCTGTTTTTTAGTCTTTTATCGTTTTTATTATTATATCAGGCTGTATTTTTATTATATCCCCAAGTCTTTGTATTCTCTTATTTGGTGTTATGTTTTGGAATTTTTGTCGATGTTCTATCAATATACGTATTCCATTGAGATTTTGGTATTATTTTCATGTTTATTCTGTTATTTATTCGATTTTTTATGCTTTTATTCAATTTTCACGATTCTGTTGTACGTCTGTCTCCTATATAGCTTTCTAGTTCACGATCCATTTTCCCACTGTTCATTTTTTGCTCTGTACGAAATTATTAAAAATAAACAATTTTACTGTCTATTTCCGTGAAAAAGTTATTTAATTCTCTTACGACCATTAAAAAAGGGGACAGACAGTATAATTTCTGCGAACTTCACTCTAGTTTTCTTTCCATACTAGTTTCGATCACCTAATGATCTCATTAGTGGGGCTGTAACGAACCGAGAGCAAAATGCACAGAAAACAACTGCCTTTTTTATATTTTATGTATATCCAAATACATAGACCGTGAAATTGTTTATTTTTTATAATTTCGTACCGCTCTAGGGTATATTCAGATGTTTGTTTGTGCTGTTTAAGATAACAGTCCGGGTAATACCCTGCCGATATTTTACGATATGGGGATTTTAAGTAGACAGTTGTTTTCTGTGCATTTTGCTCTTGGTTCGTTACAGCCATATATATATATATATATATATATATATATATATATATATATATATATATATATATATATATATTGTCGCAATTAGCAATGCCCCTGGTGGTAAGGACATGTAGCTAGTGATCTATTTTCGACCACCGTAGTAAATGTATGGATGTTTCGTCCCGATATCGGTGGTGGACTCATCAGTGGGATCCACCGGTATCTTTCCCAGACATCCTTGTACTTTCCACAAACTTGGACCTCTATTTAAGTCCAGTTTTGCCGGAAAGCGGTGGTAGGATGTTAAGTTCCACAACAATATATATATATATATATATATATATATATATATATATATATATATATATATATATATATATATATATATATATATATATTCACACTAAAACGCGGAGAACTAAAAATAATTATAAACATGAAGAAAATGAAAATGTTTGGTTGATTTTCCAACATACACAAAAAATAAATTCATATAGTGGAAACAAAAATTTACTTTATATAGTATCATTTTAGATACGTAAGAGTGAGTTATAGGTTACAGTACATTTTTTTACTATAAATCTAATTTTCCAAAACGGGATAAAATCCATTTAATGATCTTTCTGTAGATAAGCTACGGTCTTTCCAAATTAAGTTTTGAAATTTGTAAGCCATATATTATTAACAGCGGCTAAAAAAGGGTAAGTTATATTTAAGTTTATGTTACATTTATATGAACCATCTTACTGAAAATGCGAGCAAAATAATTTAATAAGAATTTCCCGTCACCCAGGTGACGTTAGGTAATGGGCTACCTTCCTAACTCGGATGAAATAACAAAAAGGTAAGCTTTAATTTGGGGTAATGCGAGCTTTTATATAAGAAACATAAAAATTATAATTTAAAAAGGGTAAAAACAGACAGGTATAAAAATACGAAATTAAAAATCTCAAGATGCTAAATAGAGAATTTTAATATGTTAATAAATATTCTTAAACCCTAATTTTTTACGGTTGTTTTGGGTTTATTTTTTTATATACAAATATAACTTTTCACATAAAAATTTACGCCTAAATGTGTATATAAATGTTATTTAAGCTTAAGATCAAATATATCTTGGGGAAAATCTTAAAAGACTTCAGCTTTATCCTCCCCAATCCATAAGCTAGACGTTGTGATTTTGTATGTGGAGAAGTAGTATAAAAAGTTATGAAAATCTTTACGAAATAACAAAAAAAAAGAAAGAATTACTGGATTTCCGCCAAAAACATAAATTTGACAACCGAGCAAAATTCTCTACTAATATTTTATTTGACCACTAAAAAGGTAAATTTCTATAACACAAAGTCCGGTGAGTTCAAACACCAAAAGAGCAGAATATTTCATTTTAAAAACGGGAAAAAACTAATTTCTGGACTTTGCTTGCCTCGTGACCCGCTAATACAGAGAGAGAAATTAAAAATTAGGAAGAATACTGCCACAGACTGTTTTATCTTAAAAATCAAATAATAAGCATATATATATATATATATATATATATATATATATATATATATATATATATATAATAACAGGAGTATCATAATGAAGACATCCAAATAGATTTAGATAAAGTAAAACCGATGATGGAAGACGAGAACATAAAAATAGAAGACGTACACGAAATGATGACCAAACTGAAAAATAGAAAAGCTCCGGGAACCGACGATATTTCCAATGAAATGCTTAAATATGGGGGCCTTGAACTAGAAAAAGCACTAACAATACTATTCGACAAAATTTTATCAACCTGCAGTAATCCAGAACAGTAGAGGAACAGCCTGACTATATCCAGTTTCAAAAAGAGAAATAAGAATGACCCCAATAATTATAGAACAAAAACACTACTAAACAGTACAAGCAAATTATTAACAAAAATCATGACTTCAAAACTAACGAGTAAAATTGCAATAAGTGAAGAACCACACAGGTTTAGACAGAACAGATCGACAGTTGATGCGATTTTCATTATCCGAGAGACTATTGAAAAATCAATAGAATACAACAAACCTCTTTTCATCTGCCTAGTGGATCTTAAAAAAGCATTTGATAGAGTTCGATTTAAAGATGTCTTGCAAATACTTCAGGAAAATGGCGTTAACCACAACTATATTACGATAATTGGAGAGTTAAATAAAAACAATAAGACACGAATAAAGACACAACAAGGAGTAACAGAGGAAATAACTATCATGACGGGAATACGATAAGGCGACAGTATAAGTCCATTTCTCTTTAATTTAGTTATGGACAAGATAATACAAAATGTAAAAGAAGTCAATGGAAGATACAAAATGGGACGAAAATCTTTAAAAATCTCATGTTTTGCCGACAATGCCTTACTGTTAGCAGAAAATGAAAACGATCTGCAACGACTATTATACCGATTCCAGACCACATGAAAAAATTTAAATATGGAAATATCTACAGAAAAGACCGAAACGATGGTAATTTCAAAAGATCCTGTCAGATGCAAATTGGTGGTGAAGAACCATCCTATCAGACAAAGCATGTCTTGCAGATACTTGGGAGTTGATGTATCAAGCAATAAAAATCTATACCAGGAAGTCAGAGCACAGGCTAACAAGGATATCAAGATGCCTGAGGGACATAATCTGGAAAAATAAGTATATGTCTACAGAGAGCAAAGTACGCATCTACAGAACTGTGATAAGATCAGTACTAACTTGTGCATCGGAAATTCGAGCCGAAACATCTAAAACCAAAAATATGCTGTAAACAGCTGAAATAAAACGTTAAGAACAATCAAAGGAGTAACCCTAAGAGATCAAATAAGAAGTTCCGAAATAAGGGAAGAGCTCAAGATGCCTGATGTGGTACGGTTCATAAGGTCAAGGCGCAGATATTGGAGGGACCATGTGGACAGAATGGGCGACGATCGATGGGCTAAGAACGAGATACCAAATACTGGAAGACCCACTGATCGACCTCCAAGACGATGGCACGAATGTTGGACATCAACATCACAGGAGGCTTAATATAGCAGAAAAACAAGACTTCGTCTTACATAAAAGAGGAAGAAGAAGAAGATATATATATATATATATATATATATATATATATATATATATATATATATATATTTATATATATATATATATATATATATATATATATATATTTATATATATATATATATATATATATATATATATATATATATATATATATATATATATATATGTATTTATATATAATGTTTTTGCTTAAAAATGGTACGAGGAACTTCCTGTGCTTGCCATGACTGCACGTCGAAAACTGTAAAAAATATGGCTTTTCTTAGGTTTCCTAAAAATCCTTTATGGTAAGGATTAAAATATTATCAGATTTAAATCGGACAAATAAGTAATGTCGTTGTCCAAACCAATAAAATTTGATAAATGGTTAATCTATGTTTAATTGCAACTTAGGGAGGTTTTTTCACTGCACATAAATCAAAAGAAGTATAGTATCCAATATTTGGCAAATTAAATTAAAATAATAATAAAAAATTATATAATTTAACAACAAATGGTTTGAAATAGAAGAAATAAAAAAAATAACTAAGTACGAACTTCATGCGACTCATTTAAATCAGCTAGTCGTAACTAGTGTGTGTGTGATTTGGCAACGTTGTATTTTTCCTGTTCATGTTTATGTCCGAGGTAGTCTAACCTTAATTTTTCATGATAAATAAGTTTACAAAATAGTTAAAGGTTTACTCATAATATTTGAACGTATCGAGGCAGAGATGCTGGTAAATTTCAGTCTCAAATGTAATAATGTCATAATATAGTGAATGTAAAAAAAAGGTGAATTAGAAAAAAAAATTCACTCCACAAGATGAATATGTTCATATCAATGACTGAGTGATAGAAACGAAATGTACTGCTGATAATTTGTGGCGCAAAAATTCTGATTTATCAATATCTTTAAGACATGTCGTTAAAGAGGAAATTTCTAGGTACTTTTCATGTAAAATGCATAAAACATAACAGTATAATTTTAGTTTATACACAATAATTAATTAATTTGTATTATTATAAAATATCAATGGGTCAAAGTTTTTATATTGAATGTATTCAAAGATCAGAAGTGCGCGCTCAACGTTTTACTCCATTTTAATACACAATAATCTTAAATTTTATGTCATTTCCTTTAATTGATATCTCAATAAATTTCAGGGTAAGCTAAATATTTTATTGGAAGACAAGAAATCTGTGTTTTCCAAAAAGTTAATTTTTATTTTTTTTTCGAGTTCATCTAAACGACAAATGGTAGAATAATTCAAAGGGAAGTGTCAAGAGCCATATTTCTTATAAGACATTTTTACATTTTTAAAAATCGCATTCTCAAAAATTTACAGGGTAAAATATTTGAAATTCGGCGTTAGTTTAGATTACGACTTTACCAATTATAAAAAAAGAAGGTCTCTAATTCCATTTTTCAACAAAAATATTTTATATATGACAATTTCATATAAAAAATATGAATAAGCAACATTAAGATGAAATGTACAGGGTGGACAAAATTCGATGTTTTAATAAGCTAATTTAAAAACCACAACCTGAACAAAAAATCTGACCCCCTTTCTCGAGCTCTTTTTTGGAGAAACATAGGCATGCGAAAACAGATCATGGCTATCTTAATTCGTTGATGATCTATAGGGCGATTTTCATATTTGATTAAATTCTAATATGGTGTGTAGTTTGGTTATTACTTAAGATATCAAAAAACGGAAAAAACTTCTATGGGCACTTTTTTACTTATAATACATTGGCGCTCTTATTTTTTTTTTTAATTTCCGATTACTATAAATGAAATACGACTTAAAGTTGCATTTTTTAAAATAGAACACTTCATATATTTTTAGCTTAATAGTTTGCATTTATTTTTTCCTTTGAAATGATATTTCATAGTTGATATTTCTTATTATCGTAAGTCCTCAACCTTAACAAAATTTTGCATTAAATTTAATAAATTGAATAAGGAATTATTTTATCGTGGTTGGCGTGTGTCATCTAAATCAACGTTTTTTCGTTTGATGTTTAAGGATTTTTCATTAATTTGTATCTTTATAATTACCCAATAATGAGCAGTTTTAAATTTTTTAGTTATGGAACATTCAGCAGAATAATAAATTTAAAAAACCAGTAAATTAGTAATATCAATAAAATTTCAATTAAAACAAATGTTCAAATCGATATCAATTATTTTGAATACATAAATTGCACCTTTTATAACATTTTGAACTGCATTATGAATATGAATATTTGATACTGAATTCATACTAAGTTCATTGATATTGATATATTATATATTTTGACTTAAATATGTCCCCAAAGGAAAAAATCTAGTGGCCCAGATCTGGTGATCGTGGTGGCCACCTCACTGATCCATTGCTTCCTATCCAATTAATTCTAAAATTAATATTGAATAATTCTGAAACGGTCCTGATGTTATGAGGGGGAGCACCATTTTGCTGAAAAAAAGTTCTTGCTTCATGTAAAGCGAGATTGTCCAAAAATTCTTTAATTAGATGTCCATTTAACATTTCGTAGTATCGTCGACCATTAAGATTTTCTTGATAAATGTTATAAGTTAAAATACGATTTCCAAGTAAAACACACCAAACGCTAAAACCAAACCGTCCTTGGGACCGGACGTCAACGGTACGGTGAGGGCTGATATCGTTCGTTATGCCTGTTGAAAATTCCAGAACTGCTAATGTAGGCTTCACCTGTTCAAATTACCCTCCTAAAGAATAATGAATCTTGCAGATCTTTTGGACGTTACCATCAACAAAACTGCAGTCTGCGTTGATAATCAGTTGGTTGCAAATGTTGTATTTTCCTTATTGTATAAGGTCGAAATTTATGTTTATTTCAAATATTTAGGGCACGGCGTCTTGAAACTCCAGAATCAGCTTCAATTTTACGGCTTGACATTTAAGGATTTGCAACCGCCATTCCAATTACATTTAAAGCCGATTTTTTTGGCATCTTGAATATTTTAATTTTTTGGTCTTGATCTGGTAAATGTCCCATAATTGGTGAGATTTTCTTTTAATCTCAAAAAAATGGACTTATGAGGTTGTCTTCTTTCTGGATAACGATTGAAATATTTTTCAGATGCAATATTAGAATTGTTATTGCTTAGAATAAAACTTTCTAACATATCATATTTTTCGTAATTTTCGAAGGATATTTTTCACTTTTTAAGATTTAATACAGCGTAATTATAACGATTAAAACTAATGAAAATCCCTTAAACGTCAAACGAAAAAACTTTGATTTAGATGACATACATCTACCAAAATAAAATAATTCCTGATTCAGTTTATTAAGTTTAAAGTAAAATTTTGTAAAGGTTGAGGACTTACGATAATAAGAAATATCAACTATGATATATCATTCAGAAGGAAAAAATAAATTCTATTAGGGGAAGGTGGAGTAATTGCGAATACTTAAGGGAGAACTGAAATACAATAAAACCAAATGAAGTTACAAGGCTTATTTATTGCTTAATATTTACTTAAACTAGTCATTCTTATGTTCTCATAATCAACTTAGATAAATTTTCAAAAATAAAATGAAATTTGAAAAAAAAAAACAAAACCTCTAGTGTCCGGGATTAACCCACAGCTTGGGGGGTAATTACGGATGGTGTATGGGGTAATCACGGACATAGTCTAATTGGCGCAGAAATCACTGATAAATCCCCTTGATGTGCTTGCACCACTCGTGCAATTTTCGTGGGCCCACAATTTACATTTGATGCACATTATCCAATCTTCTGTGATTGGTTCTTTATACTTTTCATTACAAATAAGACAATAATACCCTTCATCAACCTTTGTAGCACTTTTGTTGACTTTCTTTTTCTTGCGCTGTACATTCCTATCTTTAGCCTTCATATCATCTTCAAATGCTTTAAGATTCTTCATACCTTTCTTTCTTTCAGTCGTTCGTACAGACTTATCATTTTCTTTTGCCTCTTCTTTATTTTTCTTCCTTTGTTCCTAATCTTCTAAAGCGTCCTTCTAGGGATTATAATTGAATATTTCTTTCTGGAACATTGCCTACTTTTCTGTTGTGGCAGTTGGGGAACATTAACAACATCTTAAAGTGGAATTGATTTGTCCAACACAGGTAAAGGTGTTACTGATCGCTGCTGCACAACTGATAATGGAACTACTTGTGCATTAGGTGACACTACTCTCTGCATAGATAGTGTCGGTGCAATCTGGGTATCAAGTGTTACTGCTCGTTGCACAGATGGTGTCGGTGCTATCTGAGCATCAGGTGTTACTGCTCTTTGCATATTTGATGTCGATGCTGTCTGCACGTCAAGTGATGTCGAATCAAAGAAATGTTCGTCAAATTTTGTTGTATCTAATGACCAAATACCAGCTGCCTGAAAACCATTTGCAGCTTTTTCTATATTGCTGATTCGATTGAAAGCTTTAGTAAAAAGCTCGACAACTACATACTGTGTAATTTTTCGGCCTATATTTGAAGCCATGTATAAGTCACATTCTCTGTTGTATGCAGTTTTGAGCAGTCCAAAATATGTTAAGTCCAGCGGTTGCATACGATGTAACGTATGTGGTGGAAGAGAAAACAGTATTATTCCATTCTGGCGACAAAGCAGGTAGCAAACCAGGCTAATATGACTTTCATGGTTGTCTAAAATAAGAAGAATAGGTTCTTCAACAGTTGGTTTAGCGTAAGAGATAAAATGATGTAACCAATCTATGAATAGGTTTTCATTAATCCAACCCGAATCGCTCACGGCTGCAACTATATCAGCATTGCCTCCATGCAATAGATGAGCATTCATTCGCTTCCTCTTGAAAATAAAAAATGGAGAGACATACTTTCCTGAAGCACTGAATGCGCAAACAATTGTTGTTGTTGTGCCTCTTTCACCACTTGTAGCCATGTCGACTTGTTTCTAGCCTTTCGGAGCCAGAATTCTAGAATTTTTCTGGACTCTAGAAATGCCGGTCTCGTCAACATTGTAAATGCGATTAGCATCAAGCAGATATTTCCTTTATAAGGCTTCCAAGTTTTCGAAAAAGATTCTCACTTTTGTTTCATTAAACGCTGTAATTCTAACAATAGAAGTGGATTCAGGTCTGCGGAGAGAAATGTTGGGATGCCTTTTTCGAAATCCATAAAACCAGTCCTTTCTCGCCATTTGTGATGTTTGATCAAAATTATGCTTTAACTGATTTACTTCAGCAAATTTGAAAGCTATTTTCCTCACCATCTCTATAGTTAAGTCATAAAATAGTTTACTGCATTTTAAAATGTGTTCTTCTAATTCTTTTTCTTGGTCTTCAGAAAATATAGCCTTTCTTCCACTTTTTGGGGTATTTATAATTTATTTATTAAGATGGTCGTGTATAGTGCATTTTGGTATAGAGTAAACGATAGCTGCTTTTCCTAATGAAAGTTTTTCGTTTTTGACGTCCTGAATAGCTTTTTGTAAATCTTCTAATTTGTATTTGGTCTCCGTCTTTCTTTGGTAATTTCGAGGCATCTGAAATATAAAAAGGTTTAGGTAGGTTTATAAAAAATTATTTGAGTAGGTTTATAAAAAGTCTATATAACTGGGTATTCGGCCTATAATAACCCATATAGGGGTAATTACGGATGTCTGTGATTACCCCACACATATCGTCCACCATTACCCGACTCACAAAAAAACGAAAAACTATATATTTATTTGAGGTTAGAATATCGTAATGCACTTGGCGATTACTCACAAACGTTGCTTAATTAGACGTTAGTTCACTTAAAAAAAAACCTGAATCCTATGTTTAGCTTGAAATAATATACAAGTATTCAATTTTACTAAAAAATAAGATGAAAATGTTGAAAAATAATCGACTTAACTTACCTTGTACGGCGAAAATATCTGTTATCTTCTTCTAACATAGCTATACTGGCGTGTCCGCCATTACCCGCCGTCAGGGATTCCCCCCTCTCCCCTACTATTAAGCTAAAAAAATATATAGAGTATTCCATTCAAAAAAATACAACTTTAAGTCTTATCTCATTTCTGGTAATCGGAAATAAAAAAAAATTAGAGTGTAAATGTATTCAACGTTAAATACTGCCCAGAAAGTTTTTTTTTCGTTTTTTGATATCTTAAGTAATAACCAAACTATACACCATATTAGAATTTGGTCAAATTTGAAAATTGCCCTATAAATCGTAAAGGAATCAAGATAGCCATGATCTGTTTTCGCATTCATATGTTTCTCCAAAAAAGAGCTCGAGAATAAGGGATCAGATTTTTTGTACAGGTTGCGGTTTTTAAATTACCGTATAAACTGCCATCGAAACTTGCCCAGCCTGTACATAATAAAGTTCGGTTCGATCCAATGGAAATCCGCATAGAAATTTGCTTTTGGTGGGAACCCCTTTTGTTCCTTCTGGTTATGATTAAATAACCTTTAGAGATATTTTTTCTAATTTTAACGGTTGATTATGTCAAACACGGTCAATGTGTTATTCAGACTTGTTGCTCTAAAGACGCTTGACATACAACAAAATCTTTCCATATACTTAACATTTATTAATAATTCGATTTATATTGTTTATCATCACTGCAGGCTCAAAGCTTGGTCGACGATTTTTTGGTAGAATATTGTCTTTCTTAGATATAGACTGAACTTAGAAGAAAACTTTTCTTAATTTTTCACATTTATATTTTCGGGTAAACTTTTGATTAATGTTCTCAAACCTTGCGTTTTCGTGTTTATTATTGTTATAAAACAAAATTTTTCACGTAAAAATTTGTGCGTAAATGCGTATATAAAAATTATTCAAGCTCAAGATTAAATATAACGTTATTGCGTGTGGCTATTTAAAATTTTATCGAAGGATTAATTTAACCGATAAATATCTACATTTATTTAGCGGATTTTAGGTTAGTAGGTCGCAGGAGTATTAATTATTACGAAGGTAACTCAAGAAAAAATAATCGACATAAAATTCAAGCTTATTATTCTTTGTTGTGCAAGTGTTTGTTTTCGTTGTAAAAAAATCGGCATCAGGTGTTATTTCTATCAAAATATTAATTTTCTTGTTAAATTGTGCTAAATAACATACTTAGACGTAGAAAGGGCAATCTCAAGGACGGTTGCGTTGTTTTTCTCTCTCATATTAGGAATTTAGACCTGCGAAAATGGTCTGATAAACCCCTAATTATACAGGGTTGCGCACTGAACAGCTTGACGATATCAGTTATATTTTTTTTTAATGGAACTAGCCATTTTCAAGTGAAACTAAATAAATCCCTTAGCTACATGACTATTTATACTAAAAGTAAATGTAGTAGAGTGTGACGGAGATGGGTGTAGTCATGCGTGCTATGGTAAAAATCCCTATTTACAAGAAAAGGAAAAATTCTACATCCAGGATGATGGACTACCGATGGGATCTTCACTCTCACCGGTGGTCGCAAATATTTTCATGGAATGGTTCGAGACGTTTGTAATTGAATCCACAACTAAGAAATCAAAGTTATGGCTCAGATACGTAGAAGATACTTTTATTATTTGGAGTGGAAACGACGAAGAACTTCGAAACTTTCTTTTTCATCTAAACAATATCAGCCCAACTATTAAACTCGCCATGGAGAAAGAAGTAGAAAATAAATTACCATTCTTAAATGTCTTGGTTGAAAGAAATAACAGAGAAATTCGAACTTCGGTTTACAGAAAAGCCACACACAGGACAATACCTTAATTATTCATCTAATCACTCCAACAACACCAAACAAGGAATTATAAGAAATCTCGTAGATAGAGCCTTAACTCTCTGGAACTCCAACGAGAACTTGATGAAAGAGATAGATTACATTAAAAATGATCTGACAGCCAACGGATACCCAATATATCTAGTGGATAAATTTCTTGAACAACGCAGAAATAGGACAATATCGATAACGAATGAAGAACGAAAACTAGCATTGAACATCCCCTATGTTAAAGGCATTTCAGAAAAAGTTAGAAGGATAGGAAAATGATATAAAATCAACGTTGTATTTAATTCAAATAACTCTCTGAGAAGTCGGCTCACCAGAGTCAAACCAACAACTCAGAGAGACATGGAGAACTATGTATATCAGATATCATGTGAATGTGGCAATTCCTACATTGGCGAAACAAAGAGACCTCTTGACGTAAGGATCAAAGAACACCAAAAATGCACATCTCGAGGAGAAACAGAAAAATCTGGTACCGCCAACCATGCCTGGACTCATGGACACCACATAAACTGGTTTGAAGCTAAAATACTACGCCATGAACAACATTAGAGAAAACGGAAATTCAAAGAAGCCGCGGTTATACATCAGAACCCGAGTTGTATTAGTAAACCATCTTTAGATATAAGAGAAGTGTGGAAACCACTTCTTAGTAATTGTAAACTAAAACTAAATGCAGCATAAAAAAATGTAATTTTTACCATAGCACGCATGACTGCACCCATCTCCGTTACACTCTACTGCATTTACTTTTAGTATAAATAGTCATGTAGTTAAGGGATTTATTTAGTTTCACTTGAAAACGGCTAGAGATAACCACTAGCTGAAACGTATTCATATTCAACAAAAATAAAGACAATGGAAGTCCAACAGATATTTACTACTTCGCAAGAAACATCATTGTCTATGACCTTCAAATAAACAATATTTAGAATATTTTTTGTATGGTATACCCTGTGCGTAAATTAAATGTTTTCGAACATATTTTATCCTTGTTCTACCATTCTGTCCTCCCTTATAATTAAGAATTTAAGTTTCCATAGTTTATAAATACAGTTCAAGATTGCAGAGTCCCCAGACTTACGTCATTTTAGTAAAGCTGAGATTTAGTTAAAAATATATGTGTACTTGCTAGTTTGAAAGCGGGGTCCTTATACAAGTAACAGATATTTGGTTTACATATTATATATGTTTAACGCAATATTATTAAAAAGCAACATTTATTATTGTCAGACGCTCTCACTTCCGCCAGACGCTGTAAAGCTCGAGATAAAATTAGGCACCTACGTTACAGAAGTAAGCCTGAATTTTATATATATCATTTGGGTGACCATTTTAAGACTTTTTGTAAGCGGCCAGACTAATCTGAAGCGTCTAGTATCCCCACAGAAGGGATAAAAGGTCGGCTGTAAGTATAAACGCGAGGGCATAATTTATGCATATGAATACGAATGAGAACATTAGATGACTTAATTGGATAGTTTCATGAAATTTAAATTGTTTATTTATCTTAATTTAATTTTATAATAATTATTTAATTGTATTTAATGATTAATTAGAAAATTAATTTTAATTTAGTAAATTTATTTAAATAAAAGTTTAAAAAATTCGATATTTTGTTGAAATTCGGTTCATAAAGAAATCGTGTCTCAAATTTAACACAAGTCGTGTATAAAAAAAGTAACACAGATGTGTGCTAAAAGTAACATCAAGCTGTGTTAAAATTCTGGTTAACTAAACTATAAATTTTTACAGATTTATATTTCTACTGAATTACAATTGAAATCGATTATAGATTATTTAACAATTGTTAAACAGGAATCATCTCTGAAAGTTCAAGACACTAGGGTATACAGAGGAATAGAATGCGGATTTGACCACTTTTTCTTGGGTGCAAAGATACAAATTCCTTTCAAGACAAAAGACAACGAAATAGACAATACAAACACCTCAACAATAGAACGAATATCTTACAATGTGGAAGGACTTCATGAACCTAGTACAAAATATCTTTTTAGGACTCGATTAGATAACAAACTTCAAACTGAATTGCTGTCAGGGCGCACTGATGAACTGTATGAACACATCGTATCCTCTCTACACTCCGCACCACAAGAAGCTCTAGGAATTAAGACGAAATACATGGACAGACGAAACAACAATGTTACATGGGACAAGACACTGGAAGAACAAATAGCTAAATTCAAAAGATCCACAAGATAAAAACATACACAAAAATGAACAATCCAAATTTAAAAACATGATTAACAAAAACGACACATGGGACAGGAAATGCACTGAACTAAATACACATGTAGGAGGTACAAGATCATCAGAAGCATGGAAATTAATAAAGACACTAAGATCAGACACTACAAACAAGATTAACTTACAACCAATCCCAATCATAAAGTGGATAACCCATTATCAAACGCAGCTTACCGAAGACCGACAAGAGTACCTCGTTAACTCCCCAAGACGGTACAACGTACAAGGCCACTATATAGAGGTAACAAAGGAAATGGTATGTAGGGCTGTGGATTCATTGAAAAATAGGAGAGCAACTGGACCGGAAGGACTACCTGCTGAACTGTTAAAGAACGGTACTGAAAAACTAACGCCCTTTCTTCAAGAACTAGACTCCTAAATAATGATGACCCATTTTATTCTTATGTAATTAGATACCCTGAATCCAAATCTGAGGTTCGATAACCTCTATCACATCAGGTTCAAGGTCATTTCAAGGTAAAATGAAGCAAAATTCATTAAATAAATCTGAAGAAATAGATACGTACGATTTTGAGGTTGCTGAATCTGAATTCGTGGTTTGTTGAATCCAGAGGCAATTTCAGGGTCATTTCAAGGTCAAATTGAGAACAATCTACTAAATAGATCTGTAAAAGAAGATATATATAGACCTTTGGGGACGTTGAGTCTGAATTAGTGGTTTGTTTAACACCTCAACGTTAACCAGAGGCCATTTCAAAGTCATTTCAACGTCAAATTGGAAAAATCCACTACATAAATCTGTAAAAAAGAGAACATACGCGCAGCTAGATCGATATCCGTTACACAGCAGACAGGCAAGCGGATCGAGTTCTTGAGCCGAAACTGAAGCTCCAAAACCACGTACCCCACACAGGCGAGACCCAAGCTTCTTAAAACTCATACCCCTCGCGCAACTAGATCGGTATCCGTTATATAACAGCTAAGCTAGCGAAGCGAGTTTTTATATAACACAAACCCAAAACTCTCATACATGCTGTGCCTGGGGCATATGGCTTTCGGAAGGCTTCAGTTTTATTTCGTTTTAAAAACTCGATCCGCTCCCCTGTCTGCTGTGTAATGGATATCAATCTAGCTGTGCGTGGGTTATGGGAGTTTGGTAGCTTGGGTTTTGGATTACTATTTCATAATAACTAACTCCGTTTGCATATTTGCTGTGTAACGAACATCACTCTAACTGTGCGTGGTGAACGACGCTTTGGGAGCTTGAGTTTCATCTCAAAAACTTGATCCGCTTGCCTGTCTTCTCTGTAACGGATATTGATCTAGCTGCGCATCGGTTCTCTTCTTTTACAGATTTATTTAGAGGATTTTTTCAATTTGACCTTGAAATGACCTCTGGTTAACATTGAGGTATTAAACAAACCCCAAATTAAGACTCAGCTCCCTCAAAATCTACTTTTCTTCTTTTACAGATCTATTTAGTAGATTTTTCTCAATTTGACCTTGACCAGGAAGTTTCTCCTCCAAATAATAAACAAGGAAAACAAAACGGAGCATTTTTAATTTTATGTTTATTATAAAGATTCAGATTAAACGTCCTAGTAAAAGTCCTTTTTTTGCTAGACACGGATTATTCTATTTTTAAATTCAGGGTAGGCCTTTCAAGCCTTTTTATTTTAGCCTTGTCACTTAATGACCGACCACAGAATGGCTCAATAATTGAACTCTGAACGGAATTCATTTTTGTTTTTACCAAAACCAAAACGCAAAACGTAAAAAAAGCAATAACGTTTACAGGCGTAATACTGTGATACAGACAAATTATTCTTGGCATTTAGGCAAAGCAAGTTAAATTATTTCAATAATTGACTGCATTTCGCTTATAATCTAGGTAAAAAATTGATTTAAATTTAATTATTAAATTATCAGTAAAAATTTTAAAAATGTTTGTACTTATATTTATTAGTATGTTTTATTTTAATTTACAATTTTTTGGGGGTTGCGCAAACCTGCAAACCTGAGGAAAAGCCGCCCCTGGTTAAAAGTCACATTAAGCTGTGCTAAAATTCTCGTCGACTGAACTATGAATTTTTATAGATTTATATTTTACTGCATTAAATTTATACGTGAAAACGATAAAAATTTTAAATTCAAATTTTAATACGCAGTTTTTTACGCAATGACGAAAGTTTTTCAACAACAATAAAATCTATTTAGTAGATTTTTCTCAATTTGACCTGGAAATGACACTGAAATGATCTCTGGCTGACCTTGGGAGATTAAACAAACCACGAATTTCGATTCAGCGACCCCAAAAACCTACAATTTTTTTTTCAGATTTGTTTAGTGAATTTTTCTCAATTTGACCTTGTAATGACCCTAAAATGGCTTTGGAAGATTAAACAAACCAGAAATTCGGACAAAGCGACCTCAAAACCATACGTATCTGCTTCTTTGATTTATTTAGCGAATTTTACTCCATTTGACCTTGAAATGACCTTGAATCTGACATGATAAAGGTTAGAAAACCTCTGATTTGGTTTTAGGACGTCTAATTACATAATAATAAAATGGTCTGGTCATATCCACTTTTTTTTTGTAAACCTATGTAATTTCATACCTCATTCATTTTTATCCAAACCACAATTACTTTCTGTTCAAGAAAAGAAACAGAATCTTAATGAAAGTGAAAATTAAGGTTTACTGTGCAGAAAACTATTATTACGCTTGTTAAGATGCTGCTCAAGCATTTCATTTTAATACTGCTCAAATAAAATTCCCTTCATTTGTTAGTATGAAGAAGACGGTGAGTTGAAACATAAAATAATTATTATTTTAACAAATAGTTTAAAACATGATACTGCTGTGTAAAATGTTCAAGAAATAATAATACCATAAATATATAAAAATGTGAAATGTAAATATTTATGTACATAATTGAAGGAGTTAAGCAACACTTCAAAAATAGATTCCAGGTTGAAAATCTGGTTTATCATAAGGAAGATTTTTTTTGTGATATCAAGTAGATGAACCTCTCTATTTCTTGCCACCTTCTTTTCATTAAGTTGAGTTAAACTAAATATATGATCTACGCACGATCGGCCAGCTCTAAAACCTGCTTGTTCTTCAATTTCTTGGGGCCATATCCTGTTTCTACGATGTTTCTAAGCAGTTTTCCGTATACTCTACTTTCTTCAAGAACTATTTAACAGACTCCTAAATAATGATGACCCAATCCACAAAAAAGGAAGGCGCGACGAATGCTTAAACTATCGATGTATAACTGTAACCAACATAATAAGTAGAGTATACGGAAAACTGCTTATAAACATCGTAGAAACAGGATATGGCCCCAAGAAATTGAAGAACAAGCAGGTTTTAGAGCTTGCCGATCGTGCGTAGATCATATATTTAGTTTAACTCAACTTAATGAAAAGAAGGTGGCAAGAAATAGAGAGGTTCATCTACTTGACATCATAAAAAAAAATCTTCCTTATGATAAACCAGATTTTCAACCTGGAATCTATTTTTGAAGTGTTGCTTAACTCCTTCAATTATGTACATAAATATTTACATTTCACATTTTTATATATTTATGGTATTAATATTTCTTGAACATTTTACACAGCAGTATCATGTTTTAAACTATTTGTTAAAATAATAATTATTTTATGTTTCAACTCACCGTCTTCTTCATACTAACAAATGAAGGGAATTTTATTTGAGCATTATTAAAATGAAATGCTTGAGCAGCATCTTACCAAGCGTAATAATAGTTTTCTGCACAGTAAACCTTAATTTTCACTTTCATTAAGATTTTGTTTCTTTTCTTGAACAGAAAGTAATTGTGGTTTGGATAAAAATGAATGAGGTATGAAATTACATGTGTGTATGACCAGACCATTTTATTATTATGTAATTAGACGTCCTAAACCCAAATCAGAGGTTTTCTAACCTTTATCATGTCAGATTCAAGGTCATTTCAAGGTCAAATGGAGTAAAATTCGCTAAATAAATCAAAGAAGCAGATACGTATGGTTTTGAGGTCGCTTTGTCCGAATTTCTGGTTTGTTTAATCTTCCAAAGCCATTTTAGGGTCATTACAAGGTCAAATTGAGAAAAATTCACTAAACAAATCTGAAAAAAAAATTGTAGGTTTTTGGGGTCGCTGAATCGAAATTCGTGGTTTGTTTAATCTCCCAAGGTCAGCCAGAGATCATTTCAGTGTCATTTCAAGGTCAAATTAAGAAAAATCTACTAAATAGATTTTATTATTGTTGAAAAACTTTCGTCATTGCGTAAAAAACTGCGTATTAAAATTTGAATTTAAAATTTTTATCGTTTTCACGTATAAATTTAATGCAGTAAAATATAAATCTATAAAAATTCATAGTTCAGTCGACGAGAATTTTAGCACAGCTTAATGTTACTTTTAACCAGGGGCGGCGGCTTTTCCTCAGGTTTGCAGGTTTGCGCAACCCCCAAAAAATTGTAAATTAAAATAAAACATACTAATAAATATAAGTACAAACATTTTTAAAATTTTTACTGATAATTTAATAATTAAATTTAAATCAATTTTTTAACTAGATTATAAGCGAAGAGCAGTCAATTATTGAAATAATTTAACTTACTTTGCCTAAATGCCAAGAATAATTTGTCTGTATCACAGTATTACGCCTGTAAACGTTATTGCTTTTTTTACGTTTTGCGTTTTGGTTTTGGTAAAAACAAAAATGAATTCCGTTCAGAGTTCAATTATTGAGCCATTCTGTGGTCGGTCATTAAGTGACAAGGCTAAAATAAAAAGGCTTGAAAGGCCTACCCTGAATTTAAAAATAGAATAATCCGTGTCTAGCAAAAAAAGGACTTTTACTAGGACGTTTAATCTGAATCTTTATAATAAACATAAAATTAAAAATGCTCCGTTTTGTTTTCCTTGTTTATTATTTGGAGGAGAAACTTCCTGGTCAAGGTCAAATTGAGAAAAATCTACTAAATAGATCTGTAAAAGAAGAAAAGTAGATTTTGAGGGAGCTGAGTCTTAATTTGGGGTTTGTTTAATACCTCAATGTTAACCAGAGGTCATTTCAAGGTCAAATTGAAAAAATCCTCTAAATAAATCTGTAAAAGAAGAGAACCGATGCGCAGCTAGATCAATATCCGTTACAGAGAAGACAGGCAAGCGGATCAAGTTTTTGAGATGAAACTCAAGCTCCCAAAACGTCGTTCACCACGCACAGTTAGAATGATGTTCGTTACACAGCAAATATGCAAACGGAGTTAGTTATTATGAAATAGTAATCCAAAACCCAAGCTACCAAACTCACATAACCCACGCACAGCTAGATTGATATCCATTACACAGCAGACAGGGGAGCGGATCGAGTTTTAAAACGAAATAAAACTGAAGCCTTCCGAAAGCCATATGCCCCAGGCACAGCATGTATGAGAGTTTTGGGTTTGTGTTATATAAAAACTCGCTTCGCTAGCTTAGCTGTTATATAACGGATACCCATCTAGTTGCGCGAGGGGTATGAGTTTTAAGAAGCTTGGGTCTCGCCTGTGTGGGGTACGTGGTTTTGGAGCTTCAGTTTCGGCTCAAGAACTCGATCCGCTTGCCTGTCTGCTGTGTAACGGATATCGATTTAGCTGCGCGTATGTTCTCTTTTTTACAGATTTATGTAGTGGATTTTTCCAATTTGACGTTGAAATGACTTTGAAATGGCCTCTGGTTAACGTTGAGGTGTTAAACAAACCACTAATTCAGACTCACAAAGGTCTATATATATCTTCTTTTACAGATCTATTTAGTAAGTTGTTCTCAATTTGACCTTGAAATGACCCTGAAATTGCCTCTGGATTCAACAAACCACGAATTCAGATTCAGCAACCTCAAAATCGTACGTATCTATTTCTTCAGATTTATTTAATGAATTTTGCTTCATTTTACCTTGAAATGACCTTGAACCTGACGTGATAGAGGTTATCGAACCTCAGATTTGGATTCAGGGTATCTAATTACATAAGAATAAAATGGTCTGGTCAAATAGGCACCCACTTTTTTTTTGTTTTTTTGTAAACCTATGTTATTAATTGTCATCTATTATTTCAGTAGCACTGATACTCATAAATATGCAATACTCTACAAAAGATACGCCATCTTGGGTACGAAAAATTGAAAACTCCAACTTAAAAATCGTACTTAGGGACCGAAAAATCGCCCTAAAGCAATTATCAAAGCACAATTTAGATTTTTTGAAAATTCAGGTCCGCTATTTTGAATCCGTGGTCTTGTATGAAAAATCTAAAAATTATAACTCGACATTCGTCATTAACGACTCCAAAAATCCTTAACAAGTAACCGCGAAACGTAATCTGGGGTCACGTACAATTTCATATTACATGAATCAATTTTTTTTCCGAATTCCTGTTATCAAAGTTAAAAATTTGACAGTGAAAACAAAATTTTCTTTAATGATGATCCTATAGACACCCTCTAAGAATATTTTTTCAGATTTAAGAAATAGACCTTCTACCTCGTTTAAGACTATAGTTCCAATTAGACCACGTTAATAAATAGAGTTGAAATTTTGAAAAGGAAATCTATTCAATCAAGATTTTTATCAAACTTTTCCGACAACACTCATAGAAATTTGAACCGTTCAACTTCGCAGCATCTTGAATTTGGTTAAAAATATGAGATTACCGAAGGAGAATGGAGCGTAAATTTCACACAAAAGATCTTTTTAGTGCGTCATAGGGGATGATTTTACTCTGAAAATAAAATAAAATTTATGTTCTTAAATTTAAAGTTCCTTTATAATTCGAACATTACAACTTTTAGTACTTTTTTTTTGTATAGGTTTCTTGAATAATACCGTGTAAAAAATCGGGTGAACTTTTCCATTTCAATTTTACAATATTAAAAAATAATTGTAATTTAGCAAAATAACTTAAAATTATTTTATTGCCTAAACTGAAAAGGAAAATTGGTTCTAATTAAATTTTTAATTGTTAAAGAGACATCCAAAGTGGTATATATTTTTTTAAATAATGGTAACCAAAATGTTTCGTTAAAAATGTAACTTATAAAATCGAACTCAGAAAAAGTGTTGAGTAAATCAAAATATTAATATGGCGTTTGCGGCCGCACGTATGATCCTTAAAGAAAAAGATAAAAGAAGAAAACCTTCAAGAGAAGAATACCATCCTAGAGGAAAGAGCAAGGTAACAAATGTTTATATTTTAGTTAGAGTGTACTGTTTTGTAGATGAGAAAATGTGATTCTCTTTTAATCCTAGAGTACATCCGCTACCAGTGAAGTTTCTTTTGGAAACTGGCAGACGTTTCTCCAAAATCGCATTTGATATCTTTGGTGCTTGGAAGTTAAAGATTAACTGGAAGAATTTTGCTTGCAGATTATCTTTATATGCGCTCATAGTGCGTATCTTTTGGTTGGTATTGGTTTCGCCCCATTTTTGGAGAACCACTGCTGTTTTCATATTGGTTCCGCTTATGGAAAATTTTCTAAGTGCTAAGAAGATTAATTATTTCGTTTTTCTCTTTCAGATTGTTGTTCCCTTCAATTTCAATGGAATCACGAATCAATTTAGTCTTTACTGGCAGTTGCCAAAATTAGTTTTATGATCTATTGTCGAGTTGATATTGGAAAAAAGCAGATATTGTCCGTTTATTTCTTATGCCAAGTTTATGTTCTTCTATTAGTTTGTCCTATGTTTTATTGCAGGTGCCACATGCTTTTTAAGAATGAAGCTATTGCTTTGGGTTGTTTGCGGGTTATATAGATATTTTGTGTTTTCAGAGTAATCAACCTATCCTCTCTATTGTGTCTTTGATACTCGAATGTAAGGGAATCCGTTTGTTTTCGCTCAGTAATTTGATTTTTTGAGTGGATTTTTTTTGCAGTTTTACGACTTGATTTATAATTCATGGTTGGTAGACAATTTGTTTGAGAACTTTTTAATGCATTATAATTCATTGTCTTTTCCTTAGTTGTTGATTAGAGAAAGAGATCTTAAGATTAGAATGTTTACTACGTCTACGGAAATTTAATATTTGAACATCAACCATCAAACACCGAATATATCAAAAAAAAATCTTGGAGAAAAGTCGGCCAATTTCCACAAGAAACCACACCAATGAACTGATGTACTCTCGGCTTAAGATAAAATCATTATATATATATATATATATATATATATATATATATATATATATATATATATATTTATATATATATATAAATACATATATATATATATATATATATATATATATATATATATATATATATATATATCAATTCTTTTAATTCTTTTTTTAATTTTTGGGGTTAGGTTCATGCGTGGCTATTAAAGGAAACAAAATTTTTTGATATTTCGCCTTTTCTTTAAGGCATTTTCAAAAATTTTTTTCCTTAATTCAGTAACGCATTTTCTCTTGTTAACATCCTTGAACTTAGTATTTTTGTTTCAGTAATGCAGGGTAAAACAGTTTAACCTTTCACTGTTGAAATGAAAATAACAAGTTCAAGGCTGTTGACAAAAGAAAAGCTATTCTAAATTTGTTGGAGATTTAAAATAATGGTGGTTAATACTTCTAAAAACTATAAACTATCACTGAAAGTTTCCACTAAACTAATACTTACACTATAAAATAAAAATGTTTGGTTCATACTTCAAAATTTAACAATTAGTAAAAATTGACCGATCAAAATCGCCCAAAAATTTTCTAAATTAAAAGTAAAATGTAAATTTTTTGATTTTCAATTATGGTTGTTTAACTAATTTTAATTTAAATTGTTTTGACTATTTTATGACACATTTTTACTAAGTTTCATTTGTTTATAAAGTTATTTTTTATATTCTTAGTTGGGACTTTGAAGAGATGAAATCATTCAACTTGCAAGTGAAAGATGATAGTGAATATTCTTAGTTGTAGTTGATAATTTTTAAAAATATGAATCCATCATAACTGATAACCCAACTTATGTGACATTATCATTTAACAGTTATTGTCGTTACTAACATACGAGTATGAAATATAGAATTAAAGGAAAAAATTGTAGGTGTAAAAGTTGAAGAAAACCCAACTCCGATTTAATTTCGCAGTAATTCATTTCAATAATAATGAGATGTAATCCGAAGGAAACTTTTTATTTAAAAAGGCATCAAGATCATGCTGACTGCATAGCTATGAAACGAACCTCAAATAAAGGTGGTTAAGTAAAAAATCAAACATCATAGCGAATTGACAGATACTTTAATCTACGACTAAACCTATTTATGTTTTAGGTTTAATTATTTTAATCCAGTTTGTCTTCATGTAACTTGATAAACACATTCTGGCCTTCTTTGGTGGCCTTATTAGCAACATTGGCATGTTTAATCGATTATGCTTTGTACCGAACTATAAACTCATGTGAGAAAGGCAAGTGGGAGATAAAAATCTGTAGGCCGAAGGTTCATAGCAAATATTTTTGCAAGAACAACGACATATCTAAAGCTTATGTATAAATTTAAAACGTTCTCAATTTCATTCAATGAAAATAACTAATTATCAATATCAATATTGTATTGAAGCTTCTGCATAAGTTGGTACTGAAAAAACAAATTTTTATAATTACTTTAAGGTATATTTTCAATAAATTTCCAATTAGAATAAAAGTTCTTCTCTTCAAAAACTTATAATTGACATTGGTTGTCTTTATTATAATTGTCTTTCTTGCTTAACTTTTAAGAAACAACGTGTAATTTCAAACTGGTATAATTACGAAGAAAAAGAAACACAATATATATATATATATATATATATATATATATATATATATATATATATATATATATATATATATATATATATATATACGCACAATCCAGAACTTTCTTTTTTTTCAAAAATAAGACGGATGACACGTATCTCCTTTTTATGTATTTGTTGGCTTAAAAACGTACAGCGCCCTCTTGGTACATCACCTGCTTAAACTGCTAAAGGCCGTGGTTGGTTTGGTTGCCGATGCCAAATGATGCGACCTCTATTCTTTGAGTAGCATGCTTCGTGTGCCGAGATTTGTTTTATTACAATTTTTATTTTCCCGTCGCGCCATCACATAGTGGTTTTATGCAACATTATTGCTCTTGTGTTATTGAGTGATCCGTCGAGATGTCGCTATTCGTGTCTTGTTTGCTGTTTTTTGATCTTGAAAATAATTGATAGGGCACGGATGCGAGGTGATAGTTTGTACCGAATTCAATGATCTGATGAGTCCCATATGAGGACGAAACATGCTGTTGTCATTTTTCGGACTCGGAGCTTCTCCATTGTCTTGGAGTTTCCCGCATATTTTAATATGAGAGTAGTTAATCAACAATCTATTCGCGCAGCTGAGAATTTTCTTTCATTTTGTTTAACAGTACATTAATGAAAATTTAAAGTCAAAATTTTTCACAGTTTGGTTTCCATAATCACTTGTAGGTGAATAGTTCCTTGTTTTCTATGCATTCACTAACCCTTCTACACTTGGATCTAATTTCCCTTTAAAATACCTATAAATGTTCTAATCGTTAAAGATCTCTTGATCTTTTTGGCTAAGGCGGTACATTTGCTTGTGCTTCTTCAAAATAATTTAAAGTAACGCTTGTAACATATGGTGTTTTATTCTAATATAACATTGAATTTAGAAAGTTGAAGGATCGCGTGACCAAAGAGGTCGCGTGATTAATTTCTTCAGCATATCACTGAATAGTTTTCCTGACGCTGAAAAATCTAGACCTGCCACCGTATGCAATATTACCTCAAACTATTTGTGTGCGGACCTTAAATATAACGCAAGATATAGTTTGTAAAAAAATAGCCTGATAGATCTGGTTCTGTGGGAAACTATTCGCATTTCAATTGATCTTCCATGCTCTAGACACCACTGATTAGCATTTAATATTGTACTTTTAAAATGATCTTTTAGGTAAAAAATTAACGATAGCGGTCCTGGAATTGGAAGGTCTTTGACAGCACCCTTTTCGTCTAGCTCGCTATTATCAACTTTCCCTAAATCACACCCAACAAGTTTTCAATATCGCAAAATGACCATCCAGCCTATTTTAAGTCAAGAATGTGACCCCACTTAAATTCCATTAGCTGCCGAAAATTTGAATATCTTTTAATATACATATGGTCCCTTATGTAAAAATTTCAACTTTTACAAAACTATAACAAGGTAATTTTTTCTTGATCAACTGGCATTTGAATTACTTTTGGAAAACATATTTCATTCATTCTCAAATTATGAATAAGTAAGTAGCATAATCAGCATGTCATTATAATTAGATCATATTTTTTATAATGTAAAAATGTTTTAAGGAAATTGTCTAAGGGAAGATATTTTAGTCTTGCTGTAACCATTCCATAAATGAACTTACATTCATCATTCTCTAAGAGACAAAAGGACGTTGCAAACTCCTTAATGAAGAACATTTTGTCGAGTTGAGTCATTCCAAAGTGACTTTTGTTACTCTGGAGAATTTATATTAAACTTTGGACGTGTTACGAGAAGGTGGAATGTTATTGTGTCAATAAATCTTTAACTTCATTAAAAATTTTATACGCACATTTAACATTAAACATAAACATACACGCCACAATTTAGCGGGAGTGATTTAACAGAATAACGAAAGACTATTATTTGTAACCACTATGTGCAAATATACGCGGTTGAAAAGTACTTACTGGGCTGTGTTGAAACTACAGGCTAGCAAACAGGGATGTGGGACAATCATAAGTTCATTACAGCACATTTTTATTTAAACAGAAGAAGATTGTAGCTAAATATTAGCAATATGTGTATTCTTTAGACTTTCATCTAGCGAAACCATACTTGTTACAGCGTTATATATATATATATATATATATATATATATATATATATATATATATATATATATATATATATATATATATATATATATACATATGTTATGTCGGATATGAAATCTCATTCACCATTTTCAAAGCTCACTGTATGGCGTCTACGAGCGAACTGACGCCTGCGACTCCGGTGCTGTCGGTACCGTGTGCGCTTCGGACGCATTCGGTTCCGGCCCATCAGGTTGCGAGAGCTCCTGCGCGTCATCGGCCCTGTTGCCAGTGTTTGGGGTTGCGTTGCCGATTTGTAATCTGTTTCGTTACTTTCGTTACTAAGTGGTACTGGTTGATGTTTTGTAAGCAGATTTTTCCAACTATTAGGCACACGTTGGCTATCATCTCTGCTATTTAAGTTGTTGGGCCTCTTTGCAATTTCAATGGCTTCCCTTATAACTCTTGTGGACAAGTTTTCACATCTCGATAGCATTTTTGTTCCCGAGAAATTTATCTTATGTCCTGTGTTGGACCAGAGCAGAAGAAGTTGTTTTTTGCTTGACAGCGTTCATATCTTCGTCTCTTCTGGGGCTTATTTTACGGTTGGTTTGGCCTAGGTAAGATGAGCTACATTCTCCGCATGGAATTTCGTACACTCCTTGGTTTTCTAGAGGGATTCTTTCTTTAGGTGTTGGCAGGAGATCATTTACTTTACGGTTTGTGGTGAAAATGGTTTCAATGTTGTGTCTCCTGAGAATGCTTGCGAATTGTCTGTGGTCCCTCTTACATAAGGAACAAAAGCTTTGGAGCTATTCTCTTGGTTTTCGCGATTTTTTAGGTCTAAGTGTTTGTTTTTTAGAGCCTTGTCTATATGTTCTTTTTATAACCGTTCTTTGTTAGGGCGTCTTGCAGTATGTTCATCTCTTTGTGATAATTTTCTGGATCTGTAAGGGACTGCGATCGAAACGCAAGTGATTTCATTACTGCAAATAATTGGGCGGGGTGGGAATGTGAATCGGCGTTGAGGTACCCAAAGCTTTTGTTCCTTATGTAAGAGGGACCACAGACAAGATCGCAAGAATACTCAGGAGACACAACATTGAAACCATTTTCACCACAGACCGTAAAGTAAAAGATCTCCTGCCACCACCTAAAGAAAGAATCCCTCTAGAAAACCAGGGAGTGTACGAAATTCCATGCGGAGAATGCAGCTCATCTTACGTAGGCCAAACCAACCGTAAAATAAGCGCCAGAAAAGACGAACATATGAACGCTGTCAAGCAAAAAACAACTTCTTCGGCTCTGGCCCAACACTGGTTAAACACAGGACATAAGATAAATTTCTCGGGAACAAAAATGCTATCGAGATGTGAAAACCTGTCCACAAGAGTTATAAGGGAAGCCATTGAAATTGCAAAGAGGCCCAACAACTTAAATAGCAGAGATGATAGCCAACGTGTGCCTAATACTTGGAAAAATCTGCTTACAAAACATCAACCAGTACCACTTAGTAACGAAATAGATTACAACTCGGCAACGCAACCCCAAACACTGGCAACAGGGCCGATGACGCGCAGCAGGTCTCGCAACCTGATGGGCCGGAACCATTCGGAAAACGAACGCGTCCGACGCGAACACGGTACCAACAGCACCGGAGTCGCAGGCGTCAGTTCGCTCGTAGACGCCATACAGTGAGCTTTGAAAATGGTGAATAAGATTTCACCGAAACGTCAGCTGCCTTACAGTCCTGAGAGGGACTCAGCACATACACGGGATGTCCGAAAACCTACGATTACATATATATATATATATATATATATATATATATATATATATATATATATATATATATATATATATATATAATTTTATTTTTTTCTCAAGATGGTAGAGTATTTGTAATACAACCAAAATTCCGTTATTTTATAATATTTATTCTGCAGTGCAAAAATTAACTTTCTCTCTGGAAAAAAGTGAATGAACCGAACAACAATTTCGTAAAAAATATATAAAAATCCATGACTAAATACTAAACATTTTTAATTGAAAATTAAGATCTAGTATTTGGTGTAGTATCATTTGTTTTTGATGATTTCTCTACATCTTTATGGTATTGACTTCAAAGGCCTGTCAATTACTAACAAATCCATATGAATCCATGTTTCCACCAAAGCCTCGAACAACTGGTTCCGATTTGTGAAGTTTTGGATTTGGATCTGGAGACTGAGATGGCCACTTCATGACAGAAACCAGTTCTTCACTCAGAAAATTTGTGACCAACTTGGAGGTATTTGGAAGACGTCGAACATATCGAATTCCGTCGGAAAAAAAATCAATTAAATTTGGATTCGTTACTAAAGCACACACGCTTCCATTTTACAGCTGTCCAGTATTGATGGTCGGTGACAAATTCCAGTTAAACATTTATGTTTTTCTTAGAAAGTATAGGTTTTTTTGCCGGTCTTCTAGAGAACAACTGGGCTTCCACCAGTTTTCGTCTTATTCTTCTTAAATTGGTTGATAGCATTTCGAGTTCCAACAGATGTATTTTGACAAAATACATCTGTTTGATCATTCTTTAAACCTTCGACTAACTTTTTCTGGACGATCCGGCTTCTTTTTTGTTGAAACATCCCCATGTTCCCGATACCTTTTAATAATTATGCATACAGCAGACCTTCCTATCCTGAACTGACTAGCAATATCTGATTGGCGATCCCCTGCCTGATAAGCAGTAACAACACGCGATTTTAAGTCTTCGGAGTTATTAATTCCACGCGGCATTATGACAAATTGTTTACTTCGACCTATTTATCGACCACAACTGAAAAGGCAAACTGATGCATACTGAGACCAGTATGATTATTATCTGAAAATATTTGTTTATCTTCTTTTGTCCATAGTAAATAGTTTTTTTAAGATTGGATAGTCTGTTGATAAAGAATGTTAAATTTATTTTATTTTTGAGTAAATATCATGGTATACTATTTGTAAATAAATTACCAAAGAAATTGGAATATGCTGTGCAATAGAATATATTTATATAAATATATATATATATATATATATATATATATATATATATATATATATATATATATATATATATATATATATATATATATATATATATATATATATATATATATATACAGGGTGATTCAAAAATCGATCACGAAACTTAAGGGGGTGATTCTACTTGACAAAATAAGGGTAGAGCTTCATATAATTTTTTTTCAAAATGTCATTCGTTTTCGAGTTACAAGCCGTCCAAGTTCAAGTTTTTATTTTTTGTTTTTTGAATTACTCGTTTACAGGAAAACTGATTTGACTTATATTTGAAAGATAGGCTAAGTCTTCTGCGCTTCATCATTTTAGTAACAATTCACATTGATTGTTTGCCGCTAGAGGGCACTTTACCTACATTGAAAATTGTTTTTTTGTCATAATTTTTTAGTGTTGACAGCTACAGTAGTTTTTGGCATAATTTCTGAAAGACTGATGCCAGGCCTTTAAAAAAGGTGCTCTTTATTTACATCGCTAAACCCAACGGTTTAGACGTAAATCACCCTTAAAAATGAAGTGGTAAATTTACTTTTCTCATTTCATTACCACCAGCTACCAGGTAAATAGCTATCAAAGTATACTAGAGCTGTCAGTTTAACATCAAATAAATTCGCTTTTTAAACTATTTAATTTATAATCTTAAAATAACTAATAATGGCTAATCACCAATATTCAAATATCGAATATTGTGATATCCATTTTTGTTATGGAAAAGCAAATGGTAATGCAGAGTTGGCAAGAAGATATTATATGGAGAGTTATCCGGAAAGAAATATCCCTCATGCTCAAACATTTTCCAGTGTGCACAGGAGGCTTGCGGAATGTGGTTCCTTTAAAAGTTATAATGGAAATAGGGGAAGACCTAGAACTGCTAGAAACGTGCAACAAGAAGAAAGAGTGCTTGAAATTATTGAAGATAATCCAGGTATTAGTACTAGAAAAATTGGGAATGAAGTGCGGCTCTGTCAGGCTAGTTCATGGAGGATTCTAAGAGAAGAACAACTCTACCCGTTTCATTCAGAAAAGGTGCAGGCTCTTTATGACGATGATCGACCGAGACTGTTGGAAATGTGCAATCAGATCCTAGCTAAGTATGAACACGATAATCGATTAATTGGCGTCATATTATTCACTGACGAAGCTGGTTTCACTCGTGATGGCATAACAAATCTACACAACATCCACACATATGCTTACGAGAACCCAAACAATGTGGTAGAAACGAAACATCAGCGTAGATTTTCACTAAATGTGTGGGCAGGGATAATAGGAGATTACCTTATTGGTCCTCATTTCTTTGATGGCCCATTAACTGGTGACGTATACTTAGATTTTATCCAAAATCGTCTCCCATTGTATCTGGAAGATGTGCCATTGGAAGTAAGGGCCAACATGTGGATCCTCCAAGACGGAGCTCCGCCCCACTTTAGTATACGTGTCCGACAGTATTTGAATTCAACGTATCCTGAGCGATGGATAGGACGAAGTGGACCATTGGCATGGGCAGCGAGGTCACCAGACCTTAATCATATGGATTTTTTCTTTTGGGGTCATTTGAAACAATTGGTGTACGATATTCCAGTAATCAACGTCGAGGATCTTCGCTTCAAGATAATCGAAAAGTGCCAAATTATTAAAGAAACACCAGAAATTTTTCATCGAGTTAGGCGACATTTTTTGAAGAGTGTTAGGAAATGTATAGAAGAAAATGGGGGACATTTTGAGAATCTTTTTTAGTTTGTTTAGTACTGTTTCATTAATTTTTATCAATTAAATGTATATCGCAATAATCCATAATATGAATATTTACTGATTAGCCATTATTAGTTATTTTAAGATTATAAATTAAATAGTTTAAAAAGCGAATTTATTTGATGTTAAACTGACAGCTCTAGTATACTTTGATAGCTATTTACCTGGTAGGTGGTGGTAATGAAATGAGAAAAGTAAATTTACCACTTAATTTTTAAGCGTGATTTACGTCTAAACCGTTGGGTTTAGCGATGTAAATAAAGAGCACCTTTTTTAAAGGCCTGGCATCAGTCTTTCAGAAATTATGCCAAAAACTACTGTAGCTGTCAACACTAAAAAATTATGACAAAAAAACAATTTTCAATGTAGGTAAAGTGCCCTCTAGCGGCAAACAATCAATGTGAATTGTTACTAAAATGATGAAACGCAGAAGACTTAGCCTATCTTTCAAATATTAGTCAAATCGGTTTTCCTGTTAGCGAGTAATTCAAAAAACAAAAAATAAAAACTTGAACTTGGACGGCTTGTAACTCGAAAACGAATGACATTTTGAAAAAAAATTATATGAAGCTCTACCCTTATTTTGTCAAGTAGAATCACCCCCTTAAGTTTCGTGATCGATTTTTGAATCACCCTGTATATATATATATATATATATATATATATATATATATATATATATATATATATATATATATATATATATATATATATATATATATATATATATCCAATTTTTAACATACTAAATACCTCCTTAGTCGATGCATTTCTTAAACTAGCAATGTTATATGAAAAAGATCGTTTGAAGAATTGTTAGTTTTGTCGCGGAATAGTTATCTAATGTTCAGATTGTGTAAATCTGTTCGAAACCTGATATCTCTATAAAGATAATAGGGTAATTTACTTTGAAGTATTGCATGATACTGACAAGCCTTGTGTAGATAACGTCTCTGGAGCATGTCCACCCATTTGTTTTCTATTAATTTTGATCTAATATGGTCATATATTCTTATACCAAATATACGTTGTCAATTATATTCGATCAAATTGCATCGCAGTACGCGAAATGTGAGAGAACGAGTAAGTTGCGCAACATAGGTATTATTTGGCTATTTAAAAAATGTGTATTTTGATACATTATTCTCAGATTTCAATTGTCTTTTTGAAGACACTTCTTTATATGGTCTGGAAATCGTAACTCATCATCGATGTACAACTCCAGGTTCTTTACCATATTACTTATTTTAATATCTTTACGTTGAATTTTAATAAGCTTTCCGTAATTTTCAATACAATTTTTTTCTCTTCGTCCTCTCATCAAAAACCACCGCCACAGACTTGTTAGCATTGAACTTAAGACAATGTCCATAACAAAAATTTAAAAATAGTTTGTTGCGGCAACCACTTGTAAAGACTCTTTGGCATAAAAAGACATATAAATCTGTGTATCATCTGCATAACACAGGATTAAAAAATGCCTGGTTCAAGATCATTCCCTGAGGCCACATTGGTAACGGCCACAAATTCCGATAAGCGGTCACCATAAAATACAATCTGCAACCTGTTCTCCAAATAGTTAGATATTAAATAAGTTGCTTCAGTGGAAAAACGAGCATATCTATATAAAGACTTCAACGTTTGATGATTCAGTGCATCGAAGGCTTTCGAGTAGTCTAAAAGTACTAATGCTGTCAGCTTTCTCTGATTAACCGCACCTATCAGATGGTCAGTAATATTTTGCAATGCAGTACAACATTCACAATCCTTCGCAAACCCGGACTGATTTTCTGGAATAATATTATTTTGCATAAAATAAATTTGCAACTGCCCATCATGAATTTTTTCCTAAACGTTGGAAAAAGTCGGCAGAATGCTATTAGGTCGCAAATTGTCCAAAAAGTATTGGAAATCTTAAGTAAAGGGCTCACACGTGCTCTTTTGCATATACTCGGAAAAACGGATATAGTTATACAACTATTCACTATATGAGTTATAAAAGGTAGCAAGAAAGGGAAGCATGTTAAAATATTTATTCCCTTCACCTCAGTAATTTTACTCTTATTTGAAAAAAAAAATTTTTTTAGGACTTGTTCTTCGGTGACTAATGCAAATTGAAAGTTTGTTTAATTTTTTGTTATTATATACCGAAATTTGAGAGCAATCAGAGGGTAGTTTCAGAACAGAATTAATAAAATAATATTTGGGTTTGCTATGTCCGGCGGCAAGTTTATTATCTGATTACTTTTGTTACTATTATTAATATAAATTACCCCACAATACTTTTAAATTGTTCTCTAAAAATATATTAACATAAAAAGCTTTCTTTTCCCTTCTTATTATAATAGTAAAATTATTGCTAAGGTCTTTAGAGTTTGACCGATCAACAGGATCGCTAGATCGAAGCACACACTATATATATATATATATATATATATATATATATATATATATATATATATAGGTTTTCTTTCTTAAACCATTATATTATATTATTTATCTTTATTTTCTTGGGTGTAGGTTTTTGTGGGTATATTGAGCTTCCTCGGGAGGATTTTTTATTTTCTAACATTAATCTACAACTTGAGAAAAATTAGTTATTTCATCGTAAGTTATATTATTGTTAATGTTAAAAACTTCCCACCCTTAAATCTCCCTTCTAGTAAATAATATTTAAAATCGAAAAGATACGTGAATTTTATTTTAAGGGTGACCCTTTGAAATAATACATGCTGCCTTCGTGCTTCAATCCCCTGAAGGAGGATAGATGTGACTCTTAAAATCTTAAACAGGATTCAAGTTTAGTATTTTATTAGTAGTAGTTTTAAAGGAATGGCGTTCCAAAACATATGTAATTAAAATTTATTGTTTTTGGTGTTAATTATTTTACACAAACTTATTTAGAAAATCTTCTTTTTAATAGATAAATTTAGCTATTATTAAATGATATTAGTTCTTTTATTTGGCGGTTACTTTACTTTCACAAAAGAACTTTTAGAATATTCAAAAATAAGACAGATAGAACAATCTTAAAAATTGTTCAAAATGTTTCCATTAGGCTCTAAACTGTTTTCGAACTCTTCTCTAACATTTCGAAAAATTTCAAAGAGAATTGACCGGCATAAAGCTATAATTCGTCTTTTAAGATTATAAATATCAGCAGATTGTGTTTCATAAACAACGGATTTAAAATGTCCTCAAAGAAACAGGTCCAAGGGAGTTAAATCCGGTGATCTCGGAGACCATTATATTGCTACTCATCTGCCAATCCATTTAACCATTATCAGACGGGAAAAAATAATGAAGTTGAGTATTAGATTTTCCTGTAAATAAAATTATCTGCTGCATCAATTTGAATATATAGCTCTTGATTTATAAAAAGATTAATAGTCTCTTCCAACATATTAAAGTATAGATCTCTTGTCAGCTTTTCTTCAATAAATAAAGGACCAATAATGGCATTTCCCAGAATACCAGCCCAAACAACTTTTTATGGCTATTGTGTATGTTCTCAAAAAATTTGCGGATTTTCATCACTTCAATAGCGACAATTTCATTTATTTAAATTGCCATAAAAAAAATGTAAATTTATTGCTGAAACAGATAATTGGCAGAAGATTAAAGATAGCCATGACAAGATTGAACATGGTTTCACAAAGCTATATTCTATCAAAATCGTCCTCATGAGGCTTTTGAAGTATCTACATTTATCGGGATAAAATTTATGTAATTTTAGTGCTTTTTTACAATCTTGTGTGACATTTTTGTCTGTTTTTCTACTGTTCGTAAGCAGGTGGTGGGCTCTGTCACAAATTCTTCCAAAACTTCAGTTTAAACTTCTTTATTTAGCACTCGCCGATTATTTCTTTTTCTACTTTCCACCAAACCAGTTCCTGAAAATTCATTGCTTGATCCCCTTTCCCATTTCAAATTTAGGGGTAACTCCTACCCCTTCAAAGGGGTTGAAACATGAAAACTGAAAATATTCTTTAAAAGTGGCCCCTTGAAAATATATTTCCAATTTTTAATATTATTTTGTAGAATGGCGATATTAAGTGTGTAAAGTATATATATATATATATATATATATATATATATATATATATATATATATATATATATATATATATATATATATATTTATGTTCACTTTCCCCAATATAATATAACTACCCATCCGATAAAGTTTAACAAGTTAATGTTTTTATTCCTTCCAACCATCAACAACAAAGGCTGATGGTTTATTTCCTGCGAATCCCACTTTAATTCCGTCTCTATACTAGTTTCAACCATCATAGTTCCACTGATTGGTCTCATTGGTGGATTTGTGATGAACCAAGAGCAAAATCTTCAGAAAAGTACTGCCTATTTAAAAATCCCGTTTCGAGGTTTGCTCACATTTAATGTCAGACTATAAAATATCAACTTTTCACTATTTTGGTATATGTATAGATATCATTTGGCTGTTGATATTTTACCGTTAGGCATCAGATTTTGGCAGATGAAATATCCTACCGATGTATTTCAATAAAGAGATTTTAAATAGACCGTTGTTTCCTGTGAAAGAGAGCCAAAGTGGAAATCCCAGGAAATAAATTCTCTGTTTTTCCTTGTTGATAGTCTGGAACTTTAACTTGTTAAGATTCATTTAAATAAACGTAAAAGATTTACTTATATTTTACCTATAAAATGTTGTTAAAATACTAAAAACAAGACACATTTTTAACAAATTGAGCATATACACTCATATGAAAAAGCAAGTTTCTCACAACCATTTGTTGTATACAACGATTTCAATCTAGTAAAACAATATATAAAATTTTCAAAATATATTTATCATTTTGAGCTTTTTATTTATATGCCTACTATAGCTGACACAGAATTTGCTTTAAAAAAAATAATATACAACACTATTATAGTTACTTTGTAAATACACTGTTTTAACATTTTATTTTTTCCTATTAAAAATTCCTTTTTTTTATGCTTAAAATTTCTCACTAAAAATTATTTTATATATTCAACACTTAATTTTTTTCAGGCGCGCAGTGGAAGCGCAAGTAGCTATAGAAGTCTAAGTCAGCAGGTAACTGTTACTAACTAGAAAACAGTTTTTAGCTATTCCTGGCTATAATTAGTAAATTTTAGCTAGACCTAGACTAGAAGAAACCCTCTGAAAGTTTTACAATCATTATACAAGTTTATAATACGACTATAAAGATTTTTATTTTATAAATTAATATCAAAAAATATTATAGACTGATTTCAATAAAGAAATTATTCAATGCATCTTGCAGCTCTTGATGAGCACGAATGTTACCTAGTTTTGCGATGTCAAGTACAGTCAAGTATTTCCTGGAATTTTGTAGCTTGTATTCCTAAAGTAGGAAAAGTTGACGCTCTTTGATAGCTTTAATATTTCATATTGGAACTCGCTATTAGTAATAGCTCTATAATATTTTTTGATAAAAATGCCATAACGAGGCTAAAAAAATTGCAACTAAATGAAAGTTTTTTCCTTTATTTAGTCCTATAATCAATTTTAAAAGTTTTACTAACAAAGTAATTTGTATACAGAGTATTTAGTAAAATATCCTATTTCTTAACAAGATTTTTTTTTTAAATTTTGAACCTGGCATTAACTAGTTTTAATGCATATTTAATATAAAAGATATGTACGATAATTTCACTGATCACCTATATAAATATTCTTGATGTATTAGTAGTAATTGTTTCGTCAGAAAATTACAGTTTTGTAAGGTCAAAATAATAAACAAAGCGGTTTAAAATTAGTTATAAAATCTTATTAAAAATTTATTGTTAATTTAAACCAATTAGGAAACAATATTTAAAATAAAGTAATAAACGTATTTTCAGTCCTTCGTACTATGTATACATATTACTAAAATAAATAAACTTGTGTAATATAAAGAATTAAAAAATATATTTTAGAAATTGACATTAGAAAGTTTTTTGCTTGTTTTAGAATCATCATTTTTATTCAAATTATGCATGGTGTTTGGCTAGAATTATTAATCATTTAAAAACGAATCATTTTAAAAGCTTTTTTGAAATAAATTTTGATGCACAAGTTTTACTAATTAGATAACATATTAATACTCGTGAATGCATGCAAAATTTCAAATTATTTATCATGTTTACAAATGCAATTCACAATTTGGAAATGACGTTACTAAAACTATTTGATTTATATATTACATTTAGTTTATCATTTTATTTAAATAATCAATTCATTGGCAATTATGCTATTTATTTTTGATTTATTATATTTCTCAATATTTACCGCTTTAACTAAATTTAAGCAAAATATACTGCCATATTAAGTGTTGGGGTAACAATTATATTTTTATATAACAATTATTTATCAAACTATTAACATGTTTGTTTTTTAAGATAATTTTAAAATATTTGCTTCTTTTGAATATGAAGGATGAACTTGGAAAGTGTTCAACTGAATACACTTTTAATTATAAATGTTAACAACTTTATATACAAATATTAGCAAAAACAATACCATTGTAATTATCAATTCATATTTCTCCATAATATATAGTTTAATATGATTTATAAAAAGTAGGTGTGAATGCTTTATTAACTACAAAGAATTTTATATGCACAATATCATTTTATGACTTATCGTTAAACTTCTTGAATCGTACTGCTCCTACACAAAGTTTTTCAGATTAGATACAGATTTAGTTTATTATGTACAACATTTTTAAATATTTTAAAATTTTATTCTCTGAAATCAGCGAATATAACTCTAATATATTCGATTAAATATAGAGTCATTTTGAGGGATACAATAAAGCCATTCATAACAAATCACATTTCTCCCCAAACTTTCCGCCCCCCGCTAAGGAACTTAACTTTATTACCTGCGGTGCCCCGACATGTTTAAGTCATGAGAAGGCATCATCCTTCATCAATCTATGTCAAGGTTTATTAAAAGATGCCCTGGAACATCCTGTAATTTTTTTAAAATGCTTTGTAATGGCTAATAATTTATTTTAGAGAAATCATCGACTAGGAAGTTTTAGAGTGTGAGAATAAGCAGCGTTGGGGAAAAAAGATGTTTACGTTTTTCGCATGCGTAAATAAGGCTTAAAATGTCATTATGTATTACTTTACCAAAAAATAATTTATTCACTTTAATGTATGAGGGATACTAAAAAAATATCCACTTAGCCATGATAACAATAACTGACTGTACACAACAGATATAGATATTATATTATTTATATTATAGATAAGATGGTGGCAAGATTGTTGATGTAAGTGCGAGCGATTATGTTTAAATATAAAATTATCTAATGAACCATAGGTCTTTTGCATCTGGTATGTATTAGCAAGATGGGCTTTCTATAAGGTATGTTTTTTTTATTTGGACGTAAAATGTGGCTAATATTAACTTGAAGAGAAACTTTAAATATTAAAATATCATAACAATTCCCAATCATAAAAGTAATGCATTTCTTTCTTTATTTCTCTCACACATTTTAAAAATAAAAATGAAAATATGAAAACTTGGACTGTCTCGAAAACATCTGACTATATGAAGAATTTTGAGTATTAAAAAATAAGTAGTGAACCAACATACAAAAAGTTGCTCTATAAGTTATATGTTACTAGCCAGTCGTAAGACGTACATACATCGTGAAGTTGGTCTTATCCATTTCTGAATTTATTTTTAATTTCTAAAATTTTACCTTTTAAAAGACTTACTCCCTTTTACAAGCATTTTACTTTGCTAAGTTAGCGTTAAAATATGACTTTGTTTATCTCGAAAACACGAATATGTACATTTTCAACTATTCAAATTCTATTTTATGTAGAAACTGCACCAAATCGGAACAGTCTAGATATACACTGAATAAGCCAATATTACAATAGAGAATAAAGGTAACGATACGGGTATTTTGTGTCCAAATAGAACAAAGCTGCATCTGTTGAAGATATATATGTGTGTGCAACGTATACAGGATAATTTTGGCATTTTATTCAATAATTGTTCTAAATTGGAATTTCAAAAATTATATACAGAAAAATGTTATTGAAATGATGTTTGAAAACTGAAAAGGAATACTTAAATTTTTTCGTAAAATTTACATGATATAACAGATGATGAAACTTTTTTTTTTTCGGTAATTTCAGTAGTCCTGTGTTTCTCGACTTTTCAGTATATGCAATTGGATTTTCCAAATCGGTTTTAATCACACCACACTTTTAATGATTTCTTTTGTTCTACCTGAATTATTTTTATTCATTATCATTCATTATTAGTCTCGATACATCATCACAAGCCTAATATTTCTCTTCAATTAGTAAAATTATCATTGTCTTTTAGTTGCACCACGTCTGTCTATGAGAAGCGTGCTTCACAAGTTTAGATTTTCAGCAATAGTCTGATCCATATCTACTTCAGGATGGGCTGATATTTAAATGTCATTAAAGTTAGGAAAGAATGGCGATTCATTCTATCAATGTCTCTTTTTATTCGTAAACAAAATTAAAACAGTTTAACAACGTTGCATTGAACTACTAATGTCAGGATTTTTTGAATATATTAAGCTACTGTACTAGGAGTCTCCAAAAATAAAATGAAAGAACATCTAAGAACGAGGTCTGGCATCTTGATTTCGTTTGTCATAATGCGTTAATATGTCACTGTCATAAAAGCGATAAAAAAAGGGAATGTCGGAATAACATCTTTTCGGGTTTCCAGTCTCAGGTATTGATGGATCACAATAACTTTTTCTAACGAAAGCTAAATTTGTGAACTACAAAGTTATCGAGAGCTATCCGTATGTACTTACAAGGAAGGTACCTGAAGTGTCCGGCTCCGATTTTAATGAAACTTCAATATATTGTAGAGAATACAAAAATAATAAACACGTATTTTTTTAATCTGCGGAGATTTATTACAACAGGATGAAAATGGTCCCTAAATTTCACCCCTAAAAATAGTGTTTTTGAAATATCTTAAGTTCTAAGTGAGATATCTTTACAAAATAAAATAAAAATTACTTGTTATTCGAAATGATGTTAAACCATGGCTTTTTTACCCCCAAGGATATAATCTCTTATTTTTTCTAAGGGTAAACCGTCAATTCATGCACGTAATTTATTTCTAGAAATTACGAAATTTAATGGAATTATTTGAAAATAATTTTTCCACAAATACCATAAGTAACTTAAGTAGATGAGTTTTGGGGTTTCTAAAAATAAACTAGTAAAAGAGGGTGAGCCACCTCCAAATATATATTTTTAAATTTTAAGTTCTAATTAAGATATCTTTAAAAAGAAAATAGAAATTACTTGTTATTTTAAATGATGTTGAACTAATTTATTTTCACCACCAAAATATAATCCCGTATTTCTTATAAGGATAAACCATCTATTCGCGCAAGTATTTTACTTCTAAAAATAACGAAACTTAATGAAATTGTTTGAAAATATTTTTTTCACGAATACCATAATTAGCTCAAGTTGGCATGTTTCGGGGTTTCCAAAAATAAACTAGTAAAAGAGGGAGGGTCCCTCCAAATACTTTATTTAATATTTCTAGTTCTAATTAAGATGGGTCTACAAAACAAAATGAAAATTACTTGTTATACAAAATGATATTCAACTAGAGTAGTCTCATTCCCCAAAGATAGCATATCCAACTTTTTATTTAGGTAAACCATAAATTTGAACACGTAAATTAAATGTAAAAACTACGAATTGGAATTGGAATGGAATTATTTGAAAATATTTTTTCCACGAATACCATAAGTAACTTAAGTTGACATGTTTCGGGGTTTCTAAAAAAAAACTAGTAAAAAAAGGTAAGCTACCCCCATTTTACATTTCAAATTCTAATTGAGATGACTTTACAAGATAAAATGGAAATCACTGGATTGTTATTTTATCTGTTGTCTTAATGATCCTTTATTTTGTCTCACATATTGGCATTAATATCTAAATAGTTACGAAATGCCACTCCTTTTTACATGTTAAAAAATAACCAAGGGTCAGTAGAATGTGTCATGTAGTTGATGTTGACACTAAACGCGAATTTAAACTTAAAAATCCAATATTTTCGAGCAATACTAACTAATAAAGAAAATACATCAAAAAAATAATGAAACTTATATGAAGTAATGTAATGTTGGTATATTACAAGCTGTAAGTGAAATAAGTCTCAAGTGGATATAGAGGCTATGTACTTGAGAAAGGAACTAATCATCCAATTTTGACAAAATCACAAAGCCTTACCAAGTTAAGGCATGCGTTTTTAAGATTAAGATAGATTTATTTACTTTTCAGTTTTTTGAGTTTAACTCGAGAACTATGCATTTTTCGTAAGTACGTGTCTACACAAAAGTTGTAGGTAATGAAATTTCCTTTCGTAAAGTTCGATAAAACTAAAAATAATACTCCCCAAAAACCAAATCAGAAAATCAAAAAAATGCATTTTTTTTTAAATTTTTCCCCATAACTTTATTTTAAGTGAAGTTAATAATAGGCATTGCTTTATAAAAAGGAAAGCTGACGTTACGTTCCTACAATGATCTCCTACAGAAGTCTATACGATGAAAAATAACCGTAATAACGTCTCAAACTTTGCTACTTTCCTAGATATAAGCAACCTTTTTTTTTTTTTTCAATTTGATCCTACAACTTTCTTGTAAGTGAATTTAGGTATAGACATTGCTCATGTCACGCCCGTTAAAATGGTCCTCAGCTAAAGTCAATACGATGAATAGTAGCCGAGAAATGGCTACTCAAAATTTTCAACTTTTTACGATTTTTGTTACTTTTTACCTGCACATTATTTTCAATAATTATGTCAATTTCTTCACCAGTATCTTTGAGAATGTCGTCTTAAGTAACATCAGGTACATCAGCATATTCGCCATTTAAACCCACATCTTTTTTGCAGAACATGGAGTAAATGATTCCCAACTTCCTGCAACCAAAATTCTCTCAAAGTAAAGTTTATGTAGCAGGAGATTTATTTGTAAAAATTAGTATCAATCCATTTTTCGACCTTTTACAAGTCCAATTGAGAAGATTTAAAATATTCCTTCCTTATTGTTGTGTTTGCAACTATGTTGCTATTTAGTTGCATCAGTTATTGGAGGCATCCGCGATAAAGGGATTTTTGGTAATAATGAAAGGTGCTTCGGCTCTTAATTTTCAAGCCGTATAATAAAGTTACGATGCATTCAGATGTAGAACCAGTGTCTTCGGACTTTCATTTTCACCCAAAAATACATGTAAGTAATTCTCTAAAAGTAAAATATTTTTATTGAAAAAATTTAAGAATTTCTTTTTACCAATATCAAAAAATGAAGAAGTTGTATCACAGTCACTGAATGGATGGATAAAGCCAAGGTATTTTTAAAGAAGTAGAAACTTGAAGCGATACTTGGTTTCAAAAATATATATTTTTATACTTTTGTAGTAATACTGATAATATGCTAAGAAGGTTAACATCTTGGCCAATTATAACTTCATTATTTGACTAAGACGCCATATCTTTTGCAGTATTTACAATAAGTACCACTGAATCTTCTTCAGCTTGCTCAGTCTCAACATTAATAACTTCAAATTTTTATAATAAATATGAAATAAAGTTTTCCTTTGTTACTTTTATTTGTAGAAAATTTATCTGGTGTGTATAATGGCTTCGCATCATGTTGAATCGGTATTCCCAGACCAACTTGTTTGGTTAGATGCAACCTTTCAACATATTTTGAACCTAAATGGCTGATCTCGCTTGAGTAGCCATCAAAAACATCAATACAATTTGCGTAAAAATTTTTCAAGTGATTTATATATATTATACTTATTTCGTGAAATGTCTCATAAGCGTTTGGAACAATTTTATGCAATAAAAATCCACCATCGATAATATAATAAACAGTGTCAAGAGCACTGTTATCTATAGTTTAGAAAAAATCAGATTTTTTATTTTTCTCCAATCTTCTCTTCTTGAAAAATCGATGATGGATATGAAAATTCAAAATCGAAATGTTCTTGAAAGTTTAAATCAGTCGGCTTGAATAATAACACTTCTCTATAATGTATATCTATATGAGTGACAATAGCATGGTCTCCGGCTAATCTAATTTTGGAACAAGTACTCTTCAGCAACAATATTTTCATAGTTTTTTTTTAAATTTTTTATTTCATGAAATGTTCCTTTTATTACTTCGAGAATAAGTGCGAATCCCATTTTCTTGTGCTTGATGACAACTAATTTCTGTACCTTCTATCACTCCAGGCTCGAGGTTGGTTTTCATGTGCGTTTGATGCCTCTTGAAAATCCACCATTATTCTTTCTTTCTAGCGAAAAAGCACGTGCATCAGGTGCAGATGTATGAAAAAGAGTAAATAACCTTGTACGCTGGTTTCGGATTATATATACATGGTAATATATAAATTAAATATAGATCTTAAACAAAAACCCATTCATGATTAAACAGCTTTTAAGAATTAATGAATGGTGTACCATTCAAACAGTAAATAAATTACAAAACAAGAAAATAATATAATAATTAATTTTATTTTTTGTTTCGTTCCCCATATTAACAATTTTTCAAAATATAATTATTTTTATCATTAAACATCCTAAATAATTTGAATAAATAAAAATTTTCATGTAAACATATAAAATCAGAGGTAAAAAGTAAAAATCGTACAAAGTTGAAAACTTTAAGAGACCATCTTTCGGCACTTAAAAAATTTAAAAAAGAAGCAAAACAAAACTTTGAGATGCCATATCTTGGTTACATTGTATCGTACCGACATCTGCAAAAGCTTATTTTAACGTCTTCATAAAACAATGCCTATACCTAACGTCACTCAAAATTTATGGGAAAAAAAAGAAGAAATGGTACTTTTCGCTTCTTTTTCATTTAGATTTTGGGGTATGTTTTTTTGAAAAATACCTTTTTTTAAAAGTTCTCTTTCCAAAAAAAATTTCGTTACCTACAACTTTTCTGTAGACATGAATTTACGACAAATCCATAATTTTTGAATAAATTCAATAAGCTAACAAGTGGGCAAATCTACCCTAATCTCAAAAACGTACCCCTTAATTTGGTAGCACTTTGGGATTTTGTCAGAGGTCAATTGAACAATTAAAATACTTTAACGTTTTAGTTTCTTTTTTTCGACATTTCCAATAAGCCGTTTTATTCATTTTTAAAATATCGGCATCAACTGAAAAACAGGAGAAATAAATTAAAAATTAAATCAAATTTATACTATAAACTGAAGTATAATGCTCTCGATACTAACTTTAGAATTAAAAAACCAGCCATAAATGACCAACATTGCACGATAGGTGTGGCATCCTATTTCCCAATACGAAGATCTAAATATAATGTTTTTCCTTTCCTGCCCTTCATCAGGTTATTTTTATCAGAAAACACGGAGTCACATTAAAAACACATATACAAAATTCACGATGTGCGAAAATCGGATAAAACATACAACAAACGATTCTGAAAGGTCCCGATTCGGCAAATCGATGGTAAATGTCGTGGGATTACGAAAAGGGGCGAAAACATATTTCGTGATGGTTTTACGGGGTTATAGAATAGATATTTGTGAAAAAGGTCTTAAAAGAGGTTATTTCCTAAAAAGAACTGTTTGATGACATGATAAATTGTATACGGTATGTCAAAAAAGTGTTAGTATAGCAAAAGGTTTTTTAGTTATAGATCACAAAATAATTTAAATATGTTCACTTCTTGTTTCATTTTCAATAACTAGTATTTATTAGGTGTTAAATTTGTTCACTTTAAATAGTCCTACAAAAGTTTGTTTCAGGAATTACAAGTGATAAAAATAGGTAGCCTTGATGCCTTCGAACCAATTCAAAATCGACTGTCATTTGGTAACAAAACTAAATGATGCGCTGTCGCTCATTTTATCATACTTACAATTTTTTTTTGTTTAGCGTTTATAAAAATCTCTTTAAAATGAAGTAAATCCTAAGTTTTTGTTACAGTTAACTCTTGATAATAATAAGCTTTGCATACCAAGGTTGGGTAAAGTTTCTCCACTCTTCTTAATTATCATTATTTTTAATTTGCTCACTTCTATGCTTTTTAGGTCTTCCTCCTCTGCATTCAGCCACCTCTTTCTCGGCGCAATCTTCTTCTTCTTCTCAACTCTATCGCTCTATCATCAATTTTATCACTCGTACATCATCTGTTGTATGTACAGAGTATCACAAATTCGATACTTTTATGGGATTTCTTGCTAACTATTTAAGTTAGCAAGAAACTAATGTAACAATCACGAGCTATTTTCCAGGGAAACTAAAAATTTTCTTTTGTTTTAAAGATACAGGGTAAAATTCAAAAGTTGTCAATTTTTATAATGGCCTGTAAGGCTTTTATTTTAAAAAAATATTACATTTTGAACGACGTATTTTTATAATATTTTAAGCCTTGTCTAATGGTGTAATAAAAAATGTAGTGGTGTTAGGTCCGGAGAGCGTGGTGGTCACCCCATCTGTCCATACGTACCCAACCATCTATCAGGGAAATTACTGTTTAAATACTCCCTTACTATTAAGGCACTATGACTAGGAGCATCATCTTGTTGAACGTAAATGTTAAGGCGTTCTATCAATTAATGGTTCATCATCCAATATATTCATAAGATTAGTTTCTAATATATTAATGTAAATCTCTATATTAAGATTTTCTTCGAAAATGTCATAAACAAACTTATGAGTCAATAAAAAACAACTTGTGTTATAAGAGAATCTGTTCTATATATATATATATATATATATATATATATATATATATATATATATATATATATATATATATATATATATATATATATATATATATATGAAGTAAATTGCGATCAGTAAATGCAAACTTCGTTCCAATCATATCCTTTCTGTGTTAGAGGTCGCACAGTTTGAATAAACTGCGATAAAACACAATCCATCCCATTCCACCACCATCGAGATGATGGTCCACCTGTAGCATCATATCGAGAAGAAAGTCCAAACCTTATCCTCCCCGCCACAGTCATACGACAGAGGTACATGTTTCGTCTCTACTAGACTCATCAGGTCTGTCTGTGCAAAGGACAGATCGAAAGGAAGCATGCAACACTGAACGTCCAGTGTTCAGCTTAGTACTTGTCTCCAGAAATCCATTTCAGTGGCTAACAGTATCTTCTTGGAGGTTTCTTTTAGCTGCCAAACTTCAGAGCTGTATGTGCCTATGCTATAGTATTATAAATGAGCGTTCCATTTTGCTTAGATATATTTGGGTCCCATAGAACTGGGTTTAGAAGTGTAACTGCTTTTCTGCTCTGTATGTTTCGTTCTTTTATGGTTTGATCAGCTGTTCCATTCTGTGTGAACTTCATTTCCAAGTATTTATAATTCGTGTAGTGTTCAATGGACTGACCGTCTTCCAAAATAAGGTCTCTGATCTCTCCGCCTATGCACATGTCCTCAGGTTTGGTTATGTTTACCTCAAGCCCCAATTTCTGGTATTCTTGTATTAAATTCCTTATCATGTATTTCAAGTCATCGTAATCTTGTGCCAGTACGATCTGATCATACGCGAAACATAGCGCATGCATCTTAGTATTTCTAAGTGGGATTCCCAATTCAGGGCATTTTTTTTTCATGGATGTAATACTTGATCTAAATATATTTTAAAACGGATTGAGGAGAGGCTGCACCCCTGTTTGAGACCTTTATTGACCTGGAATCGACCAGTAAGTTTATTTCCTATTCTGATTTTTGACGTGGAATTTTCATATAATGACTTGATATCTTTTACAAGTCCTACACTGACGTTGCATTTTCCGAAAGCCTCCCATAACTTTTTAAGAGGTATGCTGTCTTCATGTCTACAAATAGTATATAGATCTCTCGGTTAAATGTCAATTTTTTTTATTATTTGGCTCACACAGAATAGGTGGTCTATAGTTGATCGACCAGCTCTAAATCCCACTTGTTCTTAGGATTCCATATCCTTGTACTCCCGTTCGATTTTATTCTTCATGATTTTACCATATATTCTGCTAAGACTGGTGTTCCGTTCATGTATTTTTGGAACAATTCCTTTAAGTAAAGAAATAGGGTGTCAGTTTCATATTTAATTATCTGTACCGGGATGTTTTCAGGTCCTGATGTTTTACCATGTTTTAATATTTTACAGACCTCTTTCACTTTCTGCAATGTGACTCTAACACGTGATCCGGTTGTTATAATGTTTGACTACTCTTAATTTTCCTGGAATATGTCTCGGTCTTCTGTGAGAAGTTTCTTGAAATAGTTATCCCATGTCTGTGTTTCTATATTCTTCCGACCGCCCAAGTAATTATTTATTCTAGCGCACTTTTTTTCCCACGATTAGTTTTTCTTTTGACTTATATGTTTTCGTACCTTTTTTTATGATTGTTTATATTTTTCCTTGGCGGTATTTGTTAACACCTTATATATTACAACTTGTTATCGCTATCGCTCGATAGATTTAACAATTCATTTTATCTCTCTTTGTATGTATTGCACACAACATAGTCTTTATCCATTGGTCAGACATTTTTTTCTTTGTTCCATATTTTTTTAAATAAACTTATGACATATTCCAGAAAATTATTCATTTCTGATCAACTCTTAATATACCTACTTTGCTTGCATGACATTCGCCCATACTTAAAGTGTAACTCCCAAAATAATACACCTAATTAACAAACTCGTTCTCACAAACAGACATGTTTGTGAATTAAAACGTTTTAACACAATTAAAATTTTACTTAAAGTCAAAGCTGCTGGTTGTTTTCGGTGTTTCGAAGCATATTACCGTGGTCATAAATATTCCTGTTGGAGTCACAGGATGTCCAAAGGTGTTTCATAATAAATGGTGACGTAGATTGATGAGGGATGACGCCTTCTCGTGACTTAAACATGTTAAATGTAATAAGGTTTAGTTCCTTAATTTGGGGATAGAAAATTTAGGTGAACTGTTATTGTTTTCCGAATTAGATTTTTATTATGGTTACGGTATCCATAGTTTTTGGGAGTTGTGAGTAAAAAAAGGATTCTTTAAGCAAATTAAAAATATGAGGTATTTTTAAAATTTTGCCATTTTATTTTAGAGAATATACTTTTAACAATGTAATGTTTTATTGAAAAGTGTCCAGTAATATTAATTCATGTATCGTGTTTTTAAAATCACAGTTTACGGTGATCATCATGCGGTAAGTAAGGTTATTTTAAATAAAAAAATAATGATGGTTTGAACTAACCAGAATCTCAGGTCAACCGTTCAAGTGGAATGTGTGCAGGAAGCCAACATACAGAACAATATCTCAACTATGAGTCTTACCATTTTATTAGAATTAAACAAGTAGTTATATAGATTTGCTTGAAAGAGAGCCAATATTAATTCATTAATTCATATTCATTCTAGCAGCTGCAATTTAAAAATAGGCTTCAAATCGAGAAATACACTCAGAGTTCATTTATCAAAACAAAACCTAAAAGCACCGATAAGTGTGTTTAAAAAGTTCCACGAGAGTGTGATAAAATGTATATTGGACAAACTAAGCGTCCACTTAAAGATTATAACGAAGGAACATAAAATTGATACACAAAAATGGAAAACGTTGAGATATACGCCTAAAATAAACAACACCATCTAAAATAGTCTAAAGATGCAGCAAAATATATTTGACACAATACGAAAAAAAAAGGAAATTTCTAGAAGGAGCTGACATTAAAAATATTGATGGGATCTTCAGTAAACCTAGTGTTGAGATACCTAATGTTTTGCATCCGCTAATTTGTAATACAAAAATCGTTAAGGTGTGTACAGTAAAAAAAAACTTTATGCTGTAATGGAAACAGGTTATAAGCGCTCATAACAAGACAAATCATCAAATTTATCCTTGATAATAATTAGAGATTCAACCTAATCCAAAGGGTGCAACCATGAGATATTTGAAACTAATTTTTTCGAAAACTAAATATCTTCACTTGGGATAGTACTAATGAGATATTTTTTTCTTAAATTAAAGGTTATGTAATTGCGAATTTGGGAAAAATGTTACAAGGTTCCGATGACTTTCATTTTACCTTGAAAGCTATGTCGATTTTTCTTTTTATTTTATTTTTGGGTGAAAGTGCACTAATAATGTAACACAGCTGAAGAGAATCGATAGAGATCACTCAAAGGTCATTCAGAGGTCTTTTTTAAACTAAACACAACGAAATTTCTTATCTCTTTCGACAACATTTTATACTGATAATCATAATTTTAGTGATATATATATATATATATATATATATATATATATATATATATATATACAGGGTGTCCAAGATAAGGATCCTAAGCATGGGGATCTCGGAAACAGTTGGAGATACGAGGTCGGTTAAATTAGAGAAAAGTTGCGCAATTTAGTGCTAAATTAAACGCAGTTGAAAAAATTTAAAAATTTCAAACACTTCCGGAGATTTCCGGAAAAAAACGAAATTTGGCAAAATCGTTTTTAATTTTTGCAGGCTTTATTTAAAGAGATATCAGAAAATAAAAGGTAGATTCTCATTGCCACTTTCTATTTTTTATAATTTGGTCTAAACAAAATTTAAATCCGACGTTTCGTTTCTGAGATACCATCATGAACTTTCATTTTTTATATGGAACAAAAAAAAGTATCCCATGTATTTGATAGCATTTTTTATTACAAATTCAACGGTGTATCACACTTGCATATCAAGTGTGTAGTTCATTGGCTTTTATAAAACTGATATACCTTTCTCTCTCGCTCTCATGGAGCTCTTATGGAAAGTACTTGAACTACGTATTCGATATGCAAGGGTGACACCGTTGAATTTGTAATAAAAAATGCTATCAAATACATGGGATACTTTTTTTGTTCCATATAAAAAATGAAAGTTCATGATGGTATCTCAGAAACGAAACGTCAGATTTAAATTTTGTTTAGACCAAATTATAAAAAATAAAAAGTGGCAATGAGAAACTACCTTTTATTTTCTGATATCTCTTTAAATAAAGCCTGCAAAAATTAAAAACGATTTTGCCAAATTTCGTTTTTTTTCCGGAAATCTCCGGAAGTGTTTAAAATTTTTAAATTTTTTTAACTGCGTTTAATTTAGCACTAAATTGCGCAACTTTTCTCTAATTTAACCGACCTCGTATCTCCAACTGTTTCCGAGATCCCCATGCTTAGGATCCTTATCTTCGACACCCTGTATATATATATATATATATATATATATATATATATATATATATATATATATATATATATATATATATATATATATATATATATGCGTCATGCAGTAGGTTCATTTCTTTCTTTGTAGTAATTTAAATCACTAGCGTTTCGATCGCAGTCCCATACAGATCAAGAAAATTACCACAAGGAAACAAACGTACTGTAAGACGCCCTAACAAGAACCGGTTATAAAAAAGAACATATAGACAACCCTCTAAAAAACAAACGCTTGGCCTAGAAAAACCGCGAAAACCACGAGAATAGCTCCAAAGTTTTTGTTTCTTATGTCAGAGGCATCACAGACAAAATCGCAAAAATTTTCAAGAGACACAACGTTGAAATCATTTTCACCACAGACCGTAAGGTAAAAGATCTCTTGCCAACACCTAAAGAAAAAATCTCTGTTTCTTCATGTACTAGAATTTTTTTAAAGTAAATTCCAAAGTAATTTTTTTTATAATGATCCATATATATATATATATATATATATATATATATATATATATATATATATATATATATATATATATATATATGTATATATATATATATATTTATATATATATATATATATATATATATATATATATATATATATATATACATATGAGCAGCTTTCAGCAAGTAACAAGACGAACCGCACTTAAAAATGTCAAATGAGATTTGTCTTTGTCTATATTTATATATATATATATATATATATATATATATATATATATATATATATACATACTTTTTGAACCTTTTTTGTTAATTATGAGGATATTAGTTGACAAAATTTCAGAAACAATAAGACCAAATATAATTTAAAATTAATTTAATTAAATTTAATTCTTGCTTGAAAAAATCAAAATTTCAGTAAGAAATAAATGAAATCTATCTGCTATGTTTAAATGGTTGCCTATGTGTTATTCTCCTCAGGCAAAGAAAAAGGAAAGAATATATAAAAACAGTTTATTTCCTGCAAATACAACTCTCTCCATATGCGTTTCGACCACTTCATGGTCTCATCAGTGGAGCTATAGCGAACCGAGCGCAACACTGGCAGGTAACAACTGTTATATAAAATATATATTCCGAGGCATGTTGTTCTCGGTTTAATATAGTTCCACTGATGAGACCATAAGGTAGTCGAGACGCGTATGTAGAGAGAACCATAGTTGCATTTCCAGGAAATAAACTGTTTCTATATATTATTTCCATTTTCTCTGCCTGAAAAGAGCATAATATATAGGCAACTAACTCTTGCTGTTAATATTTTAAATATATGTTTTTCTTGTCAAGTATTATTCTGAAGTTGATAATTAGGAAAAAATGCATGTAATAAGATATTTAATAATGATCTTTGATAATAAAGGAATTTCATTATATTACAGTTACGTCGAAAAATAGAATACGCCAGAATTTCTCTATGGCTAAATTTTGGCACCTTTAATGCAATATTACCGGCACAAACTCAAATATAATTGTTATCCAGAATTCTACTGAAAACCGCTTTTACACAGATGTCTTTGACAGCGACATTTGTGTCTATGAGAGCCCAAAACATCCATATCTCTAAGTTTATTCTCTTTTGTGATCCTCGCTTATCCAGCATAGATCCTGAATATTCCGCTGCAATTTCCAAATAAAGTAGAAATTGTATGACTGTAAACAACAATAAATTCCCTTTTAGAGGCAAACAAGGAAATATTGTAGCTTTAGTTTGGTAGACGTAAATGCTTGTAAAGTATGTTAGGCACATATGTAATGTAATTGTAAATTACTATGGAAATTGTGAAAGTAACGGGTGAAATGTGTTTTTTTTTTCTACGAATGGAATGAAATATGTCTTTTATAAATTATATGTTGTTTAGTAAATAACGGATTTCACAATAAGGACGACATATTTTAATATTAAGTTTTAATGAATGAATGATTGAGCAGTATTGGCAATACTAGATCTTTGATGTCTAGGTCCCTTTACATCCTATCGTAGATACAAGTTATTTGGGGATAGTTGCCTTGGCGAATGCAAGCAGCCTCGTTAACTGTACTTACCTGATGGCTCCATTGTATCTCTGAAATGTCTCTGCCTTCGTTCGTTTAGTCTTTGGCACTCTCTGAGGACATAGTCGACAGGTTTATCTTCGTCCAGATACTTTCTTTACCCATGTCGCCAATCTGACGATGATAGCCACCCGGATAACAGTGCCCTGTTAGAAATTTTACCACGATTCGCTATTTTTTCCTTTCTAGAGAGAGACTGTGGTACGTCACGAGTTTGGTCCACTTATATTTTCCTTGGTATACGTCATTCCAGTGGTAACATTGGAAGATTCAATAACTTTGCTTTCCATTAACGGTTGTATTTCCCTATTATCAACAGTAATTGGAATAAGTAAAATTGGTTGGGCTGGAATGATTCAATCGCGGACTCCATTCTTTCCAGATCATCTGCTTCTTCATTTTCATTTATACCTGAGTGACCCGAGACCCAGACGAGTCTATGAGATTACTTTTATTTAGGAACTAAGACCAAATGAACATTTATTACGTTGCAGGTTCAGTGACTGGGTTTTGACACAAATTGAAAACGATATCGAATTTTACAGATAAATCATTTTTAAGCTCTCTTCTAGCCTAACAGTTTTGTCAACAAGCAGAATTGGCATACCTGGTGTGAAAATCATCCATATGAAAATCAAGAACGACCCTTACATCCTTTTAAATTGACTTTTTAGTGCGCATTCCATGCAGGAGGCGTCATTGGACTTTGTTTTTTATTTGATGGTGCTGGAATCTCCGTTACCATTAAGAAAAATCGTTATCGTTTGATAATGAATGAATCTTTTTAGTCAAAAGTAAATATTGATATCAAGTGTTGTCATGTCATATCATGTTTATCGAAATGTATCAGTGACGTACTGGGTTCCACATGATTTTCATATTGGTTCAGTATTGTTCCGATTATTCATAAATGACGTTTTGTTGGTTATTCGCAGATGATTTGATGTTATTTGCCGCTAGCAAGGGAGATTCCTAGGCTCTGTAGTTTGACTTGGGCCGCTTTGTGCTATGGTGTAAGTTAAATCTTCTTTCCTTTAAACTACTTTTACAAGATCCCCCTACACCCACCGAAAACATTTATAAAATTTGTAATTCACTACTAAAAACTTCTTCAGCAGTGAGTAACTTGGCATAATCAACATATAGACATTATTCTGAGCAGAGCATTCAGAATGTTGGCGTCATCAGTCATCATCACTACAAACACTTTATTAACACGAAAGTCATCGTGTCTCTTTATAATTGTTTGGTCAGAAGTATCCTTGAATATTACGCATGTCATATCGACAGGATTGAGAAAGCGCAAAATAAATTCGTCAAATACTTGTTGTTTCAATTTCATGTTCCATACCAAAATGTCTGCTATGAAACAAGAGTGTTGCTATGTAATATGCAGAATTTAGAGCATAGAATCAGACAGGCTCTTCTCTTATTTCTCCATAAATTGATGAATAACGTGATCCACATTTATGGCTTTCTGAAGGGGTTGACTTCTTATGCCCCTGCAATAAACTCGTCACACCCCTGTTTTCTCTCTAGGGGGACACACGATTAACTACGACTAAAACAGGTTTATTGGTACCACATATTAAAATTACAATAAGTTTTTCTCCGACTGTAATATTATTTTTTCATTTAATCATCTCATTATTTTTTTATTTCACTTTTTACGGAGGACTCTTGCACAAAAATTTGTATTTTATTCGTGTGATGCTCTCTAACTATACATATATGTAACCTTTTTATTGTATACTCTTTATTTACAATTGTACTTTGAACTTTTCCAAGATTTATATATGAATTTTGATAAAAGATTTACATCTTTATATTTATAAGGTCATGCTAACTATGGAGTAAGCTGAATCTTACAAGAACTACAGCTTAGTGACCATGGACAGGGCAGAGACTCTACCAACTCCCAATAACTGAAAGTTGATAATGAATTCCATAAAAAAAATCACTTTTAATGATACTTTCACCTCAAATGTTTCCCTAAAGTACAGATGTCTCAGATCTGGATATCAGAAATTTCCCATTCTTTTCAAGGACTTCCGATACATCCTCAAGAAGTAGTAATTTGGTGTGCTGTATGGGCAGAAGGGGTCATCGAACCGTACTTTTTTGACTGTTAATGGCGATTGCGTCAGTGTCATGTTGACTAACGTTCTTTGGTAAGAAATGGATAGAATAGACTTAACCAAGATGTAATTTCAACAAGATGACGCCACTGGTCATGCTGCATGCTGAACAATTACGTCATTTCTCATTTTGGAAACCGAAACTGACTACCAAGAAGTTGCGATTTAACTTATTTGGATTTCTTCCTCAAGGGTTTTTTAAAGTAGAGTCCATACGAATAAAGGACTCAAAAAATAAATTTAATACCAAATTAGTATATCTAGCCGGCCATTAATCCAAAATGTATTCCGAAATTTTATCAATAGAGTACATACATACATATCTGCCTACGAAGCTGCGATGGTCATGTTTACTGTAAATAACTACTCTTTATTATCAACAGAACTATCAAAAGAATTCTTTAAAAAAATGAGTTTTTACATTTATCTCTAATTCAATTTTTGTTGAGAGATCCTTTATACCGGTGTAATATACATACCTACCTTTGAAGCTGCGATGATCATGTTTACTGTAAATAACTACTCTCTATTATTAATAGATCTATCTAAGAAATTCATTAAAAAAATGAGTTTTTAAATTTATTTCTAATTTACTTTTTGTTGGTGTATTATATATACATTCGAAACCTTCCTCAAAACATAACCTAATCAAGGGTGAACACACAATGAAAATTTTCAACCTAATCCAATTTTATCCAAACTTATGTCAACTTGAATGGTCAATCCAACTCAAGAACAAGTCATAAACGTGGTGTATATTTGAACAAATAACAGCTAAGCTAAAACATAAACCCTCAACATGTAATTAAAAAACAACCCAAAACTATTTTACACCAATAAAATACCTTATCATATCACTTTTTTTTCGTTTTTCATGTAATATTGATAAAAACGAGTCTGTTCTTTAGTGACACATAAAAAGATATTACAGCTAGTACAATAAAGATTCGCTTTTAGTGCATTTTAAAACTCACATAAAACAGAGTTTTCAATATGTCCAGCGATAGCTGGCAAGTGCATCTCTCTTTTTATTGTTTATATGGGTTTTGTTAAAATAGTGGGAGTTTCCAGACTTTTTTTCTTTGAAATTTCTTGGAAATAGGAACATACGGGGATGGTTCGATAAGTTCTCGGCCTGAAACAGAGAGGGCGCTAGTAGGATCAAATAACTATAATATTTTGTAAGCATTAATCTTAAGATGACGCCCTGCAAAATTTCAGATGTTTGCGTTCAGTTGCTTGTTTGTGACGATCGAGTGAACACATAAGGTTCGATATTTTGTGAAAGATGGATAAAACTGAAGTTCCAGCGGTTATAAAGTACTTTGTTTTAAAGGGCTTAACTCCTACGGACATTAAAAATGAGTTAGATTCTACTTTAAAACATTCTTCTCTTTCGTTTTCGACAGTAAAAAAATGGGCTGCTGAATTTAATCGTGGTCGTACAGCAATTCAAGATGATCAGCGCTCGGTACACCCACAAACCGCTGCAACTGACGAAATTGTCACAAAAATTCACATTGTCATACTTCATGACAGCCGACTGAAAGTACGAGAGCTTGCTGGTATAGCAGACATCGCGGTAGATAGTGTTCACTACATTTTATATGATGTTCTCGGCATGAAAAAGCTTTCTGCGCAATGGGTGCCGCGTTTGTTAACAGTCGATCAAAAACGCCTTCAAATGAACACTTCGCAAGAGTGTTTGGACTTATTCAGACGCAATCCTGCTGAGTTTCTTCGACGTTTTATAACTGTAGATGAAACATGGATTCACCATTACACGCCAGAGACAAAGCAGCGATCTAAACAGTTGGGGGGGGGGGCAGGTGAAAATGCACCAAAAAAGAAAAAACGGTTCCGTCTACCGAAAAAGTCATGGCAACATTTTTTTGGGTGCTTATAGACTATCTAGAACAAGTCAAGACCATCACCGGCGAGTATTACGCGTCACTACTGGACCGTTTGCAGCACGTGGTTAAGGCTAAACGTCCACATCTTGCCAAAAAAAAGTGCTCTTTCATCAGGATAACGCGCCTGCACATAAATCTATGGTTATTGTTGAAAAACTTCATGACCTCCATTTCAAAGTGCTTCCACATGCACCATATTTACCGGATCTGGCTCCCAGCCATTACTTTCTCTTCCCAAACTTGGAAAAATGGCTCGCTGGATGAAAATTCCCTTCAAATAACGAGGTCAGAGCAGCGACAACCGTTTATTTTGCAGAGTTGGACAAATCGCATTAGACTACGGGTATTAAAATGTTAGAACATCGTTGGTATAAATGTATTGAATTACAAGGGGACTATGTTGGAAAATAAATAAAAACATTTTCAAAAATTTTTTGTTTTCTTTATCAGGCCGAGAAAACATTTACTTTAAAATCTAGAAATTGCTACTTGTTTTGCTGCGTCACCCTGTTTTCCAGTTGCTTGATAAAGGTACCGTTTCCTCTCCTTTTCTTCCTCGGCTTTATTTTTAATGGTTCTCCCTGAATTTTTTCTTAAACATATTTTTTTTTCTTTTAGCATGAATTTCTTTATTATCGCTCTCAAGCCCCTCTCCTTAAATTCTAAATCATCTGTATCCAATAACCTATTGTTAATTTTTCTTGAATTTCTCATGAATAGCTAAAAAATAGCTAAAAAATATATAATTTGACTAAGAATAATTTTTTTATGATGGCACATTTAAATAGGGTATATTTAAATAGACTGATGGTTAAGTAAAAACATTCAGATAAAATCCTATTGTCCATTTAAATGGACATGGCAATTTTTTCTCTATTTATTTACTTTACTTTCTCTCATAGTCTAAGACTATTTGTCAAAATGTCCACAGAAACATTTAGCCCCGTAGTGTAATGGACCAAACATTAATCACGATTGCTCTTTATAAAATGTTGTTTTATTTAAAGTAAATTCCACTAAGCGGGGAAATTCTTTTGTTATGCAGCATATGGATTTTGACCATGGCAGTGTATATTTTTTGTTTCTACCCCAAAAACTGCTTTCTATACAGAAAAATATAAATCAATTGTCAAATTTAGTCACTTGTAATATTTTTGGGCCGTTTACTGTTTTTCTAGAGAACCACAAACATTTTATGGAGGATTAATACTGATAAGCCGAGAAGCTCACATAAATATTTAAAAATTTGTCGAAGAAATTTCACCTTTGTTAATAAATAAAGCCGTTAAGGGGTAAGTGTCAAGAATGTTTTTAGCACCATGTAGCACAGATCATCGAGAATATGTGTAAATTGAGCAAATTTTACCATCATACAGAAAAAAAAAATATTTAAATAAAATCACTATAATGCAATATATTCGTTGGATATTGTGTAATGAATTCATTAGTAGCTTAGTTTTTTTCATAATCATTGATGGAAACTTTTAGTTATAGAAAGACGTAAAATAGTTTCATTACCATTTTGTGTAAAAATATTGATATTTAGATGCTTGGACCAAATTAGGAATTAAATATCTAGTACAAGCAAATTAACGCCCTCTACTGACGATACGTTAAACCTATTGGTGGAACGAACACGGGGAGAAGTACTAACAGCAATTAGCAGGAAGTCAAGGGGTTGAAAGTTTTGGTGGTGCTTTAAAGAAGTAATTTTTTGTTTATTTACGGTTTGAAGTTTGTTAGTGGCGGTACGTTCTGAAAGTCATTTAAATAAATTACGTGTCATGTGCCTAATCGATTCGAATTAAAAGGTTTGTCTTCAAGAAATGATGAAGTTGTATATATGTATGTGCTTAGAGTTGGTGGGGGGTCTGTACACTGCGACCTGGTACATTTATAGTGCCCCCCTACTGTTGCCCAGTCGTAACAGTTACCTTATCGTCTAGAGCAGGCCCTCCAGTCCTATTTCTCTCAGCAATCTCAGGATGTTGAGCAGCTTCAAGGTGGGTAACTCTCCTTCTTCGATTTGGTGTGCTCTCAAGAACCGCATCCTAGGGTTTTCTAAAGCGCTGCACTCTGCAAGGATATAAATAGACGTATCGTCCTCCTTCATCACAGAATCTGCACTATTCTCTTTATACCAGTCCGAGTTTCTTGAGGTGTTCCTTCAGGTGGCAATGTCCTGTCAGGATGCCTGTCAGAACTCTGAGCTGGTTTTTACTCAAGCTTATGCATTCTTTGAATCTCTTCTGGTTGATGATCTTCAGATTGAGGTTTCTTTCCCTTGTGAAGGCTATTAGGGTAGTTTTGGTGGGGTTGATATTTAGCCCCATTTTCTAGCACCATTCTCTAATGTATTTAAGCCCTCTTTGAACTATGTCACAGAGGGTATTCTCGAATTTGCCTCTTGCGATCACGACCACGCCATCGGTATAGTCTGGACAAGATGTGCCGAGGTCAGTCAGATCACAAAGGAACTCAAAGATAAAGTTAACGTAAAATGATATTTTCAAAAGGTGACCTCTCTCCATACTGTTCTCATTTTTTTTTTTAAATTTATTTTTGTTAAATAGATTTAAAGATTTTGAGAAACTTAGTTGTTTAGTTAACCAAAATGAACAGTCCTGCTGACGCACATAATCGCACAATAAAAGAGTCTGAAAAGATAAGCCCTGACCTGATCACTTAGACAGCAGCGTTTCCAGTACTCTGAAGTTATGTTTGTGAGATTAGTAAACCCTAATAACCTGTAGTCATTTAGTCTAAAACTGCAAGAGCCCTAGAAAATAGACCAGGCTACCAGAGTGTTAGTCATCTTAAATTTTATTTATAAGTTTACAGAATAACTACTAAAAAATATGTTACAGCAAAAAATCGTAGGCAAAGCGGCCAAACACTTCCAAAATAATGTGTTTGCAAGAGTTGAATATTAAATTTTCTCACGTTAGCACACTATAACTGATAGGAAAATAATTCGCAAAAAAACGTGACTTCTTACCATCATGTATCGCATGTTCAAAAGCTGACATTTTAACAGCTGATTTCTACCATTCAAAATGTTTTGACGTATTTGTAAGTAGTAAAAACGCAATTTCCATGTAAATAGATGCCAGATCCCAGAAAGATATAGTAATTACTAAATTTATATGTATATATCTTGTATTTTATAAAGAAATTGGAACAAAATCATCCCAAAATAGAAACATTAATAATTTCATATTCTTAATTGTTTAATCTTTACTAAAATACTTTTTATAACTTTACGCTCCATGTAACGAATTAATTAAAGGAAAACTTTTTATTCTGGTCCTATGGAAGAAAAATTCCGACAAAATATAATTAATATCTTTTATATACCTTTCACGTCAATCTGGGCTCCTGGGAAAAACTTATTCTTATATCTCGTTCAAATTACCCACGTAAATAAACATCTAAAATAACTTTTGTGTCTGAAATATCTATTTATCTTGTTAAATATCTGTGAGAAATTCTACTTAAAGTTAGCAGACTACGTATAACATTATATATCTTGTTATATTTAACATTTACTATCTTTCTCTATATTTTGAAAAATAGGTAATTAGATTTCTACAAGAGATGAGTTATTTACGTAATAAATAACATGTACAAGCATAAAATAATTTTTTTTACTTCTAATTGTGACAATGTTGAATGTCCTTATTCCACAAGCAAATCTGCATACTGGAATTTGAACTGTGTGAAACTACTAGGTTTCTTGACACTTTATGATGGGGAAAGTTAATACCATAGACTACAAGACGAGAAATTCACTCTTATTAGGTTCTTTTTTGTAAAAAAATTTTATATAAGAGTTTTTTTTATTACTTAATGAAAGATTTTAGAGACATATAATGCAAGCTACAAAGTTGGCTCACCTAATTTTAGTTAATGCTTATTTATGCATCTTATAGTTTCTAGAATTTTCGATTTTCATACCTAAACTGGATAGATAAGAGAAATATTCCCTTGATTTGTGACATATAACAATATTGACGTAGAAAGGTGTTGTTATCCAAGCGCAAAATCAAGAGCTTTGGATAAAGCTCGTTACGTCGGTTTTCAGCATCGTAAAATTAGGCTCCTCTCATGTTAGAACATAATGGACAACAATCATTTTCAAAAATATTTTTTATTCTCGCCATTTTGTCAACAATAACTCCAAATGACCGAATAATTTCTCATCTAGGTTTTAATTATTGACTAAAAGATTATAGTTTTTAGAGAACGCACATTTACATGTTTTCCCTTATTGAAACCAGTAACGGCTCGTAACTATTTGGACAGAGTCAATACATGAAACAAAATAATCATTATTAACAACTCCCTTACCTACAGTTACGCTAAGAAGAATTTACCTGTTTTATGTTTATTTTATCAAGCATAAAACAGCTAAATACATTATTCATATGAAATTTATATATTTCAAGAGTCTTTATTTTATCCCATATATAAGAATTTTTACCACTTCCACTTTGTTTTACAATTATTTAATCAGGCAAATAAAACGACTTTTAGTACCAAAACAAATGGTAAGTTAATACCTCGGTAAATACACTATAAGTAAATAAAACTAAATGAACCGTCAAAATCAGCAGGTAAGTCGAAAATATCATTCGATTTATTTAACAGCATTCCAGTCATTTAGCGGCTGGCACAAATTTCGTTATTGCTGCATACGGAATATGTTAATACATAGTTCCATCCTTTTCGCTCAAGTATACGCTCCATTAGAACTTTGTCTTTCCACTGTGTCGTATCAACAAATGACACAATTCTATATTGCCGGCGTCTAAATTATTAATATGAAAAAGCAAAAAGTATGTGGAGAAATTTAAAGTAAAAATAAAATTTTTATAATTTAAAAATAGAAGTGACTTCTAAAAGTGCGCTAAAAAGTGAAAAATAACTGTAAATTTTTATATGAAATTAAAATTTTTGAAGTCGACACCAAACTAATAGCTGACAAAATGTGATTCGCATAAACAGATTAAAAATATTTTATTTGTAATTGCTTTCTTACCATAATTTGTATATATTACTAGTTATTTATTTGATTTAGAAATAATTTGGCGCCTACCTCAAAAATTTGAATTTCATATAAAAATATGTAGTTATTTTTCACTTTTTACTGCACTTTTAGAAGTCGGTTCAATATGTTTTATAAAAATTTTATTTTTCGATTTTCATTTTTGATTTCATTATGATATCCATAAGTTATTTGAACTAAGTACTAATCGAGATTAATGTACCTCGCAATGACACCAAGGTGGCAAAAAAGTACCGATTTTATCCAAAGTTGTAAATCACCCTAACATGAATCACTAAAATTTCTTTAATTCTTAAAGTTCTCAAAATACCAGTGAAATTGCACTAAACAAATATTAAGTTTGTCATAGTAAATTCACTATCTTAAATATGAAATTAATTTTCGATCGGTAATATAGGTCCCAGAAACATTCTGATATCGATATTTAAAGAACTTGAGATGTTAATTTCTTAGCCCGATATATTTTATACTGCATATTTAGTTTTTATACGCCCAAGAAGTTCGCAATATTAATTTTAGATAAAATCAGAAATTCTAAAATTTTCAGTCCTTCATATTTTATCTTATCAACCTAATAGTTGTAAAAAATTAACTTCATATTCGTAATTCGTAATACATGACCCGAAAACCCTCTAATACCAAATCTAAAAAAGTGCGAATAAAGTAAATTTTTCAACTCACTGTATTGAATCCGTCATATTCAATTTCAAAAAAATAATTTTAACGTTTTAATCGAATCTAAATCTAAACCATTAAAAGCCCCCTAATACAAATTTTGGATGAAATCCGGAAATTTAAAATACCTAGACCGTCATATTGCATCTGACATATTAGATTTATAGAAAATAATTTTATTTTCGCGATTTACATCCTCAAAAACGATTCAGTCTCACCTTTGAACAAAATCGAAAAAAATGTTAAATTTTTATTTCGCTATATTGGATTCGCCATATCAAATCCTGAAAAAATACTTTTAAATTCATAATTTACACGCTCAAGAACCATATTAGTTTTGGAGAAAATTGAAAAATGTAAAATTTTTAGAACGCCATGTTGAACCCGCCAGATTGAATTTTTCAAAAACTATTTTAAATTCGTAAATAACACTAGCAAAAATCCCCTAATACTGATTTTAGATAAAAACGAAAGATGTAAAATCTTTAATCCGCCATATTTATTTTTTTTTATATAATTTCAGATTCGTAATGTGCGATCCCAAAAACTCAGCCGTGTCAATTTTGAAAAAGATCAGAAAAAATTAACTTTTTATGGGCCATATTGAATACTCCGTATTGAATTTTTTAAAAATAATTTCAGATTCGTCATGGGCGATTCCGAAAACTCACCCACACCAATTTTGGAGAAAATCGGACAAAATTAAATTTTTTTGTTCGACATATTGTCAGGCTCATCTTGGATTATACTGCACCAATTTCATCCAAAAAAATATAGGACCACCGCAGCAACTTCCTGAACATAACATAAAAAATTTCATTCAAATCGGCACCTCCGTTTCGGAGTAATCGGTGTGCATACATAGAAAAAATACATAGTCGACGAATTGAGAACCTCCTTCTTTTAGAAGTCGGTTAAAAAGAATAAAATAATATTTTTAGAAAAAATTAAGTAGTGGCACTGTGAGACTACCCTACGAGCAGCCAGTGATTCAAAGTCAGGACCCAATGATTTAGTATCGAGGAAAAAATATGCATTAAGTATTAAAACAAAAGTAACAATTTATTTCCTTAAAATAAAATAATTACATAGATAGTAATAAACAGGTATTTAATAGTATTTTACAAAGAGAAAATGGTGTAGTTTCTTAAAAATATCTGTAAGTTTGAATAATATAACTTTAATTACTAGTTTAGTCTCCAGTCATCATTTCCATGAATTCTGAAAAAGAAAACAAAATCAACAAAAATTGATAAAAATACCTATATTAACTTTTTAAAGAAAAACTTCCACAAATTTGAATCATTTATAAGCCGGTCACAAAGTGTTTTAAAACCTTTTATTAAAATTAGAAAATATACTTCAATAATTAAAGTAAGCCAGGTGTTTTCAAGTTTACAATATTTTTTTTATTTCGGGATTTAACTTCCTTGCTTTCTTTTTTTTTTTTTTGGAAATTTTTGTCATTGATCGACAATATTTATGTAATTTTAAAGAAAACCTTATTCATACAAGATTACTTAAAAGGTAGAAAAGTTATTAAGTGGTGAAAGTTTCCGACAATTTTATTTGTAGTTTGATTGTGCTTCCGGAGGGATTTTAGCTCCTTAAGTTTTTAATAAAATTGAAATGTTGCATTATTTCATCTTTATTATTTTCGAACATTAAACTATAAAACGTTGAAAACGAACGATTGTTATTAAACTGGAAATAATAATTAGTAAGTAGAAGTTAACATGATGTAATTCAAACTTTGTTATTTGTGCAAGTCTGATTTAAGTAAATGTTTCTTATCTTATATATATATATATATATATATATATATATATATATATATATATATATATATATTTATGTTACTACTTGGTCGAAATATACTCTGTTTCAAACTTTGGCTAGAATATTTTTAGTCAATCTTAGGAGTGACAAACAGGTCCAGTCAAAGTGCAAAATAAAAACTCTTGATATGCAGTGCGCTTCTCGAATCACTGTGCATGTTTGGACTTGTGAAATTGTGATAAACAAACTCCTGGAGAGAAGCGTTTTGGCTCAGTCTCAATTCACTGTAACTCACCAGGAAACGATGCATGGTCAAAATAGCCTCAATACAGTACTCATTTTATCAAATAGATTTGAGTAGTAAATCACCTGAAAATGCAAACTTATCATAAGTTAGTATTTTCAATAGAGTTGTGTCATCAAATTTAACAAAGGAACATAATTTTCCTAAAAATATTCATTTTAAAGTAAAATTTTGGTGAAAACACATATGATGAGGTCATCAATTCATTAAATATTGATATATGAGGAAAAATGGAAACAAAAGTTCTTGAAGATCGTCATTTGGAATGGTTTAATATGTCTATATCTGCTTTTCGACAGTTATAAACTAGGCAAGAGAAAAATTTCAGCAAAAGGGTTCCATGACTGTCGACTCCCCAACAAAAACTACTTATGCAGCTTCTCCTGATCATTTGGACCCTTTTAACACAGACCTTGACTTTTTCTCTAAAGTAGTGACAAGCAATTAAACTTGGGTACAACACAAAATTTAAATCCATGCAATGGATTCATAAGAGTTTTCCATATCTAAAAATTACCCTCAAAAATCTCATTGCCACCTACCCTTAGAGATAAACACAAGTTATTCTTATAAAGTGTACGTTAAAGGGCATTACAATAACAACACTTACCTACTGTAATACATTAATAAAATTGTATACAATCATTGATCAATTCTGGCTTGTGTCGGAAAAATTTTCTGCTTTTTCATAAAAATACTCGAGTTCCATAAACAGCCTAATTTAACACATCTTCGGCGACTGTTACTTTTTTAAGTTTGACCAATTATTTTATGGTCAAGATTAGACTTCGTCCGATTTACTTCTATTCAGAAAGTTGAAAAAGCACCTTATAATAACCAGAAAGAGGATATTGGTATATATTTTGAAGACCAACAAAAATAATTTTTTCTGAAGGAAAGTGCAGAGAAGTAGATTATAATAAAAAATAAAATTATCAAAAAAATTTAAATAACTGTAGCTTGGTAACCGATATGATTTTACGCAAACTTTAACTAGTTAAAGGCTCAATTAAAGAGATTGTTCCAACATTTGACTGGACCTGCTGGAAGTGGTCAAGCCCGAGATTTTAGTCAAACTAAAATTCGGTCTCTGCCTATAACATATACACACTAGTGCTTCACTTATCGATTCAAAAAATAATATAATATTTCTTACCATCGAAATCGACTGTTCCTGAACCATCAGTGTCAATTTCAGCAATCATTTCATTCAACTGATCCCCGGTAAGCTGGTCATCCAACGCGGCAAGAATTTCTTTTAAACATGAAGTGGGGATAAAACCTAAACCTGAAAAAGAAAGAAAAATAAATAAATAAAATTATGAGATACCAACAAAAGTAATAAAGAATAGGGATAATTCTTGCAAATTAAACTTAATCTATTTATTTTTTTAAATGTAATTCTCCTCTACCAACCAATCAACAATTTTGAACAAAAATACGTTTAAATTTGCATTCACAGGACCCAATTTTTAAAAAGTTTTGAGTTAAAATTGCATGTTTTTGCTTGTTCATTAAAACCGCAATGCAAGTTTGTACGTTTATAGCCAAAATAAAATTACACTTATAAAGCCAGATTTACAGGTTCAAATTAAGGGGTTTCGCTCAACCTTGAGACTGTCAACCACTCTACAACCCTTCGTCAACACTTTATAAGGTTATTAACGATTCACCACGAAATTTAGGCAATTTACGTCTACCTGTTTCAGGTTCAGCAATATAATAATAATGACAAATTCTCAGGAGGACCTTGTCAGAACGATAACAAATATATATCATTCCTTATATACAATACTGCTTATAAAATGGAAGTTAATTTGTTCCAAGAATTTTTTTTCGATTTAAGACTAGTACAAGAAGTGTTCGCGTTTGGAATTTTTTATAGTTTGTGCAGAGAGACAAGTAAATTTTTCTGACAAAGCCACTTACATCGCTGATTTTGCATACGTTTTAAGTCCCCCCCCCCTCAGTGTCACGACGATGGAACCAGCGTAGAGGGCGCTTCGAACACTACAGCTTTGCTTCTTATTACTTTAGTCGCAACTGCCCACGGTTATCGATTGGTGAGTGCAACAAACATTTTTCAGAGCACAATTTTTTTGATTGAAATCACTCATTTGTAATATGTTTTTATTATTTTAACCATTCTGTGATAATTTTATCACTTTATGTAGTTAATAATGCATATAATTAATAATTTGTATTCTTATGACCACTACTTAACATTGTCATTGTTGTTCAGTATTTTTTATCGAACGTTATTTCAGCAGAAACATTTAAATTATAACAATTCTAGAACTTTTATTTTGTGACTCTGCCTAGCCTAATTGCTCTTGGGGATTATATGAAATGTATATTGAGTTTTAATATATTAGTAATATAAGTATATATATATATATATATATATATATATATATATATATATATATATATATATATATATATATATATATGTGTGTGTGTGTGTGTGTGTGTGTGTGTGTAAAAATATGAAAAAAGCTGAAATAAAATAAAAAATTACACGCAATAATTGAATATTTATTCTCAGAATGCCGATATTTCCAATCATGCAATGTCTAAAATGATTGTTCTATTAGACTTTTAAGCTCTAACATATAATAAAAACGATACATATATGAATAAAACATTCAAAGACACGTTGTAAATAAGTGATTTTAATAAAAAAAATTGCTGGGGATACCAGGGGTGGGTTTAAAGCGTATGAAAAAAATCAGTGAGTTAGGTGGGTTTGTCAGAAAGCCATAGGAAAAATCTCCGTGTCGCTTTTACTAAATTTATTGTACAAAGATGAAATGTAAAGTTTCCTACGTAACGAGAAAAATAATATTCTTCTTTTTGACTTGTCAGCAATCTCAACTATCTCCGTCACTTTAGTCGGCGGTCATTCATGATGCTTTTGTGAAGTTTTTGGAAAAATTCTTTAGTTTCAGCTGACTTTGATATTCTAGAATGCCCATCATCTTGCGTACCATTGTAATCTTTGAGCAGAAAATACAATTTTGATAAAATGAAATATTTTCCATGCTTCGAAAACAATAAATAACTATTTCAAAGACTCAAGTAATACCGAATCAAGATGATGTTTCAAGATGGCAAGCGCCATCTCTAGAATAGATCGCAAATTTTTCATCTCTTCCTCGTATATACGTTATATTTACTCAATAAGTCAAAAAGAAAAACTTAAAGTATACAAAAATAAAGATTTATAGTCAACTAATCAAGAGATTAATGGCTTGACTCTTAGGTTTATTATACGAAAATGGGAATTGGTAAATAATTTCTCTCGAATAGATTACAAACACTTTTTTCCAAATTTGGCCTGATTACCTAAAATCATGATAGTGTGATTCTCTTGCGACCATTTATCAAACTTTCTGACGGAGTTGAAAGTTGGAAGATATCAAAAATAAAGTCATTTTTCTAGGTCGAGTACGTGATAAATTATAGAATTTCTTGAAAACCAGATTTCAAATACCTATTTGAAAAATGAATTAAGAGAGAGGATATAATAAAATTCGTTTGTTTAACGTCTCAAAATGAAGGTTTTATCATCATCTACATTTTCATATAATACCATTATATTTACGGTCAAAGTAAACTTTTATTTTGGCGACAAGAGCAAAGTATAACCAAAATAACAAGTCTCCATAAATTCATGAATGTCAACGAGAATTACTATTACATCATATTTTGTTAGATATTATTAACATTATTTTGTTTATATAATAAGGTTTTTTTGTTTATTTCATTAAGAAGGTATTTTGAGAGTGGATTGAAAAAAAAAATTCGGAGAAACGTTGAGTTTTTTAGATATTTCTACCTAATTAGAAGTTAGGTTATTAATACTTTATTCACCATTTTTCCTTTTTGACTAGTATATTTGTCGACTCTCAGCTTAATATTAATGACAGTTCAAGATATTCCTCAATCTACACTCATGAAAACAGCTTCAACTTTTAATGTAGCACATTTTAGTGTGTATAATATACTGATAAAGGAGAAGTGTCACCCTTGCAAGATATGCTTAATTCAGGAGTTGTCGGAAGATAATTTTGACCATCGAAATCAATTTTGCGAGCAAATGTAACAATTATACAATTGGGCCACTGAAACTCTGAATTGGTATACAGTAGTTAACAACCAAACCTTCAGAAAGGAACGTGTGGTGCGGTATAGTTGTCTCGACGTACTTCCAGCGTGACCTGTTTTCAAACGAGATGGAGCCCTGTCCCACTACGCTACCCCTTTTCGTGCTTATTTGGATGAGGTTTTTCCGAATCGTTGTTAGGGCAGAAGAGTGGCCAGCCACATCGCTTTTTTCAATGAGTTTAATAGTGTGTTGCAAGGCAACTAAGGTAAAAGGAAAAAGGAGAGTTGTCGCTTTCTAGTAATTTAAAAATTATTTCTAAATTGTGGCAAATATTGTCATAATAATTATTTTAAATTTCATTGAAGAAACATTAGGAAAAAAAAAGTTATTTTATTGACAATTCCTATTTTTTATATGGATCTTTACACCTTTCTATATCTTGACGATGATAAAAACAATTCAAATATGTTTTTAAGATTTATTTTTCCCAAAAATAGATTTTTCCAATTTTTCGTCTTATCGAAAATTTCACATTAATTAAATCAATTTCATTATTTCGAAAGTTGTTTTGCAGGTTTCTAATGAAAATTATTATTGAAAAATGAAAGAATGCCTGAAACCTTTGAATATGACTCACCAATAATCTAACTTGCGAACAAACGATTTTATGAGAATAAATATTTTCTAATAATCCAACTAGGTGTCCAAAAATAAAATGAAAATGAATATTACGTTTATTTCACACTTAAACGTATAATTTTGTTTATACAATTTTTGCATTACTTTAGCTGTTACAAATACAAAAAATTTAATGTTTCAGAGATTTTTCCAAAGGAACAGTTTTCTCAATTTTTTGGTTTTTCTTTGAAAATGGACGTATAAATAATGTACGTTTCTAATTCTACAAGAAATTTTACATAAAAAACATGTCTCGTATTTGTTTAAGATAATTCATTTCTGGTTAAATAAGCGAAATCTTTTTTAAAATATGTTAAAGTGCAATAACATTTTCAAAATGGTCTAGGAATGTGACATTGCGAATTAAAGCATAAAATTATGGACAATTCCGCCTTTCAATAATGAAAATACGTGTACGAAATTTGGTGAAAATAGGAAATCTGCTTATAGACTGTTTATCTAGTGTATATGCAATTATGCGATACAATATTTTAATTTTATTATTGTCGGACAAGTAGTACAGCGCAATATTTCTGTCGAAGACTCCATTGTCAGAAAATACAATAACGTATCATATGTACATTTTGTCCAACAAGTGGTAATCAGTAAAATGTCCACAAAAAAGTAACAATTTTCTAGCGTTGGAATGGAAAAAATGCGTTTGGCAGACAATATAACTATTCGATTATACAAATATTAATTAAAAAGCTTTGAAAAAATTAGCTGATTGGAGTTAAATAAATATATATACGTTGTCTTGATATATTACAAATGATGAAATCTACGATCGACGCATCATTTCTGTCGGATACCTTTCTTTTAGTGTTTTTCATCAAATTATCCTACTACTTAATTGCAAAAGAAAGTGTTCATCAAAATCAGTATATACAAGAAATTCCGTATAAAAAAGTTATCAGAATCGTCAAAATTAAGCTACTCAAAAAGTTTTAGAAGAGTGGTAATTGTGTTGAGAGAATGAAGTTACAGTGTTTAAAATGACTGTAATTAAACAATTTAGTTCAAGCTTTTAATCCATAAGACTACATTGACTTGTATCCCTTATTAGATGAATAATATATTACATGTAGTTAGTCACATTAAACTACACCAATACCCAGAAGGCTGACTGCATAAGATATTTGGTTGATAAGACGTGTGAATAATCATTTGTTAGTCGATCGCACCCTCGGATGACTTTCGCTATATCTTTCTTTCCTATAAGGAAGGTAGATAGAAAGAATAAGAGGTGCCTATCAAAAATAGAACACGATTGAGGGATTCGCTTATTACGCCAAATTGTTTATTTTGTAGATTAGTTTAATGTTGCATGAAATCTGATCCGCTAAGTTTATGCGTAATTATGGATGTAAAAAGTAACTTGGTATAGTTACTGAAAATTTATTATAATGTCCAAGGGTTGTGTCCCTGAAATGATGGGTCCGATTCTAAATTGTATGTTTTTGGGTTTTGCGAAAAAAATGGCTTAATGCTCTTCTTCAATCAACAAATCTAAATCAACTCAAATTTCCAAAGTTTGCGAATAACACTTTTCTGAAGGTAATATAATTCAGCGTTTGAATTACGAACAGGTAAAATTGTTTCATGTAATTTGAAAAATCTTCGATTGAACTAAATAGTAAATAAGAGGCTAAGTAGCGCAGTGGTATGGCATTTTTCTATCAATCAGGCTTCTGCTGCTATCTACCAGGATACACTTGAACATATTAAATATGTACTGTCATGTAATAAAGTATGGTGAAGAATAATAAAGGATTTTGAAAATAAAAGCCAACCAATCAAAAAGTCCCAGGTTTGATCTGAAGCGAGACCGAGCATCAGTCCGCATTTTTTTTAGTAGTAAAATGAGCCTCAGAGTGAAACTTGCGGTAATAATGGGCCATTATCTCCTTTCTACAAGCATACACTACTGGAGGTAATAGGCAATGTTCCGCGTGCATTATATGGCAAAGAGACAGACAGGTTGAAAGCGGGGTCATGCTATCTTTCTCGTTCCGTGTATTTAGTTTTGTTCTGCATCCTTTCCGAAACGTGCACTATCGAATTAAGGTCCGGAACAAGAGAGATAACATGACACTCTCTCTGTCTCTTGGTCGTGTAACACATGAGGAGCATTGCATGCTTCCTTGCAGACCGATCAGCACTATTACATAAAAGACGTATCTGCTAGATCCCAAGACGAACTAAAGCTATAAAAAGGGACTGTTATTATAACTTAATAATTCCCAACGTTTTATATAAATGATTTTTCAAAGAAATTTTTAGAATAGTGCGGAAATTATATTTACTTTCTTATTTAATTTGTAATGAAAAGGAATAAGAAGTATAACATTCTCAATAATCTCAATATACATACGGACCTGTCAGAGTGGTTTTTGCCACAACACTAAAACGGTTTTGATCTAGAATTGGAGTTAAACCATTTTGGGGTTACGAAAAACTTTCGTTGACGCGAACCGAGTGAATATACTCTTTATTTTAGTTGTACTGTTTCATATCTATCGTCTAAATAAAAATCTAAGAATATTTCCCTGAATATTTACCTTCTTTATCATACAACCTAAAAGCTTCTTTAAGTTCTTTTTGGAGGGCTTCCTCATCTTCATTTTCCAAGAAGTGGGCTGCTACACGACAGAAAGTGTCGAGGTCGACAATGCCGTTGCCTGAAAAATAAGTCATAAAAGTAATACTTAAGAGAATTTTTAAGAGTTACTAAAAATTATAAATAAACTATAAGTAAATTCTTACTTGAGATTGGATAGGCACGCGTTTTATTGCGTTACGCTTTGTTATAACCTTAGAAGCAAGAAGCATCATATAATGAATGTCCTAAAAGCATCTTTAACAATAAATTTAAATGAAAAAGCAACCATTCTATATCCAAAGATTCAAAATATAAAAAAGTATTTGCAGCATTTCCCTCAAATTAAAATCCCAACGATTACATCGATTTTTAAAAATTCTTAGTCGAAATGTAGGATAACAATGGGAAAAAACTTCCATTTTACCTTCCAGCACACTCAAATACAACGTTTTTAAACAATGAAAGTAACTAATGGATTTCCACTTATTTAAAAGGGTGGGAACGCAGTCATTTTTGCTGACTGGAGGATAAATGTTTTTGTCCACTTGGATGGACGCGTTTCTGCTGTTTCCAATTTAATGGATGAAACGAATTTCATTGAAATGAAATTTAAACGAAACCAGTGATATTTGTATTAGACTAGATTTTCATCCATATATGAGCAGACAAATAGTTAAAGAAATTATTAAAGAAAAACATTATTATAAAGTATAATTAAAGGTAGACACATACATAAAAATATTTTAGCCAATTTATTTTTTATTATTTACTATCATCTGGTCTAAATTTAAAAGTAAAATGCATTTTAAAACATATTTCCCCTGAAAGTTTGATAGATTTACGTATTTTGTGTTCTCGGAATCAAAATATGAATTCCAGTTTTGGCTAATGTTCACCAGTCATTCATCTTTTCTATTTAATTAAAAGAGTCCAGGTCACTCTAAAATAAAATTTAAACAGACTTTTTAAAGTGAAAACTCGCCCGAATGGCAATAAGATTATTATAAACGAATAATTGTTTAAACATTTGAAAATTCGATTTTTTTCAAAAAAAAATATTATTTTTTTGGACGATTTTAAACAACAAATTTTTCTAATATTTTTTTTGCACGACGCTTGTCTTGGAAGATAAGCAATGTTTAAACATTTAAAAAGGCGATTTTTGTAATTTTCAGACGTTAATAATTTTTGACTAAATAAATATTTTTCAATTTTACTTGTAAGGATCGAAAGCTAAATGACGTATTCGCATCTGTAGGCTTTAAAATGAACTTCAACAAGACAAAAATAATGAGCCACGAACAAGCAAACATAACAATACAGAACCAGAGGATAGAAAACGTCGAACACTATGTATACTTGGGTCATGACATCAGACTAGGGGAATCAAATCAGGATACTGAAATAAAAAAAGAACACAGCTGACATGGGCCTCTTTCGGTAAACTTGCATACATCCTGAAAAATAATTCAATTCCCATAAATCTAAAAAGAAAAGTATACGACACATGCATATTATCGGTGTGTACATATGGATTAGAGACCATGTCTCTCACCAAAAAGTCTGCTAAAAAATTAGAAACAGTCCAAAGAGTGATGGAAAGAAACATGCTTGGAATATCATTAAGAGACAGGATTAAAAACACCGAGATAAGACGCAGAACGAAAGTCAAAGACATCGTGAAGGAAGTTGCAAAGATGAAGTGGCGATGGGCTGGTCACATAGCCCGATATGAGGACAACAGATGGACATGAAGAATCCTGGAATGGAGACCGCGGGAGATAACAAGAAGCACGGGAAGACCTCAAAAAAGATGGGTAGACGATATAAGGACAGTGGCAGGCAAACAGTGGATGAGATTGGCGAAGACTAGAGAAAGATGGAAACAATTGAGAGAGACCTACATCCAGAAGTGGATGGACAGAGGTTGACAAAGAGAGAGAGAGAGAGAGAGAGATCGAAAGACTTAATCAAGATCTACAAGCTGTAATAAAATTTTTTACGGATCGATCCCTGGAAACAAAATTCAAAAATGAAAAAGTTATTAACGTCTAAAAATCACATTTTTCAAATATTTAACATTATTTACCTCGGAACTTACCATTGTACTTTTTTGTTCAAAAACATTCCAATATGTTTATAACAATCTTATTTTGACTCAGCCGAGCTTTCACAATACAAATCGTGTTCAGATGCTCAAAATACATAAAGAAAACTTTAAAAGATCTATCTTTTTTAATAAGCTACCGCTTTTCATCTAAATTAAATATGCAATTGGGACAACTCTGGTTCTCATACTAGCCAGGATATCTCCAGTAGTAGTCAACCAATATTCTTAAGCGTCATTTTCCGCTGTAATATTTGTCGATTTGAGGAATGTTTTGGTTATATAGTTCTCATATTCATTTGATCTTTTTCTCCTTTCCTTTCAGCCTTTACATATTCATTGCTGAACATAGACCTCCTCAAAATTTCTTCACGCCCCTCTAGTTTGTACAAGTTGATAACATCTTTTTCCATCCATCTGTTTAACATCATACAGCTATATTTTTAGCAGTCTACCAACACTTCTTTTCTGAAATATTGGCGTCCATCGTAATATTTTTAGGGTTCATTTATTAAGATCTTGTCTAGCCACGTGACCTGTTCACCTCCATTTCATTCGAGCTATGAAATTATATATAGGACTCTTGTTCTTTGCCCAATTTCCTTGTTTCGTACTTTATCTCTCATACTAAATCCTAGCATCGGTAATTTTTAATTTTTTGGCACTTTCTTGCGTTAAAATTCTTGTTTCCATTTCATATGTCATTACAAACATGAATGAATATATGTTCACTTATGGAAGTAAAAATTTGCTCAGATGGTAAGCGATACTCAAAATATTTGAATCAGACTTGAATAGTATAGAATTACCAAAAAGCACTAAACAGACTGATGGAAAACAGAATAAAGTTACCACACCAGGGGCGGATCCAGCCTCTCTCCTTGGGGGGGGCGGTGATATCAGAAAATTACAGTATGGCAAGCGAAAGCAAGTTGTCCCCCGGGGGGGGGACACCATCAACATTTCCATTTCTAGTGTAAAAGGCAGGGACGGGGCTATTTTTTTGAATTTGAAGTTCTTGGAGAGGAGGGGGGGGGCGATCACAAGAAAAAACAAGTTTCCGACAGGGGAGTGGGAAGATCAACATACACATTCCTCGTATAAGAGGCAGAATCGGGTCTATTTTCCTGAATTCAAAACTCCTGGGAGGGGGTGCTATCGCAAAAAAAAAAAAGTTGTCAACGGGGGGGGGGGTTGCCGGTAGCATACACATTCCTAATATAAAAGGCAGAATCGGTTCTATGTTCCTGAACTCAAAGCCCTTGGGAAGGGGAGGGGCGATCGCAAGCATACACATTCCTATATTCTATTCAAGAACTAGAGAGAGTAATAAAACTGTTACCGAAACCTCCAACGTACCTGCTTCAGTGCCACCGGTAACTGAGAACTGCCGTAAATCTAATTATATTTAAATATTATAAGCTTTTATAAATTTACTGCAACAATAAAATTTCTGATAATTCAATTTAATTTCTACCAATGAGCAAAGTACACCTTACAGTGTGTCCTTAGTGATTTATTTTGTTTGTGCTTGTTTTTATATATTATTTAAGATTAGTGAGATACCCAAAAAATGGAGGGCATTTTTTCCTCAACGAAAAACTTATTACGATGAATGTTTATGATGCCTTAAGATATTAATATCTAGATAATAATGTTAAAAGCTCTGTTGAGATGGGTTCCAGTATAACAGGAGTTCGAAAATCTATCATGTATCGAACACTGACGGAGAAAAAAACGACTGGAATTGTTAGTAATCCTAAGCTACATTCGATCACAGGCAGACGAAAAACCTCGTTGGAAGAAGAGATGTAAACTGTAATAAAAGGAGTTGTACATACATTTTATTATGGGAAGCAGATCCCAACCGTCGAAAAATTCTAACTAAAATCAATGATGATCGGGATTTGCCTGAAATTAAAAGAACTGAGCTCTGGAAATTGCTCAGAAAACTTAATTTTTGTTGGGAAAAACTAGTTAGGAAATCTGTTCTTATAGATCGTCCGGAAAATGTCCGTTGGTGAAGGAAATATCTCTCTCAAATAAAAGGTAGAGTTGCTGGAAATAACACAACTTAAAAAATTAATAATTTAACTGGACTTTTGAAAGATCTTTTTAAATAAAGTTACTGCAGACAATTGCAAAAAATCCATATAATAAAAGAATAAAAGAAAATGTGGAAACTCGATCTCATAATCGGTGAGACAGGAATCAATTATAATTAATTTGAGCGAAGATAGCTTCACTGACTTTGATGACGAATAAGATACGTAATGTTTACCAGCTTTAACACAATTTATTATTTAAATTTTCTGTAACATATAAAAATTAATGACATTTGAATCCCTTTTTAGTATTTAATTGTATATATGTTTAACTTCTTGTATTTTTGATAATGGGTATTTTGTAAGTATTTAAATTATAACTTAGAATTTTTTGAGAGAAAAAGGCTACGTTTTAGTCTAAATGTGCCTAAAACGGTTTCTATGCCAAAATTAAAAATAATAAAACTACAGTTGTGATTTGTGTTAAATATGTCAAAATTATCTATTTTTTCTAATATATGTGAATTATTAAAAAATCATAAGAAATAAAATAATATTATAAAAACTTTTTATTTTAAGTTTATTACTGAAATAATACTCTATGCCATAAATATTTAGTGATAAAATAGACCTCCTTTTGACGCCTTCCGATGCCTATGACAAGGATTAAAATCCTTTTTAACACTTCACACATCCAAATATCTATTGCTATCCAACCAAAATAGTCCATTATTATAGACCAGTATTTTTGATTATAAAATTTCTAACCCATTCCTATGAAAAATATATGTGTCTAACAGATTTTGCCAAAGACACCAGACTAAAGAACACAGGTTTGCGAAGAAAAAAAAGGTAAAAAATTAAAAATTCTCCCTAGTTCTTGAATAAACTATAGTATAAGAGGCAAAATCGGGTCTATTTTCCTGAACTCCAAGCTCTTGGGGGGGGCGATCGCCCCCACCGCCCCCCCCTTGGATCCGCGCCTGTACCACACTAACACTTTGGACAACAAGACAACAAATCATCATCAGATTTACTTGCTAAAATTCTGGTTTGATCTAATAGAAATTACATATCCTACAGTATGTATCAAATGACCTGTACTTAATTAGAATAAAGCACACAAAGGCAGCTTAAGGTCAATTATTAGGCTGGGAACATCATGATTGCTAGTGCCTTAGATAGGTAAATATGTCGAATTCAGAAAATCTATGGATTACAATTTCATTACAGGAGTTTTAATTCCAGACATCTCTATGCGATGTTGTGACATCCTCCAAAAATTCCCTTGCATAATGGAAATTAAATAATTTCGCATTATGTTATGCTATTTCTCCCCTTCCTCAAAATAAGCTAGTGAAACCTGCATTTTAAATTCAGTTTCAAACTAACTAGGGTCTCATTAGTGTCGGATAAATGATTTTGATGCACAGCAGTATTATTTTTAGTGTTAAATCGACTAAAAAGTCATTCGCCCTGTAATTCGTTTGAACCACAAAAGAGACTGTCTGAGACATCATAATTCGTTTAGTTTGGATCTCAAAGCAATTCTGAATGCATGGACATGGGTCGTTTATAATTTCCAATCATAATTTCCTCGCTGTTTCTCATTTTCGCGATTTTCTACACCCAGCTTTGATGTTATTCTACGTTTGTTCATTATTAATCTCTTTGTGGGACATTTGTGCAATACAGCAAAAGGGTTTATTTAAAACAGGCATTAGACAAAACTAAATCATTCATTTACCGCTCCAAGATAACTTGTTGGAAATGAACTTTTCTTGATTTAAATGTAGTTGGAATACATGTTGACAATGCTGTTTAATGCATTATTTTGTCATTCTTTTATTTTGTAGCAATACAAATAATTTTTCTTCATTTACTAAATGCCAAATTTAAAAGAACCGACAGAAAAAATTTTACGGTTACCCTTGAAACCAATTATAAAATAATTCTTTTAGGAAGAATTTACTGCCTTTGCTAAATAACTACACTTTATTACTTAGCCGTTTCTTAATATGTATTTTAGAACTTTTTCGAAAGAAAAATTATAAAACCATTTATAACGCGTAAAGAAGCTGAGGAGGAAAGTTTTATAAATGCTAAGCCGAATATCGTTTTTAATAAAAAGTTTGACGGGTCTTACAAGCAATCCCAGAGCTATTCTTTTTTTTTTCATTAATTCTGATAAATGTTGTAATATTTTTGGCATCAAAATAACTCAGAAAATAATGTGTTTATTTGCTTATTTGGTAATGTTATAAAATCCATATTATTTCAGAATGCTTTTGGAAGGGATACAGAAGTTATTTACATATTTAAATTTATAAAAATTATCAGAGGAAATGATGATAATTGAATACCGCAGCATTCTAAAAAATTGCACTGCACATAAGCTTGCCATCTGTCCTCTTTTAAAGGACGTCCAAGGGGATTTTTCAAATATATACGGAGTTTATGACGTTTTCCCTCTACCCATTTCGTCGTCCTTTATTTAAATGACTTTAAAGGGCATAGTCAAGTCAAAGTCAAGAGTACCCTTTTCTGCCATCTCATATTTTTTTTTACCCTTTACTAACAAAAAATTGTCATCAGAAGTGAACTAAAAATAGCGCTTTATGGCTATTACTGGTGACAGAGACATTATTAAACAGTATTATTTATTTATAGTAATGACAGTTAAAAAATGTTTCCAATTTTAATTATTGCATTCCTAATTAATCTAAGATTTCCCATTAAATGTCGATATATTTATTTAACTATATTTAATTCATAATAAAAGACACGAAATTGCTTAAAATAGACACAAACGGCACTTTTACCCTATTCATTCTCTTGACAACCTGTATTTTTTTTGACCTTTCGATTCAAGCTCATTGAAATGGAGAAGTATTCATATACTCTCATGGCTTGGCGATCTAGCGCATATAGCCACCATAACACCTTAATTTCAAAATAATTAATATTGTCATAAATACTTTTTTATTTACACATGCTTAAATAGGCAAGGTTTAGTGTATCCAACCAGGGTCGCAAGGATGCAAGGCCAATCACTTGACCTTCACACCACTGCAAGGTCTATCTTGTATTTTGAGTATTAATTGTTCCGAAATATCCACAATATCCCACATACAAACTTATTTTTATGAAGTATACATCAAATTCAAATATAAGAAATGGAAACCTATAATTTTGAAAGTGATTATTGTTACATAATATCATATTTTTTAACCGAAAGTGTACAAGCAGTAAACATGAAAAATGTCACCCTGGAGACGACCCAGTTTCCTCTATCGGGATTTAAAAGGTCTATAAGTTATGATAAACATAAGAGTAATATATTAGCTACAAAATAATTGTTGTGTAAATATTCCTGAAATATCCTGGCGCACTCTGACAACCAATATATCTCGGAATGAAATGTACACTGACGAATGGCCTATAATTTACAAACATTCAGCCCCTTGTCGAGGAAATGACAAAAAATGGGAGTCGTTTAAAATTAGGGTAATGCCAGATGTCAAGATTTTAAATCAGGTCAGTGAAATAAAAATGTTTTGAAATATTCTGGTTTGAATAAACAAGTTTTTAGAGCAGAACATAAACGCAAAACTAATAGAAGAGTTTTCCAAAATCATTAATTGTCATAGCTTTATTTAAATTGAATTATTTCATAACAAATTAAAAATTTAACCAGATCTAAAGATAATTTAAAGATAAAAAGTCAGAAGCTCAACAATGTAATTATAAGGGAAGTGGCGATAATAATTTTAGGGCTAAATTGCGAAATATATCATGAGTTACAAAAAAATAATTTTTATTATCTTTACGGGACGATGAATTTTGAAGTGGTAATTGTTTTTTTTTATGCGTGAATTTCATTTCTGATTTAGTACAGCTGCACTGATGAAATAATGTAAGATCGAAACTCGGATGAAGAAAGAAATAAAGTGTACTTTACAGAGAATACTATACTATACTATATAAAAAGTTCTTCGAAATTATTTATGAAGCTTTTTGTTTAAATATATATGAAAATAAATTGTTTTTACAAGAAAAACTAAGCCAACTTCAAAAATTGCACCAAGAAGTAAAAAATAAGTTGTAAACTATTTTATATTGCAATCAATTTAATTATTATTGATTTGCTTATTTACTTTTTTATTTTTATGGAATTATTGTGTTCTAGAGTGTCTTTGTATAGTTTTTTTTTTTAAATCAATTTAGTTTTTCTTTGTAAAAATAATTTAATTCATCCTTTTGAGTTTCAACTACTCTTCAAACTGGGTAACTCTAATCATAATTTTCGTGAATGAACGGAAGACGTTTAAAGTGAAAATGAAAAGAAATTTCGTTGAAATAATATAAAAAAGTCTGATTAATATTTAGCAGGGAGCAACAATAAACATCAAACTGTCAGAAATAACAACAGATCCAGTCCCAATACTGCACTTCGCCAAGGTGATCCACTATTCCCCAAATTATTCGTCATGGTCCTCGAAGATATTTTTGAATATATGAGCTGAGATGGTAAAGGAATAAACACAAATGTAAATTATCTAAATAACTTTACATATGCCGATAAGGTAGTGTTAATGGCACCAGAAAAAGAAGCGCTGAAATCAGTAATACAAGAACTTAACGAAAATTCAAAACGTACTGGACTATAAATTAATGTAGAAGACAATAACTATGACAAACACAGGAAAGATCATGAATATTGCAAGGGAAAGAAATACTTAAAAACAAGCATAATAGTTTATATATTTAGAACCAAGATTTACATTGAACACAGGCAACCAAAAAATCGAATTTAAAAGATGAATGCAGTTGAAATTTGTCGTATTCGGTAAACTCAAAAATAAAAAGATTTCTCAATATCTTAGAACCAAATCTGGACTATGACGAAAAAGAACATCGATCGGACAATAAAGATACAAACGTCAAATGCTGTACATAAAGTTAAAAGACAAAATAGTAAAATATGGATAAAGGAAAAAACAGGAGTGACAGACATAAGAGAATGATGCACACGTTTAAAATGTTAATACGCTGATCAGACCACCTGACAAACAAATAACAGGTGAAATACACGGATTTTGAAGTGGTGTCGCAGACTAAGAAAAAGAGTACAGGGTAGATTCCAGACGAGGTGGGTAGATGACATAAAGCATCGCGCAGGACTTACATGTAAGAGGAAAGCTCGAAATAGAAAGAAATGTAGAGAAGTTGGAAGACGAATAGAAGAAGATAATTGATGGACAGAATGTTGTTGTTTTTTTAGATATCAATTTCTTTGCAATAAACTTTTTGAGTTTTGAACCTCCTAGAAGTAAACCTATGTTATAAATAATTTTACAAATCCGAAAAACATGCTAGAAATATTTATGTCTTACTCCCAAGAAAAATATATGCAAATGATTTCGGTTAAGAGATCTGCAAAATTTTCAGTTTTTAACTCCTTTGCAATCTTAGAACAATTTCGGAGAGTTCCCTAAAATACTCCGACAATTTCATTAATAGATCTCAAATCTATAAAAAGTGATGAGAATGAAGTCTGGTAAAAATTTCGCTAGCCCACAATTTTTTTAGTCTTGTCAGGTTTCAAGTTTTTAATGAACTTGGAAATATTGTTATGGGACTACCATCGAGAATTCCTTAATATATATTTTCCTAAAATATGGTTGTCGGAATTGCTTTGTCTTTATTATTATTTATTTTTAAGACGTTTCGTTTGGGTTGTATTTATAATTTTTATCAAGTATAAACTGAATGCTTTTGTCTTAAGACTACGAGCTCATATAGGGACTGTGTCCGTTGAAGCGCAGTTTCACTTCATTGTACACACCTCAGTGATTTGATGTCACAAAGTAGTGATTGTCAAAGATTAAGTATCTCAATACTCGGTTTACTGAAGATTCCATTATTGTTTTTAATGTGGGCTGCTTCTATAAATTTTCTTTTTTCCGTGTTGAGTTCCATATATATTGCCGCAGCCTCAGACCATTTTATATGGTGTTGTTTATCCTAGACGTGTTCTGCAATATCTGATCTCGACGTTTCTCCTTTTTGTGTATGAGTTTTATGTTCCTTAATTCTAACTTCTAGTAGTCGTTTGGTTTCTCCAATATACATTTGGCCACACTCACATGGAACTTTGTAAACACATTCTTTCTTACCGGTAGTTTTTGATTTTGTTTTTATTAAATGAGCTCTAAGTGTATTTCCTGATTTAAAGGCTCTTTTTATATTATAACTACTGGTAACTCGTCTTATTTTTTCCAAAGTTACCTTAATGTACGGAATTGTGAAGAAGGAATGTGTCTCTTGCTGTCCAGTGTTCGTTTTTCTAAACTTATTTATGACATCGTCAATTAGTTTTAACCATTCTGTTTTAATTCGGATTTAATATTTGCTACCAATTTTTCCAATGATGTTATTGCATATAGATATAGCGCAATTATAGAGGTTGCGTATAATTCCCCGTTTTGTTACAATAGAATGTTTAGAACTATGATTAAGATATTGTCCAATATGTGTTGGCTTTCTGTATACTGAAGTTTTTAATAGTCTCTTTTGAACGGTTCACCATGACATCTAGGAAGGACAGTTGAACATTTACTTCTTCTTCCATGGTAATTGTAGATCGAATGGTATTTAGATGTTTCAAAAAATCATTAAGTTCTTGATCATTGCCCTTCCATACGATGAAGGTATCATCGATATATCTCAACTAGAGTTTCGGTTTTACTGTTGCCGTTTCTATGGCATGAGTTTCGAACCATTCCATATATATATATATATATATATATATATATATATATATATATATATATATATATATATATATATATATTGGCGACGACTAGAAAGAGTGAAGAACCCATCGAAAGCCCGTCGTCCTGAGCTTAGAACTTGTCCATCACCCCGTCCAGTGCTGACATTGTTCGATCTGATTAAGTTGTATCATTTGAAAGTCTCGTTTTGATTATGTCTAGTGATTCCCCTTATGGTACATTAGTATACAGACTTTTCACATCAAAGCTTATTAGTCTGTCGTCTGGCTCTAGATTGATGCTACTAATAATATTCACAAAATGTGTAGAATTTTTCATATGTGCTCGTCTTACCTTCTAAAGGTTTATGATTTTTAAAAGAAACTTTGCCAGTGCATTTGTTGGGGATCCTCTAGAGCTGGTTATTGGCCTCAATGGTATGTTCGTTTTAAGAATTTTTAGTAGTCCGTAAAGATGTAGTGGCTTACCGTAATGTGATGTGAGCGCCGATCGTAGGTTGTCAGGTATATGGTCTTGGTATTTCCTTAGTGTCCTGTAGATTTTTGACTCTGTAGATTTAGTGGGGTCATGAGCTAATTGTCTATATTTTCCTTTTTCCCGAAAATACACTTAGAGCTCATTTAACAAAAACAAAACTAAAAATTACCGATAAGAAATACACTTAGAGCTCATTTAACAAAAAAAAAAACAAAAACTACCGATAAGAAAGAATGCGTTTACAAAGTTCCATGTGAGTATGGTGAAATGTATATTGGAGAAACCAAACGACCGCTAGAATTTAGAATTACGGAACACAAAACTCATACACAAAAAGGGAAAACGTTGAGATTGGGTATTGCAGAACACGCCTGGGATAAACAACACCATATAAAATGGTCTGAGGCAACGGCAATATATATGGAACCCAACATGAAAAAAAGAAACTTTATAGAGACAGCTTACATTAAAAACAATAATAGAATCTTCAGTAAACCGAATGTTGAGACACCTAATCTCTTGCAACCACAACTTTGTAACATTAAATCACTGAAGTGTATATAGTGAAACGAAACTTTGCGCTTCAGTGAACACAGTTCCTATATAAGCTCGTAGTTTTAAGACAAAACATTCAGTTTATACTTGCTAAAGATTAGAGATCTACCTAATCGAAACGTCGTAAAAATAAATAAAAATAAAGACAAAGCGGAAGCAAACATTTAAAATATATATATATATATATATATATATATATATATATATATATATATATATATATATATATATATATATATATATACTCCTTTCTGTTTGATGTTGGTTAACAAATTTTGAAAAGATATTCGCCATAGTTTCTCAAATAAAAACTAAACACGGCCAAATAGTCGACTAAAAAGCTCGTCAAGCCTTTTTAAATTTCCGCTTAACTACCCCTAAAAATAATTAAAACTTCATTTTTAATCTCGTTTCGCTTAAATTTCGCGGTAATAGACATTAGCACCACTTTGGTCCGTTCCAATTAGATCGTAGCAGGAAGTTTATATCTGGAAATTTGCCAGAAATTACAGAAAATATTCCGAATGATTGAAAGAGCTCATTAGGAAAGATGCAAATAGGCTACTAACTACTTGGAAATATTGTGCTATCTTTTGTTTAACTTCATTATTTTAATTTGCAGAAATATATATATCAAGTTTTTATTTTAGAAGCAAATTTATCTAGTTGAATTATTATTGATTATAAAAATCTAGACTAAATACTTAAATTGCTTGAACATCAAAAAATATTTAAAATAGTATTATCCAAAAATAAAACTATACAGTCCTAAATTTAAACAAAAAATATGTGTAATATTAAAATAAAGTAGTTGCAATCCAATAAAGTCTAAAATATTAACACTGCACAAGAAAATTATAAATATAAAACACACAAAGAAAGAAAGAAAAAACAAAACTTAAATCACGAATAAAGAAAAAAAATCAAATTCTTCAATTATTACTGTTTGAACTCTCAAAGTTTGTACTTCGCTGTGCTGACATAAAAAGTTATTTTAGGAGTTCCACTAACGCTAGTAAAGCTTATATAATGAACACCTTTCGAAGAAAAAAAAACAGCAAAAAATAGACATGGGGTAATCCAGATGGCAAAACCATAATCAGCAATAGAAAAGATATAATCAAATTCCTAAGTGTATTGAACAGATTTTCGACAGGAAGCGATCTCCGCATTGTCAGAGGCAAAGGAAAAATAAACATAAAAAAAGGAATGTATTGCCTCCAAATTATGAAAATAGTAAGACGATAGATGAAATATTTGGAAACATCCAAGACTCCATAAATACACCTATCGAAAAATTTTGCCTTAAGGAAGTGCAAGAATAAAAATTTAGCCAAAGAACAAAATATTTAATGAAGCAGAGAAGAAAAATGGAAAATAAGAACACACAAGAATTTAGAACCCTAAACAGAGAGATATCAAAAAAAATCAGAAAGCATAAGAGACAACATAATACGGAAAAAATTAGGAAAGGTCATAGAGGAGAATAGAAGTTTGAAAGTATTAAGAAACAATACAGCAGGAAGGAAGGAAATACAGAAGATCAAGGATATACAGGGCAACATAGTAATACACAAAGAGGAAATTTTACACTCTATCAAACTTTTCTACGAAGAACTTTATACACCAAACCAGAGACTGATCACAACTGACATTCCAAAAGTATTAAATCAGGGATTGGAAGAAATTCCAGAAATAACCGAGGAAGAAATCAGGAGTGCCCTAAGAGATATAAAAAACAATAGAGCTCCCGAAGACGATGAACTGGTAATAGAGTCAATCAACGAAGGAGAACCACAAATCTTCAGAGCTTTAAAAGTTCTATTTAATAAATGCATCGAAGAAGAAATAACCCCATTACAGTGGACAAATGCAACCATTGTTATTGTACACAAAACAGGTGACGTTACAGACCTTAAAAATTATAGGCCGATCAGCCTCCTTAGCCACATGTACAAACTATTTACCAAAATACTCGTAAACTGTTTGACAAATAAAGTAAACTCTTTCCTTTCGAAAGAGCAGGCGAGATTTCGATCAGGCTATGGAACAAATGACCATCTTCTGACCGTCAGAGTTTTTATCGAGAAATGTATTGAGTATAATAGACCACCGATGCTTGATTCTCCGCAATTATCAGAAACATATATGAGAACGCCACGGCAAATGTCAGAACATCGGCATCAAGGCACAGATGGATTTAATATCGCTCGAGGGGTAAGGCAAGATGACACACTCTCCCCAAAATTTTTTATTGCATTGCTAAAGAGTATGTTGAAAAAGATAAACTGGGATTCAAGAGGAATCAACATCGATGGCGAATTGGTAAATCGTCTCTATTTTGCAGACGATATTGTGTTAATAACAGAGAATATACAGGATGCACAAAATTTACTTGATACACTAAACGATGCCTCAGAAAAAGTCGGTTTGAAAATTAATTTATCAAAGACACAATGTATGACAAACCTAGTAATGAGTAGTCCCTTAAACATCAATAACATAAATCTAGAGCAAGTGCATATATACAATTACTTGGGACATGAGATCAGTATTAGGCGAGATAATCAGACGCACGAAATCCAGCGAAGAATAGGTTTATTATGGGCGGCATTCGGTAGACTCAGATATATATTGAGATCTGACCTTCCTATATGCTTGAAAAGAAAGGTTTTTAACCAGTGTGTCTTGCCTATTCGCGCGCATGGAGCTGAGACACTTACTTTGACAAAAAAGAACATTAACAGAATACATGAAATGCAACGAAAAACGGAACGGTCAATGTTGGAGTCACCCTTTGGGACAGAATACACGATCACATCATAAGAAACCGAATAGGAGTAAGAGACGCGGTGAAATCTATCTTACATCTTAAATGGAACTGGGCAGGACATGTGGCTAGGATGACTGATGGACGGTGGACAAAGAGACTTGTGAAATGGAAGTCAAAACATGAGGCCTATAGAAGTAGAAGACGACCTCCTAGTCGGTGGACACACGACATAAAAGGGTGGCTGGAAATTGGATACAAGAGGCACAAAATAAAAGTAGATGGCTGGAATTAAGGGAGGCTTTCGTTCAGCAGTGGATAGGATAAGCTAAATGATGGTAAAGCTTAACATCTTCTTTTACTTCTTTTTATTAATACAGTACTAATATAACAGTATTTTAAATCTATAAATAAGGCTATGACAATTATTTTTATTGCTACTCAATAGGTGCAAATACATACCTTCTGGATCTTCTTCAGCCAACATTATTTCCAATTCTTTTTCATCATAAGAATGCCCAAGAGTACTTAGAATTGTCCTCACCTTTTCTTTATCAATTGTTCCTCTATTAGCGGTGTCGAACATAGAGAAAGCCCTCTTAAGCACTATAAATTAGAAAAAAAAACAAAATTGAATAGTTAATGATTATAAAATTTATTGTTAACTAAAATATATCCTAATGCCCCGAATCTATTAACAGGTGATCAGTTGTACAGATGGCTTTCCTGGTGCCCCCGTAAACAGTTTTTTAATACTTTAATAATTAAATATGTATGATGATTATTCCAGAACAGCTCCATCTCTTTGATTGAAATTATTTTTGTTATGTTCTGGAAGGTACTGCGGTAGTCTCATATCATTTTGATCGAAATTGTTAAATCCAGAATGGCATATCTAAGATGGTGGCTAAAAAAATTGTTTTATCTGATTTTCTTTAACTGATATGGGGAAGTTTTTGAAGTCGCACATAGCGAATCTAAAATAGCTTTTAAAAATTCAGTTTAGCGTATTCACTATGATGGTCTAAAAATTTTACAGTTTTTGAGTTCGTTCAGAACATGTATTGGAAATTTTTGGAGACGTAAATTGCGAATTTAAAATTACTTTTAAAAAAAAGGCGAATTAAAAATTTTTCATGTGTCGATTTTGTCCAAGATACATATTATAGGGTTTTCGAGAATATAAATTATGAATTTAGTTATCTTAGTTAAAATTTATTATGACGAATTGTATATGGCGGTCTAAAAATTTAATGTCTGGATCTCATCCAAAATTGGTTCTGAATGGTTTTCAAGGAGGTACATTAATATTAGATTAAGAGTTTCAAGTATATTTTTTAAAATTTAATCTCGATGATCCAATATGATGATCAGAAAATTGTACATTTTTTAAAATTGGTTTATAGATCATGAATTTAAACCAAATTTTTTTAAATTAAATATGGGAAATACAATATGGGAAGCTAAAAATTTTACATTTGTCTCAAATTGAGAAAAGAAAGTGTCAGAGAATTAAGAATCTTAAATTAATTTCTTCAAGTTCTTCAAAAATCGAGGAAGAGGAAATTTTGAAGGCGTATATTACAAGCCTAAACTTAATTCTTTAAATTCAAGTAGGTTTATTATGACGAACTAAATTTTTGCTTGGTTTAGTTTCATTACTTGATACAAATATTTTCAATAATGTGAAGATCGTGAAGAGTTCAAAACAAAAAATTGAAAAGTTATTTTTTTATTAAACATCTTCTAAAGAAACGCTAAAGAGAGAACAATAATATACATTTTTATATGGAATTGAAATTTTTGAAGTCGGCAACAAATAACTACTAACACATTTCAAAAATGTCAATTCTAAATAAAAGTTTATTTTGTTATTTTTCGCTTTTTAGTGCTGTAATCAAATCAGTAGTCGTATCAACGTACTGCCAAGTCTCGATAATGAGACTTAGAGGGAGAAGATGACCCACTCATTGCATCTCATATACAAATACTTGGAAACATGTCTCTATACTTTCTACGGAAATGACATTCATAAATTCGCTCGAATTTATATATATATATATATATATATATATATATATATATATATATATATATATATATATATATATATATACTTTTAGCTGTTTAAAGGCAGAAAAAATCATGAAATTAAAAGATTAAAACTCGGTTGTGCCCGACACTGGAAAAGAACTCATATGCAAATACTTGGAAATATGCCTCGATACTTTCTACGAAAATGACATTCGTAAGCTCGCTCGGATTTTGTAGAAAAGTGACGTTAATATAGTTTTTATACAAATTAAAATTAAAATTTCAGCTCATATCTGATTTACCGTGGTATTATTGTTACTAATCTCCGACTTACTAATAAAGCGTTATACTGTTTGTATTTATAATGAGACACGCACAAAAAAAAATACGCTAGAAAGAAAATAAACATGATCAGCGGTTTCTAAATTCAGATAAAATCATTTCCTAAAAATTATGACTTATTTTATAGCTATATTCGATAAAAATAATTATAACCCCGTTTTATAAACCCACAATTCATTTTGAAAATGTGAGTTTTATGAGTATAAACATAGTTTTATGGTCGATAATATTTCTTGAGCCAAAAATTACATCTTTGTTTTAACCTAAAGGCGTAATTCGTATAAATATACTGTAACTAATACGCTATGTTAGAGTGACGTCACATAGTACCATAGATTACTGTCACGTATCCAAACAAACGTCCGTATTATATCGGTCTAACAAAACGACGGGTTTTAAAATTTTATTGAACTGAAAATTCTATTAAAACTTGCTGAAATCCAAATATCTAAACAATGATACGTGATTATGAGCATGTGAGAGCAGCATAAAAATATAAATATCCGCTGAATCCACGAAATAATTTTTGAATGGTTTGAAAACCGGTGCATTTTTTAACAATACGGCATATGGCCAGCCAATTTTGAGGTTTTAGAATTCATCACGTCATTTTCTATATAAAAAAACTAAAGCATTTGTTACTCTTTAGAGAGAGTGTAATATAATGTCAAAATCTAGAATCTACCTGAAAATAAATATTTTATCTATGCCTGAAAACGATTTTAACATAGTTTAATTAAACAGGGTTACTAACCAAGTAAGTTAACTAAGTTAATCACCAGCAAAAGTTTCTAATTCTCATGGCTAACAATAATCAACAAGAACTTACTTGATAATAACTATTTGTAATGGATAAAAATGGGTTTATTGTTTGAAAGGGTCTACATTTAAATTTTATTTTTACAAGAAATTCGGTGTATTATTTTTTCACTTATATCTTGTATAAAACGGAAAGTCCCGCATTCCTTAAACCTAAAATATCCGGTATTTATAGGGACACATATTTATTTTTAGCGTTTAACGTGTTCAAGAAAGAATTTTCCTCCATAATTTTAGATACCAAAACAATCTAGTTTAATGCTTCGTTTAATTTTAAAAGATTTCTACTTAATTTTAGAAAGTTTTAAATAAACAAAATATTTAGGAGCTCTTTTCTTGTCCGAACAAAAAAAAATGTATTGAAAATAACATATATTAATTACAATAATACTTTAACGTGGCCTAATTGATTTTTTAGACAATGAATCTAATGTGATTTTTTCAAAAGAAGTGTATTATATATATATATATATATATATATATATATATATATATATATATATATATATAAATATGGATGAAAAAGAGTAGTTTCTGTCACGGGGTTTAAAGCCACATATACATCTAACTGTCCACTTTTTCAAAACAAAGACCGACTTAAATAGAGTACCATACTATGCACCCCAAAAGTAAATAACATAAAACAACTGTAAATCGAAAAGAAAAGATTATTCGCTTCTGGCTACAGTACCACCCAACTCATTTTTTATAATTCGAAGTACATAGCAAGCAGATGACAATTTATCAGAAACATGTTCGATATGTTTATTAAATTTAAGTTTATTGTCAATATACAACCCGAGGGAGGAGTGTATCAATATTACGGTTTTCCTGCAGCTAATAGAAACATCATCCAAGTTATATCAGAAACTAAAAACTTATATTTTTGAAAGATTAAAGGACAATAGATTGCAATAGCACTATTCCTTGATACAAGCCAAATCAATGTTTATTAAATGGCTAAGATCTGCCAAGTCTTTATGATGCCAAAGAATGTTGTCATCATCAGCAAAGGCTGTACATTTACCATGCCTATTGACAGACAAAGGCAAAGAGCCCAAAACGAAGTCCTAAGGCACACCCTTGGAAACTTCCAGTACTCTCGAAACTTCGTCCCTAAAGCGCATGCTCTGGGTTCGCCTAGAAAGATAGGATCTAATCCATTCCATGATAACACTCCTAAAGTCAAAGACTCCTAGTTTCCGCCGCAGTGTTCCATGATTATCACAATCAAAAGCTTTCGTCAAATCATAGAAAACTACCGCGACTCCTTTTGCATCTCGGAATATTGCGTCATCAGTATACTTGGAAGCCTTAAAACCAAATTGAGAGGTACAAATTAAATTGTTTTCATCCAAAAAATTTATCAACCTTTATTTAAGGAATTTTTCAACAATCTCCCTTCATGACGGTAACACTGAAATAAGTCTGAAACTAGTCGTGTGGCAAGTCATTGTCTCCACTCTTAAATATTGGTATAATAACAGACTGCTTCAAGATATCAGGAAACATCCATTATTAAAAGAATAATTTATTGCTTTCGCCAAAACAGCAAGTCCAGGATCAGGAAGATTCATTTATATATATATATATATATTTTTATAAAAATGTTTTCACAGCCAGAAGCATTTTTATTTTTGATGTCCTTAAATGAAGATTTTAACTCCACCAAATACACTGGGACAGAATAAAAACACTTAGCAACTGAGAAACGACAAGAATTCTAATGATCTTTTCACTATACTCTCAACGAGATCATCAGCAATCTAATATTAATAGGAACTGAGATGCTCAGCTGTCAAATTAGAATGCCTAAGGGTTCCGGAGCCCAAACCACGCAGCTCACTCACCATCCTTCACATCCCCTGTTACCCGCTACCAAAGAACAACATGTGGAGCCATGTCTCTTCATCATTCGCGAAAACCCACTTGGCTCCTTAACTAAAAGAGACGGAAAATAGGTGACCATTTACTTTGAAGTGCTTGGTATGTGAGTAACTTTTGGTAATGGTAGTTCCATTTTTTGAACCAGATGAAATTTTTAAGTTAGTGTAGACAACACAAATAATGTCCGTATATCGAAACGTTATTCATATGTATTCCGTCCCCAATATCAAACTTTAGGTTGACACCTAACAACGCCAGTGGTAACAGTTCCCAAAATATAATCATTACAATCGTATTAGCGTGACATTATTTTTTTACTAATTCATTATCTTCAAGTCTTTTATGTCAAATTATATATTTAGTTAGTTTATTAAAAAACTGTGAATAGAAAAGAAGTTTAAAGTACAATTACCGGTTAAAATACCTTGTAAGAGTGTAGTAGTCAACATTTAATAAAATATTGAATAAGATATATATTTAGTTTTTTTTTAAGTGAAGACAGACATAATGTTAATAAACATCTTAATATACACATTAAAGCTATAATATTAAAGTTTGCTTTGAACCTAAAAAAGTGATCGTTAGCTGAAATATGTCAGTCATTAGTTGTAAAATACAACAAATTTTGACAAACTTCCAAGTAAAAATTTAATAATTACCACATGTCTGTCGCAACGTATGTATTTAAGAATGTGCTCGTCCGATGAAAACAAGATTATTCTTAATTTAAAATTTAATTAAAAGAAATACGTTCTAAAATTGAAGAATTTATACACTAACAGCCTCATTTACTAAGAAGGTTTAAAACTTAAACCCGATCTAGTTGCCATGGAAGTTAGATCTTCTAGTTGGTGAGTTTTTTTGCTTATGATCATGAGTGTAGTTAGAGGGGAGGACATGTGGACACTGCTCCTCTACAAAACTCATTTTCCACCCTAGAAAAATCAAACAGTATTGTAGGAATATACTGTTTTATTATTTTAATCTTAAGAAAAAGATTCACTACCATTCCTGGTAAAATTATTTTATTATCTCCGATAACCCCCGTTTACTAAAAAAGATGAGGTGTCGTAGTACAACCGACAGAAGCGAAGTTTCTTATACATTGCATGTATCAAATTTATCAAAGCTATAAATAATAGAAGTAATTGAGAAGAAAATATTTAATTGGGAATGGATTTTTTTAAAAATTAATGTAAATTAATATCGATTTAGTAATAAATAATTACCTAGACATTTTGAGCAACACAAAAATGATAAGTATATTTATTTTTAAAATTAAAATATTGTTTACATTCCATATATAATAGAACCGTTTAATAGCCCGGTAATATTAAGTTCTAGGTCACTGATATCCACAGATACAATATAGAGCTTTACAAAACCTACAATTCTATTTTTTTTGAAAAACCCTTTCCGACAAATAGTTCAATGAATTTTTTGACGTTTTAAAAGTTAGCTGAAAAATCTCATAGAATATCGATTCTTTGTAAATTTTTTGTTTCCTTTACTATAAATGATATTTGGAGTTATTAGAAAAGTTGTAGAGCATAAAATTCTCTACAAATTGATCCTAGGTAATATTTAATACATTTATCAGTTTTCGAGATAAAGCGCGAAGAGTGGGAATCGCTTAGCCGTAAATATGATATGGTTTATAAAGTTAATTATTTAATAAAAATATGATAATTATGAAGAAACTTTAGTTATTTAATAATTAATAAATGTTATTTAAATGTATTATTCATAAATAAGGTATCTGATTAATCATATTTTGTTAGTTTATCAATAATAAGATACTAAAATGAAATAGTTTAAATTCATTTAAATTATATTTTAATTTACCATCAGTTTCAATTCAATTTTAATTGAAGCGGTTTTTCTCCTGTTATTTTCATTATTAATAGCATGTCTATCTTCTCCTTCTGGTCTCTCAACTATAATTTCCAATTCATTCATCCTCGTTGTCGGTTATATTCGGCTCTAAAGCTTCAGTTCAAGAACTTCGGATACCTATTCTCTTTCTTCTTCAAAATCACTTGGATATGATGAAGCGTTGAAGGATGGTTATCGATTAAATTGGCCACAAAGTGAGGAGCATTGCAAACTTACTTTTCTACATCCGCAATTCGAACTACAGCATTTCTTGCAATTATAGAATATCTAATTGAGTAGTTCTTCAGGTGCAGGTGGTAATAATGATGGTATCTGTTCTATCTTGCAATACTCATCCCAATTTCAGGGGTTCTAACTCATTCTCTAATTAAGTTTGAGCCTGGTAGTAGACACGATTGACATGCTGTCAAGCTAGTGCACTTCTAGGTGGAAAAGATGATAACTGCACCAGTTTGTTGAGTCTTGTTGATTTCATGAATTGCATATATCGAAAATTGTCAATACTGGGTTCTGAATTTGGAGCATTATTCATTGCTAAAAAGACACGTATTCCATTTCCCAACAATGTTTCTGGGGGACAGTTTTCTTGCTGAAATAATCCAAACGGGAATCCTTTTCGAACATTTTAATAATTGACAGTTTTCCATTCCTGAAAAAGCGCAGATGTTTTGTTACATTCACTGTGGACGTGCAAATATGTCTTTTAGAGTAAGAATATTTGTTGAAGCTTTTAAATGAATAGATTTGTATTTCCACATGGCCCATGTCTTTTTTTTTTAAATTTTTGTCTTATGTGATTGAATACGTCTTATTAAAAGAATAACAGATCAATATCTTGTCTTATGATGACGACAATCTTTTGATTTTAAGGTCGTGCAATGGCCGTTTTAATGATAAGAACATCAACATCATCCCTGTAGTGATATTAACGATTTTTACTTTTTCAATAAGCATTTCAATAAAGTTTTTTTTATTACATCGATTCCATAAAGATATTTCTTGGCTGAATGGCACATCAAAATAAACTTTGCAAGATGTTGAAGTAACAGCAGTTCTTCTCAGTTGTTCTATTGTTTTAATACGTTTACAGTAGTCTGAGTAGTCAAATATAACAGTATTTGAGCCACAATGTGTTTGAAAATATGTGATGTATTTATTAGAAACAATGGAGAATTATCATCTTTGCTCCATTTGATGCGACGTATATTACATTATTTTCATTTAGTTCAATATCAACTGGTGTCATATTGTTATATAAGTTTGCTTTCGTGGATTTTCTCATGCCAGTATCATCAAATAAATATATCGGTTGCAGATTTGGTTCATATTGCAGATATTCTTTCGGATACTTTTAAACTTTTTGTTCACAGTTTTCAGTTTCATTATGTAGTCTAGACCGATATCATGGACACAAGTTTCTTCATAATTATAATATCTTTAACAAATAATTAATTAATAAATTGCCTCGGGTACACGAGCTTCTATGAGATTTTTCAGCTAACTTATGAAATATCAAAACAAAGATTTGTATAAGTTTGTAGCTTATTATCTTTTATTCCTAAGTTTATGCCTTTGTTCACCCTCTATAATTGGATAATTGATCAAGTAGAATCTTTTACATAATGCTGCGGTGGTCCCATATAATTTTGGCTCTAGGTAGACTTTTTTATTAGCCTTCCGTATATATGTATATATATATATATATATATATATATATATATATATATATATATATATATATATATATATATATATATATATATATATATATATATATTTGTTGCCGACTTCAGAAACTTTAGCTACGAATAAAAATTTATAGAATTTTTCGAAAGGGGTTCAACTTTTTTAATCTAACATGTGTAAGATATAATTCCAGCAGTCTGTCATCGCTTTAGATTTATGAAATCTCATATTACAATATTTTGACTCTATTATAGATGAGTTTTGCAGCTTTGTCAAGTAGAATGTGACCTTTATCCTTTTTCCTTTATTTTTCTTGTTTTAATAAAAAAAATATTTACCTTCAGTTTTGCTAATACTTACATTGTAATTGTTGATCTTCAGCCTGTGCCTGAAATAAGAAAGACATAAAAATTAATTAACGGCATAACTCAAAGTTACGAAAACATGCTATAAAGAAAACTAATCACATTATAAATAAGTCCATTCCCAAAACATGTTTCCAAACTATTTTCGAGAGACAATAAAATAAAAAATCTCGAACTAAAAATAATCCGAGAAGACAAAAATAAAAATGATACAGCAGCAAAATACTTTAAATTATCGAAATAAGCTAGAAATGATATCTGGTTGCAAAGTAGAAAATAATAAATTTGATTTGTTGTGTGCCAACCCAGTTTCTGCCAAATTAAATTAAAATTTGATTAATAAAAACGATTTATCAATTTGTTTGTAAGCTAAACAGTTGGTGTTTTGATAGTACTTTAATTTAGTGCTAATTCAAAGTAACGCTGGAGACAAAATTAATTTATTTTATTTATGTGCGTTTAATTGCTTATTTTGTCATTATACGTTTTTGGGACTGAAGGGGGCAAGAGGGCATTGCTCTCTCCTGAGTTTGTCTCCATCTATTCTAGACATGTCAAAATGTTAATAAAAATAATGTACATGTGGGTGGAGACGCCCTATTTTTAACTTGTTTACATTTTTACACTTTTCAACTTATTGTGCATTTTTACAGATAAAAAAAGAAGTGTGCTAAAATATTTATTTTAATGATATTTAAATGGATACATTTGGCAGTCTGTTTCGCTTTGGGTGGGTGATATGCGTTACCAAGTTAGGTAATACATATTACATTTTTCGACCACGTACAGAAATAAACTTCCATAAGAAAAGATCTACTGCCACCGAAAGATTGCCCTCTTTTCTGAATCATACTGCATCTTAACAAGCAAACCTATATATAGAAAAATTAAAGAAAAAATATAGAAATCAAGTCTTGAAATCAATAAGAAGAATAGTTATCTTCCAATAACAAAGAAAATATTTGATTTTTACCAAGTTGATAATTAAAAAAACGAGTTTTATTTTAAGATTGAAAACTTAGTTGACTGTTGTTGCGATTGTCAATTTAAACTTTTTAATATCAACTTGGACTAGTTTAAAAGTTAGAATATGTTAATGAATTATAAAAGAGCTGATTTTGTAAATAATATACCTATTTCAACAAGTGACCGTGACCGTTTTTATTATGGGACTATTGAATAAAAAATAATTTATTATCATTGAAAATGATTTTATGATTTGAAACAACCCAAAAAGCATTTTTATACTGTGAAGATGGTTTTGGAACGCATCAACCTCCTCGTTTAGCCTAGAGAACTGTTTATCCCGGTGTTTGTTCTTGATATACAGAAATAATCATTGTGTGCCAAATCAGGACTGTATGGCAGATAACCCATCAATTCTCCATTTTAAGTATTTAGAAAGTCACTTTTTTGATCCGATCTGTAAGAGCACGCATTATTATGGCCAGCAATGATCAGTCGTCTCCGATCTGGTTTCCCCAATTCACCGAGAGTTACCGGCTAACAAATAGTTGTCTACCATTTAGAACTAACAGTTGTACGATCTTCTAAGGGTAAGGTTGCGATATGGACCATTTGATTTGAAGTGCTCTGAGCGGGGGCAAATTTTATTGGCTTTGGCTTATTATGAAAGACTCATACGGTTGATTGCCGTTAACTTTCGAGCTTATACCAATAGATTCAAGACTCGTCACCTATTATGATCTGATAAATATCTTTTAAAACACCGCAATCGTATTTTTTAACATTTCCGTAAATCAATCAATACGAGCCTTTTTTTTAACGATTGACGTTGGTGTTTCTAATGTTCAGGTTAGTTCAGGTTAGTTCAGGATGTCTTAATTTCATGGTGTGTCACATGATGATCTTGCATTGTCAGTTCATTAACAGGATCATATTGCTGTAAACTACAATCGATTTTGGATGACCTTTACGCGACTCGTCCATGAGCGAATGACGACCAAGATAGAATTCACTAATCCAGCGATACACAGTTGTTTTTGAAGGTATCGCATCGCTATTAGAATTAAGTTCATCGATGTACGTCGATAGCTGTGAAAAATAACCGGACGAAAATGTTCACATGTTAATTCTATTTTTTTGCCCAGATGAAATGCTGTCTAAAATGTCTAACTTTACAATAAATATATCAGATGCTACCTAGCAACGCCAGTGTTGCCAGTTTCTACGGCTACCCTCGTACTTAAATCATCTTTCTTGTGAAATCAACTTTCCTTGTTATGTTATGGGCCAAGAAGAATATTTTGATATCTAATTTTCTTTCTATTTTTACCGATTTATTTAATAAAAAAAACCGCATTCATTAACTTATCCTAAAACAAGTAAATTATGCTACTTGTTGGGTTCCAAATGGTAAAAATGAAAAAACTTCTCATAGAAAAGCAGGCTTACTCTAACATAAACAATACCTATGACATGCGAATTTACTATTTTCATGCATCATAATATTCACCTACCCTGTAAAAAATGATTATTGGTTATTTCATGAAACAAAATGTAATTTAAGTGTTAATGAACCATTTTCAAAGTAAGATTATTTAGATTCAACAACATAAATAAAGCGGTCAATCAACTAACAAATTTAATTGACGTTTTGTTTTTATTCTGTCACAATCCAAGTATTCTGTTATTGATTGATGAAGATTTTTTGCACTCCACAGTGATTGTAAGTAAATTATAGTTTGCTATTTTAAAGCTAGTTGCTTAATTCTGTTTTATTATTGAATTTATTAAATTATTAATGCATACTTATTATTAAAAGCTTGTTCTATCTGCATAAAATTTTTTATTTTTACTTTGTATAAATAATATTAATCTAAGCTGACATTTCTGGCGTATTTATATTATTCAAAGAATATTGATTGCAATTTTTAAAAATTGTCCACTCAGTTAAGATAATTTTGAAATCAACTCTATCGAATATTAGAAATATGGTGGTTTTTCTTGTTACAAGTGTCTTATATTAACGTTTATTGAAATTCGAAAAACATAAATTAGACATCAAATTGTTAGAACGAAGACAGATTGTGCTCGAAGTGTCTTCCACTCTTAAAATTAAATCCAAGACGTTCAAGACACTTTAAATGTCGAAAATTACGATAGATTCAAATGCAAGACTGAAAATGCGGCTTCAATAAAATTTTTTAAATGCACATGTATTAAACAATTTTAGATAACAAATTATCTTTCTTTTTATAATAATCGCATTCCCTAAAAGATATTCTCTTTAATGTTCTGTAACCACTAACTTCATTATCTTCGCCCAATTGTTTGTATGTAATAGCTTTATAATTTTCTCATTTTGCTTGTATCGGCCTTTCGTTAATCCAAAAACTGGCGTGTCGAGAATTTGTAAAAAAAAAATTTGATACTGTGTAGAAAGTTGGGTAAAATAAGTTTTCGAAAGTAAATAAATATGTCATATAAAATTTCTTCGTGAAATATTAAAATGCAAAGTAGCTCCCTTTAATTTTGCAGTGGTATATTTTAAAAATCTGAAAATATTTGATGTAATAGCACTTCATAACACGAAAATTGATAGAGTTAATATTTCGAAGTTTCAAAATGGTCTTTAATAAAACAAAAATAATAATAAAAAAATTATTTGTTAATTAAGAATTAGGATAAAACAATAAATTAATATAAGAAAAATAAAAAAATAAAAGAAAACCAATTGCTCCGGAGCCCTAAGGTAATGCGTGTCAGACACACCCTTGATCAGTTTTGTCTCATAGAAACGGTAAAATTTTCACTCTTAGTTATTAAAGATATATATATTACTTTGGTATATTAAAAAAAATATTTAATTAATAAAATTATTTAAATTTTCTGAGAAAATTAAATTATTTTTCAACTAAAATGATTGAAAAATAAAGATAAATGATAATATACTATTTGTATATATTACTATAATCATTTTTGGATATTTTTGTGTCCGTAATCTTAGATAAATCAATTATTCTTTAAAAATGATATACCCAATTTAAATTTTACACAAAATTCAATAAAAATCAACATAAAATTATGCACAAAATTTAAAATCACCGAACACTCTTATCAACACTAAAAAAACACACTTGCAAAAACACTAACTAACCATTTTTAGTGCCGTGAGTCAATTCCGGTTGGCTTACAATTCCAGAGTGGTTGAGTAAGAACTTCAGACTGGATGAAGTGATCCCATTCAAAAATATATATTTACCTTACGATTTCGAATAATCCGCTTGTAATTTAATTTTAGACAAAACCGTTCGCAATCGGTTATAGTATCTGAAAGGTGACGACGACGGTGAAATTATAGGAATTTCCAGTTTTTTGGCTAAGATTTTTATATGTTTTGTTCGAACACACCTGGGCCAAAAAAATAACTACATACAGTGAATATTTTGGTAAAGTTTGATATTTTTAACTTTTTTAATTGAAATTTTAGTACTTTAAAAAATATATTACATGCTTTTTATTAACGCTTCTAAATACCTTTTGAAGTAATGGAGAGAGTTTTCTCCCTAACACTAAAATAAAAAATCATATGATTCCTTCGATAAACTTACTTTTAAGCATAAACTCTTTGTCTGTAAAATAATATTCGCTAGGTAGCTTTTTCCAATTTCTAAATAAAAGTAAGTCAAATCGAATCTAATCTGGACTATGTTATATGGCACGTAAAAAACTAATCTGATGTATTTTTTAAACAAATTGAAATAGCTTTTTTAAGGAAAAAGCTACAGAGATAAGATAGAGATTATTAAAACTAGAAAAATGATGTAATGTAGAGAAAATTCATGCTGAAATCGTAAAAAAATAATTTTTTAAGAACTATTGTATCCCGAATCGAAATTTTAAAGTTTTTTGGACATATAAAAAAAGTCTTTTCAAGACACTTTAGTCCATTTTTCTTTTTCTTAAACGCTTCAGAAATCGTCATTCTATAAGCTTTGTATAGAATTCCTAAGAAAACGAAATTTCGATATTTAAAACTTTAAAATTTCCTTAGAAACGCGACTAGCAAAGTTTTTTGGACGTACCAAAAAAAAGGTCTTTCAAAGACGCATAAATTTAGCTTTATCGCATTCAAAGAACTTCAAAACTCGCGATTTCAGACACGTTAAAAGTTTTAAAAATCAAGAAAAATTGCTTTTTTGGCAACGTTTACTATTTGTAGACAAAAATATCAACGTCATCTAGAATTGCAAGCTTAAATCTCGCCTGTCTGCGATCTTTGTCACGTATACCAGGGGTCTCTACAGTATGACCCGTGGGCCAATATCGGCTCGCGAACACCACCAATCTGGCCCGCCCTAATTTATTTTGATTATAAAATTTACGATGTATCTATATCACATAAAATAATAATCAGACATTTTTATTTAACGATCAATTAAGAAACACAATAACTGACATACAAAATTGAACTGATCATAACTTTTCCACGAAAAGGTAGTTTCTATAATAAAAATCATAAAAAACGCAATATTGTTCTTTATTTTTAAGGAATTTTAATTTTTATTTAATAATCAAGATGTAATTAAATCACTCTCAAGTCACGTGACAACGGACATCAGTCAATTTGTTTTCAAACATCATCGCTGTCAAAGGCTGCGTTGTTTGGTTAACATTATTTCATTGTGATTTCCGTGCAATTTCTTCGAAATTTGCTTACTACTCCCTTTAAAGGGTTTTCCTTGAGGACTGATTGTTTTACGGGGACCAATTTCTTCGCTGTTCTGCTGAATTTAGAAATGTTAAGCCCTCCAAGTAAGTAAAATACCAAGAATTGTAATTTCTGCAACCGATAATGAATACATAATAATAATCGTAGGTTTTAATCAAAAGATTTAACTCAATAATTTAAAAATAAGTATGATTTGTTGGTTATATTTAGTCTTTAATTAGTTTAGCATGCTTTTACTTCTAAATTTATGACATATGGACACTTGTATTGATTTATCTGTTGTTATTGATTTTACACTACTGATTGAAGTATTTCACAGTTCATTGTAAATGTAATTTCAAACTTAAATCACCAATTATAAACAATATTTCTACTACTATTTACACACTGATTTGTTCTTTTGTGGCAAATAAATAAAATACTATAGCTTTGACCTGTTTGAACCTCACACATCGAAATAAATTGCGTAGAGTAAGCTTGTTCTATTTCTCTTTCACAATCCGATATTGTTTCCAGTCTTTGTTTTTTGGCTGCTAATGGTCGAGTTGTTGGGTTTTCTCTTCGCCATTTTCTGTCTGGTCGACAGCCAAACTTCGTTGGTAAACTACCAGCTCATATTCGTACTTGATACCGCGTCCATAAAATGATATATGGTTCTCCATATTATTCGGCCACTAAAATAAAAGAAGTACAAAACATTGTTATCGAACTTTGATTACTTTGTTTCTAACCTAAAAATTTCAATTTTCTTCTTTGAAAACTTAAAAAATAATAACTTTTAATATAAGAAAAATAAACAAATATTATCATAACTTACATGAAGATGATTTTTACAAAAATACATTTAGATTATGATCAATAACCGTACTTAATTTTATTAATGTATTGCAGAAGGTAACTGCTATTGTTCGGAATGTTTTCAACAAAAAAAAAACTCCTGCTTGGTCCTAAAAAATGAGTTTTCTAGCTTAAGATAGTGTGCTGGCCATTTTTAGAGAAAGAAAGAAAATCGTTATATTTCCAAGGAAACGTAATTTTATTACACGTGGAAATCGATTGTAGTACTGGATCATGTTTCCCTTTTTTTTTTCTTTTTTTTTTAACGGAGGGGAAATCTTGCATAGACACCTGTACGAAGTGTACAGGTAGTGCCGGATTCCTACCGGCTAAAACCCCCCCTGGACTTAAGGTCCCCACGATCTCCTTCTGTTTGCTATAGTGAGGCCATAGCCTACAGAAGTGCACTGTGAGTGTCCCATTGGTTTCCGGGCCGAAGCCTTGTAAACCTCCGGTCGTCACTCATTGGTATTTCCGCTTCAGGTGCCGTTGAACCTATTGCTTCTCACCGCCTTACATTTCGCATTCAATGTAAGGTAGATCACGCTCTCATAAATTAATAATTTGACCTGGGCTTCGAGCTCCCTTTTTTTTCGGTGCTATCCTTGGTATTTCTCCACGGGATCTGCTTACCGTTCGGTCTTGCTTCTTTTCTTCGGAGTTCTTTCTTCACTCTTCTACTTCTTCTTCTTCCTTCTCTTCTCTCTTCTACCTGATATTCTGGCTTCTTCCTGGATTCTTTGCCTAGAGTTGCATTCTAGGTCTTTTATGTTTTCTTGCGGCCTCTTCTGGGTCGTAATCCACTGCTTGTCTTATCAGTGGATTGTCATGTTCTTCCGCTTTTTAAAAGACTTTTGCAGCCTTTAGTCTTAGGACTTCCCGTAGGGGGGTCCATTTCATTTCTCTTTTTATCTGTTCGTTCCTGACAAACCACGGGGCGTTTAAGGCCATATTCTCCTGGGCTTCCAGCCTTTTAATGTGTGATTCTGCAGCGTAGCCCCATGCTACAGATCCGTAAGTTAATACTGGCCTAAGCACTGTTTTTATTATTGTGAGTTTATTTCTGAAACCCATTTTGCTTCTTCTATTCAGCAGCGGGTAGAGTTGTTTTCTCGTCATTTTGAATTTCTTTATTACGGCAGTGGTGTGCTTTTCCCAGCACAATCCTCTGTCCAGTATTACTCCAAGATATTTGGCTTCATTAGTCCACTCGACTTGTTCGCCATCTATATCTATCATCTCGCAAGGTGGTCTCCTCCTCTTCGTCAGGAGGAGCAATTTTCCAAGAGATAAACCAGTCGTTGACTAAGTCCATCTCTTCTTCCAGGTACCTACTGATCATCCTCGGATGCGTAGATCTGGCCATAATTGCTGTGTCATCTGCGAACAGGGCCATGTTCGTATTGCTAGTCTTGGGGATATCGTGAGTGAATATATTATAGAGGTGCCGAGAGAGTACGGATCCCTGTGGTACTCCTGCCTCTGGTCTTCTCGGTTGCGATGTTTCCTGCTCAACCTTAACAATGAACTCAAGCATGTTTCCCTGAGCACAAGTCAGATATAAATACTAGGCTGTTGCTCCTCAATAGTCATTCAGTGCTCTAATCTCGTAAAGTAAAGACTTTTGAAGGTGTCTCGTG